>OX422209.1:752928363-753250863 GCA_949130495.1 Sambucus nigra
AACTTATTGAAGAGAGGAGAGAGGACGCAGAGGTTAGACAGGAAACCTATCAATAAAAAACTATCGAATTTTACAACAAAAGAGTGAAGGCTAGACTATTAGCAGTAGGATACTTGGTTTTAAATAAGGCTTGGAAAAAGCCGAATAAACTTTATCCTAATTGGCATGGTCCCTACCGGGTAACAAAGGAGGTAGTTCCTGGCATATATCGTCCTGAGAATTTGGAGGGAGAGACATTCTCCAATCCTCAGAATGATAATCATCTAAAGACTTATTATCAGTAAGACATTAAAAGAAGTTTTCTTTTATCATTGTATCATGGTACATTGTACGAGAAGAAAAGTTATGAATGAAAAACTGCAAGTGTTCTCTCCTATTCTTATTGTATTAGTAGTTCAGATTGTATGTTTCAGCTCATCATAAGCTATAGAACATCACTTATATGGTGAAGTATCATTACCTTACTCTCAGTGAAATGACAATCTGGATGGGCTAACCTCGTCCATGGATTCTCAATAACACTGAGAGAGGGGGAATAATATCTTAACATCATTAATTTGGTGAAAAGCTCTTTTGGACGAGATGACAGTTTAAGATGAGATAACACTCGCCCATACACTCTCAAAATTACAAGAGGTGACTTGTGATATAACACCATAATTTGGTGAATTCAAATTCAAAAATCATTTCACTATGGTTTACCTTAACATCATTAATTTTGTGAAAAGCTCTCTCGGTCAAGACGACAATGTTGGACGAGGTAGCACTCGTCTATACACGCTCAAAACAACGAGAGGGGACTTATGATATAGCACCATAATTTGGTAATTCAAATTCAAAAATCATTTCACTATGGTTACCTTAACATCATGAATTTGGTGAAAAGCTCTCTCAATCGAGATGACAATGTAGGACGAGGTAGCACTCGTCCATACTCTCAAAACGACGAGAGGGGACTTGTGATATAACACCATAATTTAGTGAATTCAAATTCAAAAATCATTTCACTATGGTTTACCTTAACATCATTGATTTGGTGAAAATCTCCCTCGGTCAATACAACAGTATAGGACGAGGTGTCTCATCCATACACTCTCAAAAAGACGAGAGGAGACTTATTCAAATTTGAAAAATCATTTACTTGGTTATACTTATCTCGTCTAAGGACAAGACGAGATATGATCTGAGATTAGAAACCACTTCATTATGGTTACTATTTAAAACATCAATAGCTTTTGCGAAACAATCACAGTGCAAAGCTAAGATAAGAAAATATGAGATAGAAAGAGAAGATGACAAGAACAAACAATGCAAGCATTCGTCATTCAAAAATTTAACAAAATTCTTCCAAAAAAGATGATTAAGGAGTATAGAGAGAGTAAATCATCGGAAACCAAAAAAACTATTCAAACATTATATCAGACAGACAAGGGCAAACAAGGCCACCCACGGCCGCCCAGAATAAAGTTAAACTTAGGTCACTTCGAGGGTAATATCAGAGGAAGAAATGACGGCATTATGTTCAGGGATATGAGTTTTAACCCCGTTATCATTGACACCACCTTTGATCGCATCTTCGATGTTTTCAGTGTACTCCATAGGACTAGCCTCAAGAGTCTGCGTTGGTTTCTCCACAATGGCTAGGGTAGTCCCGAGCAGGGGTCATTAAAATTAAGGCCTTTAAAGTCCTTGGGGCTTAGAATTTCGGAGGTGGCATTCTTTATAATGTCCCATCGACCGGCAGTTTTTATCCCTCTTTCAAGGTATTTAAATGCATAATCCCTAAACTCATCAGACTCTTTGAATTCGGCCACGGCTTGTGCCTTTACCTCGTCCAAAGCTTCCTTGATTGCAGCATCTATCTCAGCTTACTTATTATTGGTCAGCTCCTTCAAGTCCTTTGCGTGATTAACTTTTAGACTATCCTAAGAACAAATACAAAAATAATCCACGTAAACAAGGGAATTATATTCAACATTTTCATTTTATGTACACCTCCACTCTTTATTTAGAAAAGAAACTTAAACCAAACAAATAAAACATCGTAATACAATCAACCCGAAAGTTACATTATTTTCATAAATGCATCCAATATAACATCCTAATACAATCATCCCGAAATGAGATGTTTTTATATTATAACCAAGCAAATGAAATATAAAAAAGAAGTCTGTTATTGTTAACTATCAACTTTCGTTCTGTTATCATCGTCATCAATGCCGCAACCCACAACGCTGGAAACTTGATGACGATCCAAAAATAACATTCTGTCAAACAAAATAAAATTATCATATTAGTTATAATATCAACATTTATTCATACAAAATTAATTTAGTACAAAAAATTATCCACCAGCAAAATTAATTGCACAAACACTATAAAAAAATTGCACAACACTGTCAAAAAAAGGGTGAAGTTTGGACTCTTACAATCACAAGTGTACACACTTCTAGATTCTCTCACCAATCGTTGGGACCTCTGGGTGTGGATATTAATCTTCACCAACTTACCTACCATTTGTTCATGCCATCAAAGAGAAATAAGAGATTGCATACCCTAACTTCCATACTAATTTAGTAGCTAAGAAATTACAAATAAGAGATTCCATACCCTAAGCTCCATGCAACTCGAGGATTAATTGTTAAAAATGCCGCTAGATTCCAAGATACCTTGAAAATCATCTAGTATATTAATTATGCTAAGCTTCATCATTGGTGTGTTTGATTTTTGTGGTGGAAAATGTTTTTTATGTTAATTATGATAAAAGAATGATCTTTTTCCTTGAAAGACTTTTCTTTGGGGAAGGTGGGGGAGGGGGTCAGTATTTGTTTACATAATTTGCTACATTAAGAATTTCAGAAGTGAGAGAGACAAAACAGAGGTGGTACAGATACCATAATAATCAACAAAGTGAAAAAAAGATGCAATGAATATTACTTACTTGGGACCATTGATACCATGATCTTGATCCACAAGTTCGTTATTGAACTCCTTCCAAGAAAAAGGAATCTCCCCAGTTGTGTACAGACTTTTTATGCCATCGTAAGCAAGCAGCCTAATCCCCAATTCAGATTCTTTGTACACTTTAATCATATCTTCCATTATGCCTCTGCTCATACTCATTCATGCCACTTTCGGAGTTATAGTCACCTTCAATTTATCAGGACAATAACAATAAGAACAACACTGATACCCAAATTTTAAAATAGAACAAACAAACAAAAACCTATTAATGTTGTTAAACCAAAGGGCGAGTGAAAAATAGAATTCTACTCGATTTGATTTGCACCTACTTTCATCATAACTAGTATTTTCATATTCAACGTGTTATTCTCACTGATTATACCTATAAAAATCATGGTTTAGAGACTGTAATGAGCCATATATAACAAACCAATCTCAATTAGAATAATTACCATTTTTAAAAATTGAACTTTTCTGTATGTTGAAATCATCTTTCCCCGCCAAGTCTTGAAACCTGATCAGCCTATCAACTGTATTCCTTCAAAATTGTGATATAATTCAAAGGTGTTGCAAATGCTGAAAATCAAAGCATAGAACGAGGCCACACATTGATCTAGATGCTTGTAACAGGTAATGTCAAATCTGGGAGAGTAATCACGGAATAAGAGGTAAATAATCTCAAAAGAAAGTTCACCTCGTGATGTGTCAACCATTCATTGAATTGTGTTTCCAATGAACTTCATCAGGTATAAATTTGGGGTATCATTTTGTGGGTGTCTCTAAGATTAAGTTAAGTAGGTATAGAATGTGTAAATATTCTTAAAACTCCTAAAAAGTTTTAGTCATTATTAAACTGCAAAACTCCCACCCTAATAACCAAGGTTCATCCGCAAAGCACGAAACATAATGATTATCACATCCAAAACTATAACTGCAAATAACCAAAAAGGTAAAAAAAAATCATACATGTCTTATTTTTACCGGCATTCGCTTCATTCTTAATTTTGAGCTTTTTATTTACAATGGGAGGTATAGAAGAAGCAACTTCCTTTGCATCAACAGCTTTTAGAGAAGTCATTGACAATCTCATTACAACCTTGTACAGTCCAATATAATGAAATATTTTCTCCATTTAAAGGTAATGGACACAGCTAAATCTAGATTTGATATGTCATCTACCATCAGATAAGAAAGCACAAATAAATCAAACTCAATAGAACTCATATGTACGAAGTTTATGAGATTTGAGATAAGCAAATTCAGTAAAGTCACCTTCTGATTTAGGAATGAAATTATTGAGGTACTTCTCATCACTTTGCTTAGAAAGCAGAGCAGTGTATTTATAATCATCTTCATTTAGACCTCCTAGAGGCGTAAGCCTCAAGGGTCTTTGCACCCTCCCGAACATGAATTTGAAAATATTGTTACTACCTAAACCAACATTTACAATCCTGGGAGCAACTTAATAGCAAATGCACAATATAAACAAATTCTTCTCTAGCCGAATTCATTATGCAAAAGTGGGACTAAACTAAACCCTACTTTTACATACTACATATCTTATAACATTCCCTCAAAATCATTTTTTCTTGATTTGAAAGAGTCTTAAAATTTCAATATTATTTATATTTTGCAAGTGGCCAAACCATCAAAATGATTTATTAGATGACAGAGAAAAAAGTTACATGGCCTATTCCAAAAGAGAATCAAAATTGATATGATATTGGCCTAATTTGGAGAGATGGTTGATTGACTAGAAGCCTGTAAGTATACTTATATACAATGTTGTTTCCTTATGCCATAATGAGTATGAACAGAGAGAAATTAATTTAATGTTGAGTATGACTAGAAAGAAAAATGGCAAATTTGTATTGCTAAAACTTTAAATGAAAGCTTCTGATCAAAGGTGAGAGTAACCTTGAAATATCCCTTCCAACCACCCGTCGTTATTTTTCCTCTGCCCTGCGTGATATTTGTCTCTTACAACAATCACCCAATATATGTTGAAGCTTAACTTGGAACTATGAAATGGGAAAAATCAAGTTTGAATAATTTGGAGGAAACTTTGCTAAATACCTGTGAGATTCGAATAGCAGACATGAGGGTAAGTTAGAAAATTACACCTTTGAATCTCTCTTATAGTATCTAGGCTTAGGGTTTTCGATTGCAAGAGACTAGTGCAGAACTCATTTTTGTCTGCAACATGGAGAGATAAAACAATTAAAGGAAGAGGTAATTGCATTTAGGTGTTCGAATTAATGGGTCAAATTTTAGGTCAGGTCATTTGGGAGGGAAATGCATGGTCCTATTTTTGTGTGGAGTGAAGTGTTATATAAATTTCTCCATTTTTAATATTCACTTTTGAAATTATGAACTAAAATTAGTAACACATATGTTGAATTACTAATGGTAAATTCCCGTGAGAAATAGTAACGGTAGAATATTGTTAGTAATCAAAAATTTAGTCTCTTACTAAAATAGTGTTTTGGTGTAGTGATAGCAAGATACATTTGACACTTGGAAGAGCACGTGGAATGGAGCACGCGTGGGAGAGTGAGCATGAGCCGCGAGCCCCGTATGGATAAAACCATTGCAACAGCATATCCCTCGCGTGTGAGGGATATTTCATCATCATAATTTATTCATGATAAGGAAAGGTGGCTGCTCATTACTGGATGCCACATACAGCACAAGCCTGGTGTGTGCATGGGGTGCACACTACACCACCCTAACAATATAAATACTCACCTTCTTCTACCTTGAGAAGGACCTTGATTCGAAACTGTATTGAAACACTTCTCAAATTGCAGCATAGAGAGAGGAAGTTTAGTGACTTGTATTCAAAGGCCATTAGATACATTTCTTAAGAAATCCATTAACACACTCACGGCGGAGTAGGCCCAAATAGGCTGGACCACTTATATACTATCTTATCTCCTCTGTCTCACCTCCTTCTCCATTTTTATTGTTGAATTCTCACTATTGATGCACTCTTGAGATCTTACTGGATTGAGCTTACTATAGACACCCCATTATGTTACCCCTAACTCTCCTCAGGTCCCTAGTACCTCCCTTCATCACCATAAACCCAGGTCACGTCCCGAGTACTGACCTAGAAGCCATCGGGCACTCCCCGGCTCAGTTTGACCAAAAAGTCAAACTCTTCGTCTCGATCGAGACTCAATGAATCTTCAAAGGGCAATGAATACCCTTTCCAACGGTCCACCTCGTGCGCAGTTCTGACTTACCATGCGGACGAACGATCCGTTTGCGTCCGAAACCTGACCTAGAGGCCACCGGGAGCTCCCGAGCTCTGTTTGACCTATGTCAACTGTTCAGCTCGAATGAGGCTGAATGAATCTTCTAAGGGCACTGAATACCCTTTCCAACGGTCCATCCCATGCACGATTCCAACTTTCCATGCGGACGAATGATCCGTTTGACTCCGGGAGGCCACCGAATGCCTTTCGGACCCGGTTGACCAAAGTCAACTCTCCAAACCGGGTCAAACTCTTTGGAATGTCGAATTGCATCTTCTAACCTTTACAATGGTATGCCCGGTGTGTGATTCGGACTTACCGTGCGGACGAACGATCCATTTGCGTCCGAGCGATTCCCCGTCCAATGGACCGACAAATGCTTCGGAGCCATATTTGACCCAAAGTCAACTCTCGAACCTGGGATCGGTCCAAATGACTTTCGAAGGTCTCTGAATTACCTTTCTAACGGTATGCCCCGTGAGCAATTCTGACCAATGGTTTGCCCTCGGTGGCTAATTTTTTGAAAAAGTCTGAAACGCACTACCAAACGGCAGGTTCCAGACCCTGCCTATCGGCACCTGCCAATAGGAAGGAACAGGTCTCTGCTGATCGGAACTCACCTAGGCCTATAAAAGGAGGCCTTCACCTCATTTTAAGGGAGAGCCCAGATATGATAAAAATCTCTCTCAGCGAATCCCAGAAAACTCTCTCGAAGGAAGCGTGATTTCAACATCCAAATCCCCTTTTTACTTCCACTTTTCATCACCCTTTTCATTAAACTTGGTGAATTATCCACTCTACATCATCATCCAAGTGCAAGGGCTTCTCTCCAACATTCAAGATCAAGCTCAAGATCTTCAAGAAGGTCTAACTTTCTCAAACTCTCTCTTAAATTCTCTTAAACTCTCAATAACTTGTTTCATTACTTAGCACCTTTTATTATCTCATCTCACACATCCTAATATACTTTTTATTTAGTATCATTGTACATCTTTTATTTTCATAAAACCCAAAAAACAAGAAAAAGAGGGTTTGCTCATAAATTCCAAGTAGGGATTCTCACACTTTTCCCACACTTTTCTCACAACTAAAACACTTTTTCTACACACACACACACTTACAAATAAGAGATTCCCCATTTGGATTTATGGGATAAACCCCACCCCTCGTTTTGTATGCGAACTACGTGGACTTTGATGCCTTTATAGGCTACGTAGGCGTCTCGGGATAAAACCCGAGACTCGAGTCCTTTTTCTCACTTTTTCTCTTATTTTCTATTTTTCTAATCTTTTTATATTCTATATGCTTGCCCTTAGTGACGTATTACTCCATATACGTTATTGTTCCATCATAACGATCAACGTAGGGCTAATCACGTAAATCCTATTTTTCTAATATTATTCTCATATCTTCCTACGGACGACTCGCTTTATATTTTTCGTGATACAAGTCGAGGATTCTTACCTCTATTCTATATATACACATGCACACATATCATGACGGGAAACATAAAGGAAAATAGTAAATATCCATGAGAGACCAAAAGGGAGGAATGGGTGCCTAACACCTTCCCATTTCGTAACTAAGCCTCGAACCCTTCTCGAATCGTTTTGGTTTCGCACGCACCAGTATGTCTTTGGATGCCATCCTTCGGGGTGGCCATCCCTTTTTCTTTTGTCTGTTTTGAGTAAAATAGACTGGCGACTCTAAATCTCTCTACATTTTTTACCACATCTCAAATGACACCGGCCGAAGCGCTCCCGAGAGGGACGCGCGGGACCCGAAGGATCCTTTTCCTCCGCTGCGGGGATCGGGGATGGCCATAGTGGCGACTCTGCTGGGAACTTTATGTTTTGTTTGTGGGCTTGACTCTATTTACATGGATGCTATATTTATTTATGTTCCCCCTCATACCTGCATGTTCCCCTTTTCCATGTGTATCCCATGCTTATGCTTATATTCACACACTTGTAGAAATTTCTCCATGTACACTTCGCACCACGTGCACCTAGGGTCACCTAATATCTCCATGTTGCACGCATCACCCATCCATACTTGGTGTACCTTTTGGGGTACTTGTACTTTGCTCCCTGTTTGGCATAATCAAGAAAGTCATTCTCATCATAAGATACAAATAAGAGAATCATGCATGATTCACACGACATAACCAAAGAGCATTGTTATTTACCAAATTTTACCCAGTAACTAGAGGGTCACTTCGTGATGGGCACTGGTCCGTCAGGTCGCAGTTAGCCTAAGCGATATGACTCTCACCTTCCATTGGCCAAGTACCTTCGATGTATATCGAACGGTTCCCCCGCATCGTCCCGCTTGATCGAAGTCATGACGGGAGGTATATCGCAGGGAATTCGTTCACGTACATCGAGTATATCAAATTCGCTCTTACACATACCGTCCCCAAGAGGTATATGGTGAGGCAATTCACGTACACTCAGGTATATCAAATGGCTTGTCCACACGTACCGATTACCCGCAAGAGCAACACGTATATCGTGGAAGTCACGCCAAAGGGGGGAACCCATGCCGATTCACCCAACCAACTGTATACCCGCATATAAGTGTCAAACCTAGGACACGCACTTTAGATTGCTGGTTTCGACCCGAAACTTTATCGAAATTCTGGGTCGTCCTGCCGCCCAATTTTCGTGCATTTTTAAAATGGGACCCTATCCGTGAGCCTAGTTACAAGTCCAAACCGTAGCTTTGCATATACTAAGAACCCCACTTTTCCAGGCACGGGTCCCGTCCGGCATTGCATTTAGGAGAATTAAATACAAGTGAGAACATAATAATCATGATAATCATGCTAAGTCCCGTATCCAAAAACATTTCTCCCTTCTTTATCAAAAATCCCAAAAACATTTCTCCCTTCTTTATCGAAAATCCAAAAATAGTTCTTCCTTTTTTCTCGAAAATAAAACTCATTCTATGCCTTCTCAGGTCGATCGCAAGCCCTGGGCCTGGCTCCCTATTGGCTTCGGTCTTCAGTCAAATCACCCCAGAATTTTATCCATTCCTCTACTACTTCTTCCGAGTCCAGAATCCATCCATCTTCCATGGAGAATACATATCAAGTACCAGTCATACAGCCGAATCTAACAACAGTCCTAGCTCAGCTCGTGTCCAAGATTGACAACCTCCAAACTGAGGTCCGAGAAATACAACAAAACCAGGTTCCAATTACTCAAGATCCTGAGGCCCTATTCCCTCGTGATATGGGTACGCTCGAGCCTATCTGGGTTTCGGAAGAATATCAGCACGCTCCACGTGCCCCTCCTGCCAATGGGCCGCCGTCATTGCCCAGCCTGTGGCTAACCTGCCTGTGGTCGCTGATCCAAAGGAGGAAGAGTTGAATAAAGTCAAAGAGGATCTCAAGATGCTGACCAAGAAGTTTGACCAAGTCAGGATCTCTGGGAATTACATGGACTACACCCACATTTCTCCTTATCCTAAAGCGAGGTTACCCGAGAAGTAAAAGATGCTAAATATCGAGAAGTTCAGAGGGAGTAGACCCCCAATTATTCATCTTCGCAGTTATCATCGTTCCATGACTCTACTAGGGGCTTCCAAAGAGGTGATGGCCCAATTGTTTCAGTAAACTTTGAAGGATAGTGCCCTCCGATGGTTTTTAGCTCTTGAAGAATCCAGAATCTGTAGCTGGGAGGATGTAGCCCGAGAATTCATGTCGCAGTACAAATACAACGAAGAGCTTGAGGTCACCCGTCGTGATTTAGAGCTGCTCAAATAGAATCCAGGAGAATCAGTCAATAACTTCATAACCAGGTGGAGGGAGCAAGCGGCTACCATGACTAATCGGCCATCCGAGGAAGAGAAGGTCAACATAGTGAAGAATAACTTCTTGCGCCATGTTCGAGCGACGATGGGAGGACAATACTATCCCCACTTCCGAGCTATCAGAGAGGCTGGAGTGGAAATCTAGGAAAGCCTCGTTAAAACAGAGGTTGAACCAAAGAAGGTGTCCGAATAATTCACCCCTAGAAAGTATGACAAGCCTTCCAGTGCTACCGTCTTAACCATCAATAACATCTCTCAACCAACCACATCATGGGCACTAGAAAGTCGCCCGAAGGGAATACACTGAGCTCCATGCTCCCCTCTCCAAAGTTTACCAAGCCTTGTTAAGCCGAAACCTTATCAAACCCTTGGATCCACGACCACTGCCAAATCCACTCCCAAGAAACTTCAAGACTGATGCTCATTGCGCCTTTCACCAAACTGTCGGCCATACCACCGACCAATGCTTTCACCTTCGGGACATTATCCAAGATCTCATTGACCGGGGTACCATTGCCCCACCAGCCAATCCTAAGCCAAACACTACTCACAACCCACTCCCAAATCACAGCAATGCCATCTTCTTAGAAGAAAACCTAGATTTTGATCCCTCAACTCAAATCACACCCATATACTATCCTAAACCTCTCTAAATTTGCCCACATTTCCTCCCACACCCTACTAGCCTCGCTGATCAGGCACTGTCACTCCTTACCAAAGCATGCATCGCTGTCCGTACCCGTTCTAAAAATGGAAGTATTGAATTGTCAGAGGTGTTAAACCAACTCCTAGAGTTCGGGCTGAAATTTCCCTCACAGATGGTCATCGGTTGCCAGAAGTTCAGCACACTGTTCTTAGAAGCACGAAAATGGACCCGAGATTTTGACGAATGGGTGGTACCAACTGACGAAGTCAGCTTAGATGATGTTGTCCAGATCATGGCAGAATTATTCAGGAAAACCAACGGCATTTGCAGTATCACCGGGTTACTTGACACTATGAAGCTACAAGGGCGCTTGGTCCCTTCAATCACACATATCCCCACGGCATGGGAGGACCTGTATGAAGAAGCCGTTGAAGTTGTGGAATGTATCGACTTTACAAGGAAAGACAGAATTGTTGCCACTGGATGGGGGGGAAGAGTTCGAAAATTCGAGTGAAGAACAAGCTTCAAGAAGAGCTGGCCCAGTAGTCGATATTTTTGGGATAATCACATTTGAAGAACTCCTCGGAGAAATAAATAAGGTGGCAGAACAACCTGAGATTGATGAGGAAACGGGATTCATGTTCTTTCCTTCTTCAGTAAATCACATGACCAGATCAGGGAGACATTACCAGATTCCAAGCTCACTACCAATAAATGATAAGGGGAAGGGCGTTGAAAACCTTCCTATGCCAGAGATGACCATTGAGGAGAGAAAGATCCTTGATCAACTGAAGAAAACTCAAGCTAACATCACTCTATGGCGGCTTTTCATGTCTTCCCAGCTGCACAAAAATGCTTTAATCAAGCTGCTCACTGGACCCACAGTTCCTCCCTCTACCTCGCCAGAAGAAGCGGTAGATCTGGTCGGATCCTTAACCTCTACCCGAATGCTATCATTTTCTAAAGAGGAAATCCCCAGAATTGGGCTAAATCACAATCATGCACTCAACATCTCCGTCGAAGTTATGGGAAAGGCCATGCCACTCTCCCTTATCGATAATGGATCCGCCTTGAACGCTTTCCCTCTGAGAACCTTCAAGTGTTTAGGCCTGAAAGAAAGCGACCTCGCTCCAACCTCCATTGATGTGCGTGCCTACGATAATACCCACCGAGAGATGATGGGCTCCATAAAACTTGCAATTGGGGTTGGCCCTATAAACCATATGGTTGAGTTCCAAGTCATAGACATCCCACGTTGTTTCAACCTGTTGCTCGGACGCCCATGGCTCCACAATATCAAGGGTGTGTCTTCCTCACTCCATCAAAAATTGAATTTCTTCGCCGATGGGCGAGTCATCACCATTTTGGGCGACGACGAAAATGTCGAGGGTGCAAGCACCAGTAGTCCAATTCTTGAGATATAGTACGGGTCGAATGATATGCTCCTATCAGGATTCCGGGTTGAATCACTCCTACTCCCGGCAGGGGACGATTTCAAAGAAAGGGTTTGTCCAGAATATGACCCTCATGGAAATGTCAATGTAATTCAGATGTTCAGAAACATGCACTTCATGCCCGGACTGGGGCTAGGGCAAAAGGCAACAAGGGATACTTGAGCCCATCGAACTGAAGAAAGCTTTCCCTCCTTGTGTCTTGGGGTATCAACCATCAGAACAAGAGCTCATAATGATCCGCCAATCTCAACCAAAGAGAAGAGTAAACTGTATTCGAACTATCTTAGGAGACTCCTTAAATGGATGATTCATCAAAAAAGGCGAGGACTTCCCCTTTTGCGGTTTTTTAGAGCCATGGTATGACCACACAGACAAGAAGATGAAGCCTGGAATGGAGATCTTTTTCCAAGATAGCTACCCATGGGCCGAAAGTTTCCCACACCAGGTACAATCGCTCATCAAAGATATTGAAGAGACTGAGGAAAGTGATTCTGAAGATTCCTTCAACTTACAAATACTAGGGCTGGCACTCTGCATGGTTCATTCAGGCACTACATCAATGGACCCATCCCGTCTGATTAAAGCTGCTGACACTCCTCTCCTCAACTGGCATGCTGCGCCAGTTCCACCTCTTAAAATCTATCCTAACCCCAATGTTTACCCTATTTCTTCTTTTGTTGTCTATCCTTGCTCAAATGTAATCGAGACCTCTTTTGATGAGGTTCTCAATGCTTTTTTTCCTATCAATGAAATAAACGAAGTTTTTGAGTATCTTGTTGTGCCTTAAATTAATTATTTAGATTCTAATCGAACTTTTGATGATGATGATTTTGCAAATGAACAATTCTTAATTGATATAAATAAGGTTAATAATAAACAACATAACTGCGTTCAAGTTAATGAAGAAGAGACTGTTGTTATTAATCTCGGTTCTAGTAGCCAACTGCGCGATATTAGGATTGGGGCCACCCTTGACGAGCATGAGCGCGCACAACTCGAAGAATTACTGAAGGAGTTTGTGGATGTCTTCGCATGGTCCTATGATGATATGCCCGACATTGATCCTGAAATAGCTCAGCACGAGATCCCCACTTTCCCAGATTACAAGTCGGTTAAACAAAAATTAAGAAAACTCAGCACCAAAGGGTCACTCAAGGTCAAAGAAGAGGTGGTCAAACAGTTAAATGTGGGCTTCATTCGTGTGATCGAATATCCCACATGGCTAGCCAACATTGTACTTGTGCCGAAATTAGGAGGGAAGGTTGGAATGTGTGTAGATTACCGAGATTTAAACAAAGCTTCTCCAAAGGATGATTATCCGCTACCCAATATCGACATGATCGTGGACAACACAGCTAGTCATGATCTCAAGTCATTTGTCGACGGTTTTTCCAGATACAACCAAATCAAGATGCACCCAGACCACCAAGAAAAAACCGCATTCATCACCCCATGGGGAACCTTTTGCTACACCGTTATGCCATTCGGTCTCAAGAATGCTGGGGCTACCTACCAAAGGGCTTCCACAACCATCCTGCACGATCTGATTCACAAGGAGGTCAAGGTTTATGTGGATGATATGATTATTAGGTCCAAAACTAGAGAAGGTCATGTTCCCGATCTCCGAAAGTTTTTCGAATGACTGCGACAGTATCAGATGAGACTTAATCCACAGAAGTGTGTCTTTGGCGTTACAAAGGGAAAACTCTTGGGATTCATGGTCAGCGAAAAGGGGATAGAAGCAGATCATGCAAAGCTGAAGGACATACTTGAGATGCCGCCACCCCGAGCAGAGAAAGAAGTCCGAGGTTTTCTTGGGAAATTACAATATATCAGTCGATTCATCAGCCAACTAACCTCCATCTGTGAACCGGTCTTCAAGCTCCTCTGAAAGGATTCAACCAAGGTTTGGAACGAGTCCTGCCAAGAAGCTTTTGACCGAATCAAACAATACCTGACCCAACCTCCAGTACTCATGCCACCACAGCCTAGTCTCCCTTTGCTCCTATACCTAACCATAACCGACACTACAGCTAGGGCTTTTCTAGACCAATACCTTGAAGACTCCTGCAAAGAAAGAGCCATCTATTACGCCAGTCGCAAATTGGCCGGGTATGAGGTCAACTACACTGCTTTAGAAAAGGCGTGTGTCTCACTTGTCTGGGTCACCCAAAAGTTACGACACTACATGCTCGCCTTCCCCATCAAACTTGTATCCCGAATGGATCCCATCAAATACCTGCTTGAGAAACCCGCCTTATCCAGTCGAATGGCCCGATGGTTGATGCTCCTAATCGAGTTCGATATCGTGTACATCACACAGAAAGCTGTTCAAGGAAGAGCCATCTCTGACTATCTCGCTGATTACCCCATGGACGAAGCAGATGTCCAGATCTCCGAATTCCCAGATGAAAATATCCTCTGCACCACTCAAGATCGCCTTCGATGGAAAATGTTCTTTGACGGCATTGCCAACAAAAAGGGATATGGCATTGGGATCCTTGTGATCACCCCAGATGACTCCCACACTCCTATCGCCATTAAATTGGATTTCCCTTGCACCAACAACATGACGGAATACGAGGCATGCACAGTGGGCCTCAAGGTTTCTCTCAAGAAAGGTATTCAATACGTTGACGTCTACGGGGATTTTGCCCTTATCATCGGTCAAGTGCTCAGAAAGTGGAAAGTCAAGGATGAAAATCTCCAACCCTTTCATACCCAATTAGAAGAATTAGCCTCCCGATTCCGAGATATCACATTCCATTACCTACCCCGAGCAAAGAATAACCTAGCCGATGCTCTCGCCACCTTGGCCTTCATGGTCGACATGCCCGAGGGAATAACAATAACCCCCTTCCTAGTTCCAAAACAAGACAAACCGACCCATTACTACCATATTAAGCTTGTCTCCACCGAAGATCCCAAACTAGCCGATTGCTGGTACTATGATATCTGGTGCCTCCTCAAATATGGTAGGTATCCCGAGGGTTCCAACAAGAAAGATCGAACAACCCTCCGAAGACTTGCCGCCCAGTACGTCATCTGTCATAAAGCTCTACTCAAGAGGAATTTCGATGGAACTCATCTACACTGCATCGCAGGGGCTGAGATTGAGAAAATAATGCAGAAAATCCACAGCGGGGAATGCGGACCCCATATGAACGGTCACATGCTTGCCAAGAAGATCATCCGACAGGGCTTCTACTGAACCACCATGATCCAGGACTGCGCCGCCTATGTCCGAAGATGCCTCAAATGCCAACAATTCTCCAACCTTCAACACTTGCCTCTGTAAGAATTATACAACATGACCTCTCCCTGGCCGTTCTTCACCTGGGGTGTCGACATCATAGGGAAGGTTACACCAAAGGCTTCAAACGGACATGAGTTCATCCTGGTCGCCAACGATTACTTCACCAAATGGGTCGGGCTGAGTCATACGCAGTATTAAACGCCAAGAAAGTGGCCAAATTCCTCAAGAAAAATACCATCTGCCGATATGGGGTCCCGCACGAGTTGGTATCAGATAACGGGTTACATTTCGAAGCAGAAGTCACTGAAGTAGTCAATGATTATGGGATTCAGAGACACAAATCTTCTCCCTACCGACCTCAGACCAATGGTGCAGTTCAGGCCTCCAATAAAAACCTCAAAGCCATCATCAGCAAGATGACCGAAAGTTGAGGGATTGGGCCGACCGGATCCCATACGCCCTCTGGGGCTATCGAACCTCAATCCGAACCTCTACCGGGGCTACCCCTTACTCCCTGGTCTACGGCATGGAAGTAGTCCTACCTATGGAGCTGGAAATACCCTGGCTACGCGTCGTGATCGAAAGCAGGGTTAGTGAAGAAGACTGGTGCCAAAGCCGTATTGATGAACTAGCCCTCCTGGATGAAAGAAGATTAAAAGCTCTTTACCACATACAGGGGTACCATCGCCGAATAGCGCGATCATTAAACAAGATAGTCAAGGACCGCGGTGTCCGAGAGGGAGATTTATCCCTCAAGGAGATAATAGAACCCATCTGGGACTCCAGAGGGAAGTTCAAGCCCAATTGGAGCGGCACCTACATTGTGAAGAAAATCTTGTCCGGCGGTGCCGCCATGCTCACTGACCTAGATGGGGAAGAGATGGCTCGTCCAGTCAATCTGGACCGTCTCAAGAAATACTACCCCTAGTCCGAAATCTCGACGCGCTACGATTCTTCTCATCCCCCTTCTATTCTAAAAAAAATCTTCATCTCCCTCTACCTAGAACTACGTGGGCCTGATCCTCTACAAAAACTATTTTAAAAACTTTTTAAAAAATCCCAGAGGTACGTAGGCATCTCATGCACCTCACATGAGTGCGGCCCCTTTCTTTTTCACAAAATACTATTCTTTTCTTACCTCCGAAAACGGCGGTTCATTCTAAAAATACTTGAAGAAAAGGATTATGTATGCCTTAGTGATCAGTATAGATAATTCAAAAATATAAAATTCATCGAAAGGCACAGCTGGATGATCAGAAACTTGTTTATTTCATTAATAAGAAATTACAGTACGGATTACATAAGAAAAAGGAACGGATAACTCCCTTCCCCATTACCATAAAAGCCAAATAAAATCCCCACATTTGGTACACAAGTAAACTCCCCAGGAGTCCTACCCACAGCTACCAGAGGAGCCTGCACCCTCATCATCTACATCCTGAGGTCCCCAAGTTTCCCCTGCTTGAATAGAGTGCCGTAAACACTCTATGGATCGATGAGCCTTAACCATCTTCGAAAAGACCACAAAACCCCCTTCCATGGTGTCCGATAAAATAAACCATCTTTGTCTAGTCTCTACTGCCAACATCTTGCTGACTGCTTTCCTCCACAACCACTTCATATAATCTTTGGGGACATGCCAAACCTTCCCGACAGACTGAGAGGGACGGGTCGACGGATGCCGATTTTCCCACAGAGACCCAAGCAACAGACGCAGGCGCTCAGTCAAATCCTCTACCGGAAAGAAATTTAGTGTCCGAGGTGGCACGACCTGTGCCCAGCCAAATTGGCGTAAAAATTACCAAGGGAAATAAAAAGAGGTATGTCTGAGACCAACCAGCCGCACATATGAATACTCTCCTAGCTCCAGAATGGGCTGCAACTACCCCCACCAAGGCACTGACCAATAAAGCCCACGAGCCCCATGCTCCACAAGCTAGTTCTCCCAATTCTCAACATACAGGCCAATGCGGATGAAGTAGCGCGAAAAGAAGTTGGGTACGGTCGATAAGGGATATTCTGGAGGAATCGATAAGCGTAATCTTTCAGACAACCACATGAACAGCATCACGGGGCTACCCCTCAAAAAGTCAGAATGGCCTTCTCTCCAGGCATCCAGGCCATTCAGGGTCTCCGCTAGTATCACCGCCGCAGGATTGCGATGATATGACATCCATGAGGTAATGGCTGCAAGTTGTGGGTCCACTTGCACCTCCCCAGTCACCAACAGTAATTTTGAAACCAGGCCCAGAACAACGGCTCCAGCATAGCCACCATCACCTACTTCTCGCAAATGCACGGACTGCAGCACCGCCGGGAGGGAGATCATTCCTCCAGCAACCAATGATCTAGCCGCCAAAGGCGAAATATGAAGAAGCCCGGCCAATAAATCCCTAGGAGAACAGGAAAGTTCGGGCAAAGCCGCAGCAACACTGGGATTTACACCCAGTATGGCAGAAAATTCCTGGTAGGTAGGACAAACTTCTTCCAACCCAAAACGGAATACATGGTCTTCGGGGTACCAGAATTGTACTGCCGCCATCAGCATATTCCACTCAATAGGTCGATTGTGCCACAAGGAGACTCGACGCATGTTGAAAGCATCGTAGTCGACATTATAAGAGCACGTAGCTTCCAAGGATTCAAGGTAGTTGGCAAACTCAATACTACTAGGGAGAGCCATCTTGCAAAGCTAAGAGATAATGGGCAAGTAAGTGAGAATGCAAAGGTGTGATGAAAACACTTCACCCTTACCCCTTTTTATACTTGAAAACCCTCACAAGGGACACAATCCCTGCAGAAATAAGAGGGAATCCTACCCCACAAGGTACCAAAGGCTGAAGAGGGTATCATTCAAAGCTTTGAATTGATGGGACTGGACTGAACTGTCGATAGGCAGGTCAGGGTGCTTGCCGATCAGCAACCCCCCATTTTTGGAAATTTTCCTTTTTTCCTCTTTTGTCAAATCAAAAAACCCAATAAAAATGAATTGATATTCTCAATAGAATTTCAAAATCCCTTTTCGCCTTATATAATTTCCCTTGTTAATTAAAAACTTTCCTTCAAAAAAAATTCCAAAATTTTCCTTTTTACGGTCTCAGCAGCAAAGTAAAAAGCGCATGTGCATGCATTCATTCATCATAAATAAAAGATAATAAAAAAAACCCATTGCATTGCATATATCTATTTTTTGTGTTACATCGATTTTGCAGGAAATAAAAAGAAAAAGTAAAAACAACGGGACTCAGCCCGAACCCACATTTCATTCTCTCTCTCTCTTTCAAGAGCTTCCACCCCTGCGACGCGCTCTCTTCCCCCAACGGCGAGATGACGCACCACCACTTCCCGAGCCAGAGTCCTCTCCAGATGAGGCAGAAGGCACCAAGAAAGAAGGAATGGGAACCACGTCCCGAATATGGGCAGTCGCCGAAGATATCCAATCTCTGATGTCCCTGAGCCAAGTGGTCGACACCCGAACTTGCTACAAGAAAAGTTGAAATCAGTATCAAAAGCAAAAATGACCAAAACAGAAAATAAAGAGAGAAAGAGGAACAGAAAGGTATACCGCAGGTCAAAGGACCTCCTCTGTCATACCTAACTCCTCTGGATCCATCGCATGGGGACGGTGCAACATAGGCACCATCCCTCCATCAGCTCGCCGGATGTTGTACGAAGGGGTATGCAACCGCACAAAAGGGACCACCGAGGTTGCCACCGTCGCAGATGATTAAGGACCAGCGCCGTTGTGAGAAGAACCCACCGCCCGACTCAAACCCTCCGGAGGGAAGGGCAACGCATCATATATGCTGGGCGCCATCAACCAGCTCGTCACAAAATCCATGTAATCATACGGCGCAGCCGTATCGGTGTATAGAAAGTAGGACTCACCAATCATCGCCACGATCCTCTCATCCTCCAACATCAGTCGTTCCTGCCTCATAGATGTAAGAGATTGCACGGGTGGCACCACCACCTCCTCCTCGGCAATCTGACGAACCACCCTCTCCCCAAGGTACCAGGAATGGCCGAACTCATGCGCCAGCAAATGCCTCATCCGCGCATTCACCCTGGTCGCCCCTGCGTCCTGAATGGCTGTCCCCCAGGGATAAAAGGTCACCTAAAAATCTCTAAGCGAGCATAAATTAATACAAGGTCATAAGGTACAAAAACCAAGACTGAAATGGAAAGAGTCTTACCCTACCACTGGTCAGGTCATTTAAGACCTGACGCACCGCCTCCAGGGAGAGAGAGCCCTTCGACTGCCGGTTGGCTTACGCCATCGATACAATCGGTAGAAGTCCCCAACAGTGTCATCCTTCAAAGCAATCAATGGGGTGTTGCACCCAATCACCTCATAGAACCACGTCTGAATTTACAAACAAAAAAGACGCATAAGGAAAATGCGAATGTATGAAAGGAAAATACAAATGCATGAAAAGAAATGCGCAAACTAAAGAATACCTCAAGAAGGTACGTGGCCCCAGTAAAAGTTTGTCGGCAGCACCGGCTGAATGCATCCAAAGAAAAGTAAAGGGTCGCAAAGGTCAGACTCCCCCAATCATAGAAGGAGATGTTCGAAAATATCCTCAAGTACGGCAGAAACCATAAATGGACGACGTCGCCACTCGACGCCACTATGAAGCCTCCTAATACCAACAGAATAAATAATCAGGCCATCTGCCACACTTGCAGCCCGTCCTCCACATAGATCTCTCTACCCAATAGAACATCCTTCAGCAGGGACAACCGGATAGAATCCCCACAAACTATCCTCCCTACATCACCAAGTGTCGCACGCACTGTCTACGATCTCAGCCGTAAAGAGCGATCCACCTCTATCTGTTCTCCATCAAAATCCATCTCCAGCAGCTGCTGCACGTCTATGGGAGTCACCGTCATCTCCCCGAAGTCGAAATGAAAGGTGTGGGTAGTGTCCCACCACCTCTCTCCTAAAGTGCACAAGACCGCTGTCGAACGAGGCGTCTCATCTAGCACAGATGCCAACCGCCCGAAACCCGCTGATGATACCATCCAGTGCACCACAGGTGGGAGATGCTCCCAGACATCCTTGAGCCCCGTTGTCCCACGGGCACACATGTTCTTCAAAGAGATATCGGACTGGCAAAAAGAAAAGTCTCATCAAAAGTCAAGAAAGAAAAGTCACCCAAAAAGAAAGAAATGCCAAAGGTCAGGTTACTTACATAACCGTCGGGAATCACTCTCGAAGAGCGATGACGCGATGCCTCCCGCAGAAAGGTCCGCTCATCCGCAATAGGCTCAAACGCATCAAAGGAGTTTTCACTCCCCAAAGTAAGAGGCGCCCTAGCCCTCCACTCCACATTCGCCCAATCATCAACGGTCAACCACTTACGATGGACTGCAGTGCTCACAAAGGCGGCCATTTCTTGAAGATCAGAATGCTAGAACGATTTGCAGAAGAATTGCATAGAGAGAGAAAGAAAAAGAAGCTGTGAAAAAATGAGGGGATTTGCCCCCTTTTTATAGGATGCCAAGAGCCATGCCGATCGGCACCTCCCCCTACCATACCGATTGGCACTGACTCCTCACCTTCCCGAGGCAACATAAAAGTCCGTGCCACTGCCGAATGTCACCTCTCACACCATGTCGACCTGCAACCCACCTCAAATTTCGTACAGAAATTCCCAAAAAATACCAGAAAGCCTCGAAAAATCCTAAAAATCCCAGGATGGATTTTGAACTTTTTCACCAAGAAATTTCGCATTCCCTCGAACGAAACCCCTTATTTCCCCAGCGGAATCCTCAAAAACCAAGTGAAAACTCCTCCCGGCAAAGCTCCGGAGGATCCCTAAGGATCACCTGATCACTTCCCCAGCGAAATTCTCCTACAGCACCCAAAATAGGTTGTTCCGCCCTGCGAGGTCTCCTAAAAGCTTCCCCAGCTACCAACTTCCCAGGTCAGATCAAAATCACAAAGCTCTCTCTCCAGTAGAATCAAAATCCAATCTCTATCCACTTTTGGGTCAGAATTGGCCCCGGTCTTGGATCGTCACCTGAGTTAGGTCAGAATTGACCTCGGTCCTCAGTCTCTCACCACTCTTGGGTCAGAATCGGCCCCGATCTTGGATCGTCACCTGAGTTAGGTCAGAATTAACCTCGGTCCTCGATCGTCACCACTCTTGGGTCAGAATTGGCCCCGGTCTTGGATCGTCACCTGAGTTACGTCAGAATTGACCTCGGTCCTCGGTCGTCACCACTCTTGGGTCAGAATTGGCCCCCGTCTTGGATCGTTACCTGAGTTAGGTCAGAATTGACCTCGGTCCTCGGTCGTCACCACTTTTGGGTTAGAACTGGCCCCGGTCTTGGATCGTCACCTGAGTTAGGTCAGAATTGACCTCGGTCCTCGGTCGTCACCACTCTTGGGTCAGAATTGGCCCCCGTCTTGGATCGTCACCTAAGTTAGGTCAGAATTGACCTCGATCGTCGGTCGTCACCACTTTTGGGTCAGAATTGGCCCCAGTATTGGATCGTCACCTGAGTTAGGTCAGAATTGACCTCGGTCCTCGGTCGTCACCTCTCACGGGTCAGAATTGGCCCCGGTCTTGGATCGTCACCTGAGTTAGGTCAGAATTGACCTCGGTCCTCGGTCGTCACCACTCTTGGGTCAGAATTGTTCCCGATCTTGGATCGTCACCTGAGTTAGGTCAAAATTGACCTCGGTCATCGGTCGTCACCACTCTTGGGTAAGAATTGGCCCCGGTCTTGGATCGTCACCTGAGTTAGGTCAGAATTGACCTCAGTCCTCGGTCGTCACCACTCTTAGGTCAAAATTGGCCCCGGTTTTGGATCATCACCTGAGTTAGGTCAAAATTCACCTCGATCCTCGGTCGTGACCACTCTTGGGTCATAATTGGCCTCGGTCTTGGATCATCACCTGAGTTAGGTCAGAATTGACCTAGGTCCTCGGTCGTCACAACTCTTGGGTCAGAATTGGCCCCGATCTTGGATCGTCACCTAAGTTAGGTCGGAATTGACCTTAGTCCTCGATCGTCACAACTCTTGGGTCAGAATTGGCCCCGGTCTTGGATCGTCACCTGAGTTAGGTCATAATTGACCTCGGTCCTCGGTCGTAACCACTCTTGGGTCAAAATTGGCCCCGATCTTGGATCATCACCTGAGTTAGGTCAAAATTGACTTCGGTCCTCGGTCGTCACCACTTTTGGGTTAGAATTGACCCCGTCTTGGATCGTCACCTGAGTTAGGTCAGAATTGACCTCAGTCCTTGGTCGTCACCACTCTTGGCTTAGATTTGGCCCCGGTCTAGGATCGTCATTTAAGTTAGGTTAGAATTGACCTCGGTCCTCGGTCGTCACCACTCTTGGGTCAGAGTTGGCCCTAGTCTTGGATCGTCACCTGAGTTATGTCAGAATTGACCTCGGTCCTCGGTCGTCACCACTCTTTGGTCAGAATTGACCCCGGTCTTGGATCGTCACCTGAGTTAGGGAAGAATTGACCTCAGTCCTCGATCGTCACCACTCTTGGGTTAGAATTGGCCCCGGTCTTGGATCGTCACCTGAGTTAGGTCAGAATTGACCTCGGTCCTCGATCGTCACCACTCTTTAGGTCAGAATTGACCTCGGTTATTAAACCTTTACCCTAAGCCCACAGATTCAGCTTTGATCCGTAGAATTGATTATCCCTAGCACACTACTTAGGTCTTCAGAATCGACCTCGACCCTCTGAATAGGTCATACTCCCTCAAAAGCATCATGTCGTGTCTATTCGACGATCATCATTTGTTCCAAACTCACCCGTCGAGGGGCTCTATAAACACCCCATTCTGTTACCACCTAACTCTCCTCAGGTCCCTAGTACCTCCCTTCATCACCATAAACCCAGGTCACGCCTCGAGTACTGACCAAGAAGCCATCGGGCACTCTCTGGCTCAGTTTAACCCAAAAGTAAAACTCTTCATCTTGGTTGAGACTCAATGAATCTTCGAAGGGCACTGAATACCCTTTCCAATGGTCCTCCCCATGCACGATTCTGACTTACCATGCGGACGAACGATACGTTTGCTTCCGAAACCTGATCGAGAGGCCACCAGGGGCTCCCGGGCTCTGTTTGACCAATGTCAACTCTTCAGCTTGACCGAGGTTGAATGAATATTCGAAGGGCACTGAATACCCTTTCCAACGGTCCATCCCGTGCGCAATTCCGACTTTCCATGCGGACGAACGATCCGTTTGACTCCGAGAGGCCACCGAATGCTTCCCGAGCCCAGTTGACCAAAGCCAACTCTCCAAACTGGGTCAAAATCTTTGTAATGTCGAAGTACATCTCCTAACCTTTCCAATGGTATGCCCCATGCATGATTCGGACTTACCATAAGGACGAACGATCCGTTTGCGTCCGAGCGATTCTCCGCCCCATGGAACGACAAACACTTCCGAGCCATATTTGACCCAAAGTCAACTCCTGAACCAGGGAGCGGTCCAGTACTTTCGAAGGTATCTGAATTACCTTTCCAACGGTATGTCCCGTGCACGATTCTGACCAACGGTTTGCCCTCGGCGACCGATTTTCCGAAAAAGTCTGAAACGCACTGCCAAATGGCAGGTTCCAGACACTGCCTATCGGCACCTGCCGATAGGCAGGAACAGGTCTATGCCGATCGGCACTCACCTGGTCCTATAAAATGAGGCCTTCATCTCATTTTTAGGGGGAGCCCAGATCTGATAAAAATCTTTCTCAACGAATTCCAGAAACCTCTCTCAAAGGCAGCGTGATTTCAACATCCAAATCCCCTTTTTACTTCCACTTTTCATCACCCTTTTCATCAAACTTGGTGATTTATCCACTCTACATCATCATCCAAGTTCAAGGGCTGCTCTCCAACATTCCATATCAAGCTCAAGATCTTCAAGAAGGTCTAACCTTCTCAAACTCTCTCTTAAATTCTCTTAAACTCTCAATAACTTGTTTCGTTACTTAGCACCTTTTATTATCTCATCTCACACATCCTAATATACTTTTTATTTAGTATCACTGTACATCTTTTATTTTCATAAAACCCAAAAAACAAGAAAAATAGGGTTTGCTCATAAATTCCAAGTAGGGATTCTCACACTTTTCTCACAACTAAAACACTTTTTCTACACACACGCACTTACAAATAAGAGATTCCCCATTTGGATTTATGGGATAAACCCCACCCCTCATTTTGTATGTGAACTACGTGGACTTTGATACCTTTATAGGCTACGTAGGCGTCTCGGGATAAAACCCGAGACTCGAGTCCTTTTTCTCACTTTTTCTCTTATTTTCTATTTTTCTAATCTTTTTATATTCTATATACTTGCCCTTAGTGACGTATTACTCCATATACGTTATTGTTCCATCATAACGATCAACGTAGGGGTAATCGCGTAAATCCTATTTTTCTAATATTATTCTCATATCTTCCTACGGACGACTCGCTTTATCTTTTCCGTGATACAAGTCGAGGATTCCTACCTCCATTTTATATATACACATGCACACATATCACAGGGGGAAACATAAAGGAAAATAGCAAATATCCATGAGAGACCGAAAGGGCGGAATGGGTGCCTAACACCTTTCCATTTCGTAACTAAGCCTCCGAACCCTTCTCGAATCGTTTTGGTTTCGTACGCACCAATATGTCTTTGGATGCCATCTTCGGGGTGGCTTCCCCTTTTTCTTTTGTCTATTTTGAGTAAAATATACTGGCGACTCTGAATCTCTCTACATTTTTTACCACATCTCAAACGACGCCGGTTGAAGCGCTCCCGAGAGAGACGCGTGGAACCCGAAGGATCCTTCTCCTCCGCTGCGGGGATCGGGGATGGCCACATTTACAAACATTTACTAGGTGGTACTATAACTGGTATCATCAGATGGAATCATTTTCTCCTATAAAAAGGGCTTCAAAATATATAATTTCAATGGCATTGTTTCCTCCTACAAAAAGGCCTCAAAATATATTGAGCAACGAACCCCTCAAATTCGTCCCCTTCAAGGTGCAATCCGTCGTATCAAAATCACATGCCCCCTCAAACCTCTTCAGTGATGCATTTTCCAACCTAGAGATGTGGGTAAAAGTCACATCATTTCCCTCAATTAGAATAAATCTTTAACAGTCGAACGATATAGATATGAATGATTCATTTTCGGAGATAAATGATAAGCTGATTAAGGAGCCTAATTTTTTTTCCGATTATTTAGAGATGAATGGTTCGATATGGTAATTCGGTACTATATGGAAGCAATTGAATTGAACGACCAGGATGTTTGGTTTTTTACTAACTGCGTTGTTGTGTACTTGGAGATGAAAAGGGTATGTTCAAATATTATATTGTTTTTGTTTACCATGTTATAATTACAATTGTGCTATTAACTGATTGGTTTTTTCAGACCATTTTGCCTAATGATGTGTGTGGGTTAGATTTTATATAGGTTGCAATTTCATATGTGAGCTAAGTCATTCAATGGTTTTGCAAAATAATTTTCCATATGTGATGGTATGAAACGACTAAGGGATCTTTGAACTAGGTATTTTTAGATTGCTTTAGAAATGACACGAGGAATGGGTTTTGCTTCAAGTTATTCTCTTTTAAATAAATACAAAATTATGTATGGATGAATCATATCAATAATGGATTTGTGAAGTCTTATCAGCTTGATTCTTTTGACTCAATTGAATCTTTATATAGTTTTTTTTCCCAATTTTTTCCCATTTGTATAATGAATCTGATTTCGAAAAAGTTTATATAGATATTTATCATTTCAACGACACTATGTATTTTGTGTTAAAAAATTCTATGTTGAAGATATTTTATATTAAAAAAATTTAAAAATTGTTTCTTTTTTGTATAGGAGGACAATAGAGTTCTATATATATATATATATATATATATAAAGAGAGAGAGAGAGAGAGAGAGAGAGAGAGAGAGAGTAAGACTCTTATACATCATGCTTCCTACATCACACTTAATTCTAGTCCCTAAACAAAAATTCTTTGAATTTTTTTATTTTACCCATGGATTTAACCTTCCAATCAACACATGTTCAAAATATTAGGTTAAAATACAATCTCTAGTTATCTAGTAAAAATCCCACCAAACTGCTGAAAATACCTTATTTATAAAGGCTTGTTCCATCAAAATTTTGTGAATTTTTTAAAAATTGCTAGAAAATGTATTTGAACTAATTTTTTGAACATGTGTTGGTTGAACTTTAATTTAAAGATAAAAATAAAAAAATTGGGGAAAACGGCTTCTTAAGGCCTAGAACTAGATATGGTGTATGATATATGAGAGCATTCCTCTCTCTCTCTCTCTCTCTCTCTCTCTCTATATATATATATATATATATATATATATATATATATATATATATATATATATATGTATATGTATATGTGTGTGTGTGTGTGTGTGTGTGTGTGTGTGTGTAGTGGATGATATTTCCTATTAAAAATAATATTATAAACTATCCATGAATCTCCAGTTATTAAGATAGTTTTGTTTCATAATTTGTATAGTATATTAATGTTTATTGTTTATTTGTTAGAGCTAATATGTTTATGTAATCGTGTGTTGGTTAATTTGATGTATAAGACAATTTTGTGTTACTATTTTGTACAATATATGGTTCTTTGGTCATAGCTAGATTTTTGGATTATGGATTAATTTTTTAATGGGGAGTGCTTAATATTTATCAATTTATGTGCATGATATAGAGTATTCAATGTCATTTTTTCATCTTGAAGGTTTTTATTAATAAATAATAGGAAGACATAAGATAATAGAAGACATCAAACAATAGTAGAATATCATTATTTTTACTATTTATGTTGTTTAATAATTGAATTGGTTTAGTATTCATTGATTCGACAATTTTGTTAACATCAATTTGAATTTATTTTTAGGTAGAACTTGCTTTTATCCTCAAGGTCCTTCCATGAAACTTTCTTTCTAATTTCTCCATTTATTCATGTATATATATATATATATATATATATATATATATATATATATATATATATATATATATATATATATATATATATATATATTTATTCAACTCATGATAAAATGTAGGTTTGTGTTCAACACGTTGCTATATTTATTTACAAATTTAACTATGTCATTATATAGTTAAATTTCTAATTTTCTCACCACAAAAAAATATTGTTAATATGCAATGTTTTTCATAGTTAGATATCTATTTTTTATAACTTGATAAAATATTATAATACGCATGCGCATCGTGTAGGTTACATACTAGTAATACTATAATACGGAACCATGCATTGAATTAGCAAACCCATCCAGCCATCCACATCACCATCATGTTTATTTCTTTTATTTCTCTCTCCTTATTTCATTGATTAAATTTTTAAAATCTTGTAACTTCTCTTTACTTCCGTAATACCCCGCGATTTTCAGTATTGATAATTTAATTAATTTGGGAGAAATAATAATTATTTTATTTGAGAAATTTTAAATTGGCAATTGTGGTCAAAATTTGAGAATGTTAGAAAGTATTTAGAATGACAATTCTGAGCGTGCGGTTGATCCCGAAAGGGTCGAGATAGTCGAAATGACTGTACTTGTGTCTTATTTGGGTTTCGAAATATTTTTAAGTTCGTTTGACTCGAATTGGAGTAAGCGAGTCATTTAAAGTGTGTATTGTCATTTAAAGCTGGGTATCTTGGATTTAAGTCTTATTAAGCCTACGTGAGAAGCCTATCTCATTTAGAGAAAAGAGAAAACCCTAGAGAGAGAGGGAGAAGAGGAAAGGAAGAAGATAAGAGGAGAAAAGCTTGGTGATTCAAGCCAATCCGTGATTTTGAGAAAGATTCTACCTCTAAAACTTTGAGGCAAGTGATTAAACTTGATAAATAATTCTTGCGCATCTTTTATTTCATGATTTGTGGATAAATTTATGGATTTGGGGTTGTAAATGTTAAAACCAATATTTTTGGTAAAATCTTACAATTGATGTGTATATAATGGATTTAAGGTTGTAATTTAGCTGGGGTGAGATATTAGATGAGTTTTAATGCTAGAAAAATGATTGGGTTGAAGATTTGGGGTTTGAAGTTGGTATTTTGAGGTTTTGGAAGGTTGGATTTCTTCCAAAATTGAAGTTCGCCGAGGTACCTGCTATGGCTGGTCGATCGTGGCCAGAGGTCCGATCGACCGCGCCTCAAGGGAAAAGTCTACTGCATTGTTTTATAGGAAAAATTGGAAATCGCGGTCGACCGAGGGTCAGGGACCGATCGACCGGTCCTCTGTTTTTGGTCAATACTGTGGTTGTTCGGAACCTTAATACATGTTATGAGAAGTATGTGTTTTGGAGATTTTAGGGAGTTTCACCCAAGATAAAAATATTGGGGTCGTACTGAGATGATTAGAAAGAGTACGAACTTTAGTTATCGTATTGACTAGTGGGGAATCCCACTATCATCGCGATTTTTATTTGGAGATAATTATGGGTCTATAAGAGAGAGGCAGGATGCATTTAGCAAAGTTGGACTTTAGGATTGAATCACAAATTGTGATAATGTTAATGGTTCGTATGATCGATTGAAACATAAATCTGGATTGATGATAATTGTTGTTGATCGATGTGCATTCGAATATCGAGGGTATCCTTAATGTTTGTTGAATTGGGACAATTTTCATACTCATAGGTGTGAGGGATGAGTAAGTTTCAAATGAGATGTCATAGTATGAGAATTATGGGAAAGGATGCAAGTTGATATTGAAATTGAAATTGAATGCCAAACAAACTTAAAAAATTGATATGCGGGACATATACCCATTAGGGAAAAGATATGTCAGAAGTAAGTACAATTCGAAACTATTAATGTTATATATCTAAAATATATCATCAAAACCAAAAGCGGTACAATACTGTGGTTGTTCAGAATCATTTGCGAGAGGAGAACTTATAGTCGCTAGCTACCTTTCATGGTGGATGTCTCTGTCATCGAGGAGGGGTCTCAAGATAAACAAAGACGAAAGTCGCGTTAAATTCAAAAAACATAACAAAAAATCCTATTACAAAATAACAGCAAATCAAGAGTAGAAAAAAAAAATAATTAAAACCATGTGAATAAAAAAAACATAATAAAAATCATGAAGTAAATTCATTGAAATTAACTAACTTGGAAAAAAGATCTAACAAAACATCTGATGTGCTCTCTAAAATAATTATAGTGCACGGTATGCTTAAGACAATAACTCATATTCAAAAATATAATACCAATGAACATTGCTTCCAATTATCAAAATCAAAGATGATGGTTCAGTTTATGGAATAGATGAAAACAGGGAGAGTATCTTAAACCATCACATATATGCCATCATAGGTATTCTGACTTGTATTTGTAAAAAGAAAGTACCTCAGATACTCCATCACAGATATGCTATCATAGTTCATGATTTTTCCCATCTTTGGTCCATCCGGTTCATTAGTTAAGTTGATCTTCGTATCGAAGCCATTACCAACTACAAAGATAAGAAGTTGATTACATATTGTTCGGTTAGCAAAACAAATATCAAATAAGAAAATGAAATGGCCTTGACTTATTCCTTAGCTTCTCTTTCTCCGAAGCCTCTGTGATCATTCTAAATACTCCAAATACATGGAATAAGAAAATCCAAAATCCAAACACACAGAACACCACTCAGTTTAGGCAAATACATAGAATACGTGCGACACATGAAATTATGCAGAAAATCAAAGTAAATACTTAAAAAATGAAATCAATGTAGACAGTACTTCTATTAGTACGCCATAACACAATCATATTAAATTCAATGTCCTCCCCTGCTTTAAATGAAGAAGTGGGTCAATATGAGATCATCATAATATTATAAACTTAATTAGTAACATTAAACCCAATAATATTGAGGTTGGGGAAATTGAAAATCAGGCTTCAATACAATGACTAAAGAATAACCATAGGTTACACTCATGCACTTTAATAAACATAGGTTACACCATGCACTTGAATAAACATAGGTTACACCAGCTATAACTATGACTAAAGAATAACCAAAATAGTATAAAGATGTATCTCACAATATTCGTTGAACTACACTGGGATGATTGATCATCAAATTAGAAGAACAGTAACCAAAAGTGCTTCAACACCTGAATACCTGCTATGATCAAGAAATCAAAATAGAAGGTGAGTTCAAAATAGAACACCTATATGTCCAAGCGTGTTGTTTGTTTGAATACCTGAACACCAGAATACCTATATTCAAGCGTGTTGTTTGCTTGAATACATGAATACCTGAATAAACCCTTAAATTCATTACAAACACATTACAATCCATAAATTACAAAACCCTTAAATCGATTACAAACCCTATAACTACAAACATAAACCCTTAAATGAAATAATACCTTTAGAACCTTTATAATGCCAAATAATTTCTAAAACCAAACAACACGAACAGAGGTGGGTGCTTAGCAAAATAGTGAGGGGGGACTGAAGTGGATACCGAGATGAAATCGGGAGAGAGGTCGTGAGGGGGAATTAAAGTGGGAGATGGGAATTAGTACCCAAACCCAAGAAACCCCAATATTTCCAAAACCTAACCTTGACATGGGAGCACCGATAAAAAGAAGGAGAAATGGAGAGAGAGGGATAGTTGTTCTTCCCACGGTTGATAAGAGAGAGAGAGAGAGAGAGAGAGAGAGAGAGAGAGAGAGAGAGAGAGAGAGAAGTGTACTTGGTTAGTGTCAAAAAGGTTCCAAGGTAGTAATTTTCTATTTTATCCGTGTATTTGAATTTTGGTAAGATGAGGAAAGGAAATTAAGGGTTAAAAAATAGGGGAACTCAAATATTTAAGGGGCAAAAATGGTAAGAGGGGTATTTTAATCTCAACCATTGGATCGTTGTCTTGTTGGCTTCGATCTGAATCGTGAAATGTCTTCCTATCTTATGAATAGTATATATATATATATATATATATTATATGTATTGTGTGGGCATACCCTCCAGTGCTATCATAGGAAGTTGCGCGATGTGGGTGAGGCGCCTGGCTTGAGGAGCAGGGTGAGTATAGTCCCCAGGTCATAGTCGTCCATTATCTATTGTGTGATTTTATTTTAGGGGTGAGAAGTCTTGGGTATGATTCGTTCTCACTTTTCGATTAGTAACTATGACCGCTTACCATACGTTGTGATTTGTTTTATTTACCATGGCGGTGTGATAATAATCCGATATATGGTAACCCGGGATAAACCAAGTGATTCCTTAAAGATGATAGCATTGTGAAGTATTTTATATCCATAAGTGATAGTGTATTGGATATTTAATTGTACGCTAAGTGTGTTATGTGTACTTGATTGTTAGTGTTGTATGACTGTGCTTTTTAACTAGAGTAATATTATTGACCGCTAAAAGGTTCGGAGCATTATCTTATTTATGTGATTAGATATTATTGCTCCTCTTATGTATTTGTAGTTTGGGGGAATAATGGATCTCAACGATCAACATTGACAAGGAGTAGTGTATCGGGGGGTTCCTTATTTGGATTTTGCTCTGCGAGATGTCCCACGCACGAAACGCGATGCAATATTGGGAGTTGGGAGAAGTTTAGTCCTTAGTACTCAGGTTTATATGTTATAGCGAAAGAATGATTTTTGGGAATGAACTAAAGAATATTTATTGAGTAGTTAATATTATATGCATCATGCTTTGAGGGCATAATGAATCTTGACGATCAACATTGACAAGGAGTAGTGTATCGGGGGGTTTCTTGTTTGGATTTTGCTTTGCGAGACGTCCCACGCACGAAACGTAGTGCAATGTTGAGAGAAGTTCAGTCCTTAGCATTTAGATGCTAATAACTTGTGTAGTTAATAACTAGAATTCTCTAAATTCTAGCAAGCGATATGTATATGTATATTTATAAATTAATATAATTTTTAGACGCACGTGGGGTAAGCTAGGATAGGAAGTTTATGAATTAGATTTAGATGATGAGTTAAGCAAATGTGTATTTGGGCATAGGTTAGACTAATTGTCCCTAGAAATAATTGGATAGTTATTTTGAGGATCATGTGCATACGTTTAGGTGCGCGCACTAGTTGAGGAGTGAGTTGGATTTTTAGGAGAGTGCGACTCCACCTTAAATCATGTTATATTGCATTTATAATTATTATGAATTTTAATGCACTTGGTAAAAACAATTCACACCTCAGGCTCTGACCCGTTTATATTTTATTCTTTCTATATATATTGTATTATTTTAGGTGCTCCTCCGTAAGGACGCCATTGATGTTTTCTATCCAGAGCATTCGTGGAGCCGTAGCAGATGCAGACTGTTGCGAGATTTTGATATAGTCATTTCCTGTCTTTTGTGTATCTATATTAGGATTCAGTTTATATATCGGGTTTACACACAAGAGTTGGAGCTATAGCATTTTGGTTTATATTTTCTCTTCAGGATTGTTGTAATTGTCTGTAAATCGATAACATATTCGAGTATTTTATTTGTAAACTTATGATTTAATTTAGAATTACTTCTTTTATTATCATCGTGAGCATATGATATCATGCTTAGTGGTTATATTGTTGTTAAATAGTTATTGCTTTGTATGTTTTAAAAAAATTTGGCACCCTCTTTTTATAGTATCGGGTAGTTAGCTATGTTTATTTTAGTATCGTCAGTAGATGCTGAGAATGATCCACTTGAGATTCCTGATTAATTATAGTATATGGATGGCCACCCGTTATTATTTTAAGAGGGGTGTCACAGGTGGTATCAGAGCATCAGGTTCTAATATTTTTAGGATATGTGCGAGTCTTCTGCGTTCTTTCGTAAGCATTCTTGATGTAAAGACCTATTATTAGGATTGTTGTGTTCACACGTCTATATTTTCTTCTGCAATGAGAAAACATTTGAATGGCATTCTGATACAATTGTTCTTGTTTCAGATGCCACCAAAGAGAGGCCGTCCAGCCAGGGCAAGTAGTGAGGCAAATAATATGGAACCCAAAATGCCTCAAAGGACTATGACCACAACCAAAGTTGCCAATGTTGTGGCACAAGCAGTCACTATTGCCATTTTTGTGGTGGCACATCAACCTGCAGCCCAAGCCCACCTAGGGCTATCCGTGTGGGAAGGAGTACAAGAGGGTTTTAGGAAGGGACATCCTCCAGAATTTTTAGGGGGAGCTGATGCGATGGTTTCGTTGGAAGAAGAGTATGCAAAGGCACCTACGAATGGTTGAATGTAGTGAGGCGCAGAAGCAATTTCTTGCCACCTTTAAATTGAAGGGAGCATATCTCCAATGGTGGGAGTCAATCACCACATCAGAGCAGAGAGATGTGATACCCATAATAGATTTTTGGGAACTCTTTGATCGAAGGTACGTTCCTTCCGCGATCCAGAAGGAAATGAGGAGGAGATTGTTGGATGTGTTTCAAGGTAATCGAACGGTGGCCGAGTACGAAGAGGAATTTACTCAATTGGAAAATTTAGTGCCTGATGGGGTAAATACTGAGGAAAAGCGAATAGCGAGGTTCATGGGAGGTTTAGAATGGCGAATTCGGCAGCATTTGTTAGGGAACCCAACGTTAGTGACTTTCGTCGAGGTAGTGAATGCGACATTGTTACAGTGTCAGGAATATCATCTTCATTCGCAAGGGGGAAGGAACTTTAGAGACTCGATTTCATCTAGTAGGTCTTGGGAAGAGAATGCTAGTGAGGCAAGATGGTATGAACAGGATTATTGAGGGTTGTAACAACATTTTGTTCCTCAGGAGGGGCAGGGAGGATATGCTAGTAGATGTTTCTTCTGTAAAGAGGTAGGCCATAGGAAGAGAGATTGTTCCGAAAGAGGTAGAGGGCAACGTTTTGAGGAAGTTTTGCAAGTGCAACCCCAACAACAGATTATAGGCCAGTTTCGGCCAGAAGATTTTGAGTGGGAACCCATCGATAAAAAGATGCCGGACTAGTGAGGTACGATGTAAATTATATATTCCTTTGTGGTTAAGATTATGCTTTAGGGAGCATTGGGAGTATCGTATGTAAGATTTTGATGAGTGGTTAGTTGTTATAACCCTATTGTGTATGGAGTGACCCGTAAGGGAGGAGTGAGCAAATAAGGCTCTTTAACGACGTCTTTTGAAATAATAGATTGTTTTGTGATGTGTTAGTAGATAATTATAACTTCAGTTTCGAACGTAGGAACCTTTGAAATGCGTTGAGTAGTAATGATAAAGATATCATTTTATAGTCGTGCTAGACTCATGTATTTGTAATGTTCCAGTCATGGAAGACCCTAGTGTATGGAAATGTTTTGTTAAGATGTATAGGATTCTTATTACTGAAGAGATTCAGGGTTAAATGGGTTATTGTTGAGCTAGGGATTTCAGCTCATGGTTATGCTAGTTTTGAGAACTTATGGTCGGTAAGAGTATTGTAATTGTTGGCACCTTGTGTCGTGGGCATAAGGTATTTGATTTGGATGTCGAAAGACATAAACTGTTTTTAAAATAAAATTACTTTATAGGCCTTCGGGCATTATCAAAATGATTTCAAAAAAAAAAAAAAATTTTAACTTTAGTCCCGATCTCAATCCCCAACAGAGCTACATTGTAGTGTATTGGGAAGGTTTCTTGTTTGGATTTCGCTCGCGAGACCTCCCCCGCATAAAAGTAGAGAATGTCAGGAATCGAGAGGAGTTAAATCTTTGGACCTTTCAAAATTTTTATATAATTAGTATATTATTATGGATTAAATTTGATTCGAGTTATTGTACAATTTGAGGCAAGTGAAGCCAAATAATGTTTATACGAGTCGAGCTCGGGTATAGGGTGTATGGGCACCCTGGTTAGTGGATTTGGTTTTTAATTAATATGATCCGTCGTGAGAAGTGGGAGGAATAGGTATAGTGATCTTAAGGGTAGATGTTTTAGGATCTAGTTGAGGTTTGAAGTACTAGGTTGAGCTTAATTTGAAGGACAAAATTCTTGTAAGTGGGGAATTCTGTAATACCCCGTGATTTTCAGGACTGATAATTTAATTAATTTGGGAGAAATAATAATTATTTTATTTGAGAAATTTTAAATTGGTAATTGAGGTCAAAATTTGAGCATGTTAGAAAGTATTTCGAATGACGATTCTGAGTGTGGGGTTGATCTCGAAAGGGTCGAGATAGTCGAAATGACTGTACTTGGGTCTTATTTGAGTTCTAAAATATTTTTAAGTTCGTTTGACTCTAATTGGAGTAACCGAGTCATTTAAAGTGTGTATTATCATTTAAAGTTGGGTATCTTGGATTTAAGGCTTATTAAGCCTATGTGAGAAGCCAGTCTCATTTAGAGAAAAGAGAAAAGCCCTAGAGAGAGAGAGAGAAGAGGAAAGTAAGAAGAGAAAGAGAAGAAAAGCTTGGGGATTTCGGCCAATCCGTGATTTCGAGGAAGATTCAACCTCTACAACTTTGAATCAAGTGATTAAACTTGCTAAATAATTATTATGCATCTTTTATTTCATGATTTGTGGATAAATTTATAGATTTTGTGTTATAAATGTTAAAACCTATATTTTTGGTAAAATCTTACAATTGATGTGTATATAATGGATTTAAGGTTGTAATTTAGTTAGGGTGATATATTAGAAGAGTTTTAATGCTAGAAAAATGATTGGGTTGAAGATTTCGGGTTTGAAGTTGGTATTTTGAGGTTTTTGGAAGGTTGGAGTTCTTCCAAATTGGAAGTTGGCCGAGGTACCTACTATGGCCAGTCGACCGCGGCCAGAGGGCTGGTCGACCGTGCCTCAAGGAAAAAGTCTATTGCATTCTTTTATAGGGAAAATTGGAAATCACGGTCGACCGGGGGTCAGGGGTCGGTCGACCGGTCCTCTGTTTTTGGTCCAAGATTGGGATTTTATTCCCACCCCTTTGTCCTTTGGGTTTGAAACTTAGGAACCTTAATACATGTTATGAGAAGTTTTTTCTTTGGAGATCTGAGGGACTTTCACCTAAGAGAAAAATATTGGGGTCGTACTGAGATGATTAGAAAGAGTACGAACTTTAGTTATCGTATTGACTAGTGGGGAATCCCACTATCATCGTGATTTTATTTGGAGATAATTATGGGTCTATAAGATAGAGGCAGGATGCGTTTAGCAAAGTTGGACTTTAGGATTGAATCACAAATTGTGATAACGTTAATGGTTTGTATGATAGATTGAACCATAAATCTGGATTGATGATAATTGTTATTGATCGGTGTGCATTCGGATATCGAGGGTATTCTTAATGTTGTTGAATTGGGAGACTTTTCATACTCATAGGTGTGAGGGATGAGTAAGTTTCAAGTGAGATGTCGTAGTATGAGAATTATGGTAAAGGATGTGAGTTAGCAACGGTGGCTTAATTGTATATACCTTATGTGATGGTTTATACTTATATAATGTGATTGTATATATATATATATATATATATATATATATATTGTGTGGGCATATCCTCTAGTGCTATCATGTGAAGTTGTGCGATGTGGGTTAGGCCCCTGGCTTGAGGAGCAAGGTGCTTATAGTCCCCAGGTCATAGTCGTCCATTATCTATTGTGTGATTTTATTTTAGGGGTGAGAAGTCTTGGGTATGATTCGTTCTCACTTTTCGATTACGGATTATGACCGCTTCCCATAGGTTGTGATTTGTTTTATTTACCATGGCGGTGTGATAATAATCCGATATATGGTAACCCGGGATAAAGCGAGTAATTCCTAGAGGATGATAGTATTGTGAAGTATTTTATATCCATAAGTGATAGTGTATTGGATATTTAATTATACGCTAAGTGTGTTATGTGTACTTTATTATTCGGGTTGTATGATTATGCTATATAACTATAGTAATGTTATTGACCCCTAAAAGGTTCAGAGCATTGTCGTATTTATGTGATTAGAGATTATTGCTCCTCTTATGTATTCATAGTTATGTGTGGAGTACAGGGGTCATAATGGATCTCAACGATCAACATTGACAAGGATAGTGCGTCGGGGGGTTCCTCGTTTGGATTTCACTTTGTGAGACGTCCCACGCACGAAACGCACTGCAATATTGGGAGTTGCGGGAAGTTTAGTCCTTACTACTCATGTTTATATGTTATAGCGAAAGAATGCTTTTTGGGAATGAACTGAAGAATATTTATTATGTAGTTAATATTATATGCGTCATGTTTTGAGGGCATAATGAATCTCAACGATCAACATTGACAAAGAGTAGTGTATCGGGGGGTTCCTTGTTTGGATTTCGCTTTGCGAGACGTCCTACGAACAAAACGTATTGCAATGTTGAGAGTTGAGATAAGTTCAGTCCTTAGCATTTAGATGCTAATAACTCGTGTAGTTAATAACTAGAATCTGCTAAATTCTAGTAAGCGATATGTATATGTATATTTATAAGTTAATATCATTTTTAGATGTACGTGGGGTAAGCTATGATAGGAAGTTTATGAATTGGATTTAGATGATGAGTTAAGCAAATGTGTCTTTGGGCGTAGGTTAGACTAATTGTCCCTAGAAATAATTGGGTAGTTATTTGACGATCATATGCATACGTTTAGGTTTGCACACTAGTTGAAAGGTGAGTTGGATTTTTAGGAGAGTGCGACTCCACCTTAAATCATGTTATATTGCATTTATAATTATCTTGCATTTTAATGCACTTGCTAAAAATATTTTCACACCTCGGGCTCTGACTCGTTTATATTTTATTCTTTTTATATATATTGTATTATTTTAGGTGCTCCTCCGCAAGGACGCCATTGGTGTTTAGGAGTATTAGAAAGGATATAAAATTTAACAATTACTTGATGCTGAGAAGTGTCCTTTATGGCTAAGCATATTCACTAAATTTAAAAAATAATAGTCACTGCATTATGGGATAATGTATAAACCCCAACACTAATTACAAAGAAAAATTATATTATTTATTTACTTTTTTAATTTAAAATCATGTGATTTAGGATTGTGAGTTTATCCTTTTCGTTAAACTAATTCAGTTGCCCTTTTGTCAGATTGATTTAATTTTTTTTCTCTGTTTCTATTTTGAATGGAATCTAAGAATAGAGACGATTTTCATTTTCATTTACACATATAACTACCAGTTAAATCATGGTGCAACCCATTTGCTCGATCAAATGTGCCAAAGGTAAATTTTTTTTTGCAACAAACAGGTTATAGAAACCAATATTAAACAACCGTTAATTTATATGCAATAACAGATATATGTGTCTAAATATTATTAGAAGAATTGATATTTGAAGAAGAAGTAGAAGAAACGCCAATACAAACATGTTCTGCCATATTTCAACTTTGTTTTCACTGCAAAATATTATTTAAGGTGATAGTTGATTTCAAACTGCAAGTGATTGAGATGCTTTACATCTGTAGAGAAATCATTTGACCAAGAAAATTGTTTGATGAAATGCCTTATCGGGAAAAAATAATTATTTTTTTCTTTTTTGAGGATTTTTATAAACTTATTCATAAACTATTGATTAGTTCTTCCTTCTCAGTCCATTTGTTAAAATAAATTTTACAATTACGGGAATATGATTTATGATTTCTACTCATATGTGATAACATTTACAAATTGAAGATAATCTAATTCGAACACCTTGAATATTTACATCCATGGGAATACCCTTCTATAGATTCTCCACTTGTTTATACACATCTTCAATGTTATGTTTTATCCATATCAATTCCATCAATATGTTAGAAGGTCTATGAGGTATCAAATATTCCATAACAGTAGAAATTTTGAAATCTCCTAAAGTAGATAACTTCCAAATCATCTGACCTTTAACCTCATGAATGAATTGCTCCTGGGTTTAGATTTTATTACATGTCTACTATCTAACGTATTGCGCAAGTCGCCTGGGATAGATATAAAAATAAACATATAATAAAACTTTTTGCATGGATTAGAATTATTTGTTTGGTTAATATTAATTTGACTCTATTGTCCTTAACCAATCACTTGAGTTCCTTTCGTAAAATTACATTGTGTGTATAGGGGGGATATCGATCAAAATGAATGACAAAATATAATTCAAGTGAACCAAATTTATTCTCGAAATGATGTCATTGGCGTGGATAACCTCACCCCTAGGGAGTTATGATTCCAATCAAGACTCTAAGCGAGGGAACAAGATGCCTTTGTCAAGTACTCGAAGAACGAACCTAAAAAGACTAGGTCCAAGAAACTTTATGATATTACAAGTATTTAGATAAGGTCCCGACGATTAAAAAATTTGATAAAGAAGGAAAGATTGTTCCATCAAAGGATAGCAATAATTCTAAGGAGTAAATTCGTCCGTCATTACCATTTTTTATTGTTGATTATAATGGAGAAAGCAAAGGTCATGCTGAAATGAAGATTTGTTCATCGTCGAAGAAGGAGAATAAGTAGAATATAAGAGTCTACACGTACATTTTGATTAACTTGTCGTCTAGAGTGGGAATATTTTTTAAGTATTGGGATATGTGTTTTGTTTACTTTTTCATTTGGAGTGAGATTAATGATTTCTATCATGTTGAGTAATATTTTACATGTATTTTCTATTCTTGAATTCGTTTATCTTTAAGATAGATGACAATATATAAAATAAAGCTTGAATAATATGTATGTGTTGAGATGTCTATTTTTATTGGGATGTTTAGAGTTGGAATAATGAATTCTATCATGTGAACTAATATGTTAAATCAATTTTTAATTTTTAAATTCAAGTGCCTTAAAGGCTTTGGGTGTTACCATAAATTATTTTCATGTAATAATAAAGAAAGAAAAAACATCTATCACTGAAAACAATTATCATACATATCCATGTGTTTACATATGATACCATATAATACATAAAATGCCTTAAAAGAGTATATTTATTATAGCAACTATTAATTCTATGTAATGGATCATTATCCTCCTATCTAATGTTGTTCATTCTCTAACCACTGTAAGTTGCATTTTTACCGAGTTGTCAATTTGCCATAGGTACGCAACACTTTACCCTTTTAAATTATTAAAATTTCATGGTAAGATATTTGTCATATGTATTTGAATTATAATACAATAAGAAACATTATTTGATTCTACATTTGTTGCTAATTTTATTTTTGACCTTTTAATCTCTTATTATTTATTCATTCGCTAATGTCATGTTATTGTTTCAGAATTGTTATAGGTTGATGATTTTTATAATTTTCCATGCTATTGATTTTAAAACTATATTTTAATTTTAATCCTATAGCTATATTTACTGTTAAATGGTTTAGGTTATTAATTTAGTATAATAAAACTTCAACTTTGATTCATTTAACATGAGAAGATTGTTTTTAAATAATTTAACTTTTTAGACAATGTAAACTCCTCCCCATTTTATTTTATATTAAAATATACTTTTTCCATTGCTAAAATGTGGTATTTGCCTTCCTATATTTTAAAGCATAAATATCCCTATTATTCCCTAATTAGATGGGCCAGTCAACAAGCGCTAGAATATTTAGATTACGTCGTAAAAATATTGTTTGATGCAACATTTTTGCTTATTTTAATCCCGAATTTTTTATCTCATATTATTTTTCCTCTGCTACTATCATGTTATTTTTTCTCAATTGTTATAGGTTGATGATAGTTATAATTGTCCATGTTATTGCTTTAATAATTATATCTTGATTTATAACCTATAGCTAATAGTTATCGTTAAATGGTTTATTACATTAATTTAGTACAACTATACTTCAAATATGAAAATGATTTAAAATAATGTGAATTTTTAGACAATCTAACATCCTCCCCCATTTTCATTTATATTGAATAATGTACTTTTTCCATTGCTAAAATGTGGTCTTTGTCTTCCTATGTTTTAAAGCATAAATATTCCTATTGTTCCCTATTTAGAGGGACCATGCAACAGGAGCTAGAATTGCTAGTTTATGTCGTAGACTCATTAGAGTATAGAGGCCTGCTAAACTCCACAATCATTCATGACATTTACATCATCGCAGAGGATAATAAATATTTTAAACTCTTCACCAACCCATGTTGAACAACTCCTTAGTTGAGAATAATCATCCTTACAGTCACATCTTCACGTAAAGGGACAAAACGACCCCACAAAAAATAACCGCTATTACCTCCCATTCTGTTGTTCCAGAAGATGGAAATGTTGTTACATAACCCATGTTGGCCAACCATTTTCTACTGCAGTCACTAATAGTAACCATTAAGATTATACCCTTTCGTCTGTTAAACAGTCTTTTCACGTCATAATTTTTTTGCAAACAACAATCAAGTTATGAAACAATACATATACAATATTATTATTATTATAATGAATAAAAATATATATTTTGTTATAAGTGATAGATTGATATTGATGATAACCACAACTAATGTAAGAAATTGAAATTCTAGATCTAGGCAATACGATCTCCACAAGAGATTGAAGTGAGTTACATATGTGATCAAATGTGTTTTGAACAGTAAGCCTTTCATCTAGACTATTTGCGTAAATAAGTTGGATCAACACAATATCTCATATTTAACGGCGTTGCGAATAATTAATAATGTCTCCTAGTGTATAGGGAAGTAGCTTCAACCATGGGATTTTGGAGGGCCAACTCACATTTGCCCCAATTGTTCAGAAACCCTTTGGTATGGAGAGAGGAATGAAAAGTGTGGAAAACCCAAAGACCCCAAATTTTCATTGTGCTTCCAAAAAGGAAAAGTGAAACTTCCCCTATTGAAGGATACACCTCCTCTTTTAAATGATCTACCAACATTTGAAAATATAAGAAGACCTTTAAGGTTTAAAGAGAATATTAGATCATACAACTCGATGTTTGCATTTACTCTACTGGTGCCACTATAGACAATCGTATAAACAATGGAGGAGAAATGTATGTTTACCGTATTAGAGGTTAAAACCACTATAGGATCGATTCACTACTCCCTGTTATAGGGCAAAGACCAAAATTTGCACATCTATATATCTACGATACTGGTAATGAGTTAAACAATCATATGATCTCATTAGACAGGGATATAAATTAATCCAGATTAAATGCTAAAGTTGTCTCAAATTTATTGAAAATTCTTAACGATCACAACGAACTAGCTAAAGTATTTTTCATGGCACGTGATCCCTTCAAAGAATTAGATATCCTACCCGAAAGAATATGACTGGTCGGACAGCGATCAAAGGACCCAACAGTATACAATTAACCGAGTACATCAGAAGCTGTTTCCATCACTATCGGTGACATAAGTGAAGATAATGTTAAAAAAGATGTTATTGTTGAATATAAGTTCAATGGATTGCAAAGGATTAGTGATCTTCATCCTTCATCTATTGCTATGTAATATCCATTATTATTGTCATATGGGGATGATGTCTCCCAATTAGGTATCAAATACAAAATGAACATTGACAGGCGATGTACTAAAAGGAATTGCATCACTATGAGAGAGTATTATGCATACTCTTCAATAGAGAACAAATAAAAACAAACTCTATTATTAGGAGGAAGATTTTTCCAATAATATGTCGTTAATGCCCATACATGTACACAAGAATAAAGGTTGCAATGGGTTCGCTCTAACCGGCCCAAGTTACAAGAAAAATTATATAATGGGATTAAAGATGTCATCCTATAAGGAGATTCGACTCCATCATCTGTTGCCAGACGTGTTGTGCTTCCATCAAGCTTTATAGTAGGTCCACGATATATGGATAACAACTTCCACGATACAATGGTTATTTATCAATGGTTTGGTAGTCCAGATTTATTCATCACATTCATAGACAAACCAAAATGGCCAGAAATACAAAATTTTTTTAGCTCAACTGGCCAAAATCCCAATGAGACTAGATATTGTGTCAAGAGGTTTGAAAATCAAGCTTTATCATCTTATGAATGACTTGATAAAGCAAATACATTTTGGTAAAGTATTAGCTGGTGTGTACATTTCAATTTAATTTCTAGAATACTACAAAACATAGCATATTGCTAGTTATCTATCGTCAAAAGAGATGACTTATATTGAAATCTATAAACCATTTTTTCAGTAATATACACAATTGAATTCCAAAAGAGAGGGCGTCCACATGCGTATATACTTAGATTTTTTCATCCCAGTAATAAACAATCAACACATGTCGAGGTTGATAAACTCATATTTGCTAAAATTCATGATTGTAAAAATGATCTCGTCAACTACGTAGTTGTTTCCCATTTTATGATTCACGGGCCTTACGGTCATGCGAACATAAACTCACTATGTATATCAAGGGTAAGTTTCTTTAAACACTGTCCAAAAAGGTTATGCAATCAAATAAAAATAGATGAAAACGTATTCCCCATATATAGACGAAGGGGTGATGGTAAATATGTTGAGAAAATGGGTGTGAAGCTTCATAATAGATTTGTTGTTCCACATAATATTGACTTAATTATCAATTATTAGGCTCATGTAAATGTAGAATGGTGCAACAAGTCCAGATCAATTAAGTACCTATTTAATTATATCAATAAAGACCGTGACAGAACTAAAATGGTATTGGAGGAAACCCCAATGAGAAGAGGTCAGAATGGGGATGAAGAGATCTTGGAGATTGATGAAATAAAAATATTTATACATTTTAGCTATTTATCTTCATGTGAAATGTGTTGGAGGATATATCAGTTTTATATACACTATCAGGTGTTGATGTATAACATCTTACCATTCATCTACCAGAGGAGCATGTCGTGAGTTTCAAAGACTCATACCATTTATACACATTCATTAATATAATAGATGTAGATAAGACAATGTTCCTAAAATGGATGGCTACAAATGTCATGAATGAAGATGCCGGACAATTAACCACCTGTAACACCCCGCCTAATTAAATACCGGGTGGCCAGTTCCTTACCAAATTAAAACAGAATATAGAGTTGGCTCATTCTTAGCATCACTGTCGAAAACATTTACAACTCACCCAATACCCAATTAAGCTGGTGTTAAAAACTTTCCAAATTTTAATTCAACAAAATCCATTTTTAGTTTACGAATAACACTACACATTTTATTCTATAACACTAATAACCGAACAGATAACTCAAAAGAATTTAAATGCAATTGGAATAAACATTCCCAAATAATTATCCCATACAGTAATCCCAACAATAGTAAATGTATTAAAATGACAAGAATACAAGAGTATTTGACTCAGATAGAAAAGAGATAACTTAATTCCTTTGGGCGACATGACCTAACTAAAATAATACTGTGAATCAAATGAAGATAGGCGTCTAAGCAATACTCCATAGCTCCATAGCTCATCATAATCCTCTAAGGTTGGCATCCCTGCTGCTGGACATCTGATATAGGAAGTACAATAGAAAAGATAATATGCAAGGAAACGGGTCAGAGCCCGATGTGAAAATGATTTTGAAAACAGCAAGTATTTAACATGTTGGTATCCAACTCTCACTTTATATTCTTACCTCTCATCTAGAGTGCACGCTTAACGTTTCCTATTAACCTCCTAGTTAATGGTTCCTCCTCAATAGTTTCCCTAACATGATTCCATCCTATATCATAACCCCGTATGTCCCATACTATACGTAGTATAATCATTCATATACATTTCCCATTAACATGAATCGTTTCTCATTAATATGAATTAATCTTTTCAAATCTATAAGAATAAACATTCATTAACTTAATTCAATTCTCTTTCTCTATTCACCGTTAACTATAATTATCACACAGTAGATTAATCAAACCACTATATACATTCATTTAATTCATTATATATATATATATATATATATATACATATATAATATGTCACCCCGAGTCACTGCTGCGGTGAATGAATTACTCTGCTATCATGTCCCGATATCGTTGGTCGCCGAATAGGGGACTAAAGGTTCGGTAAGGATTCCCCGAACCACAAACAACAACACATAAATTGGAGGCGAACATAGTTCTCATACCCACGGGCCACGCACATACCTACGTTCCCATAGTCAGCGGACTTATCGACTCCCCGGTAAGTCTTTCATAGACCTATGTTCTTGAGCGACAAATCAAAGATCCCATGGATTCATTAGGATATGACTGCCCTCACGCTCAAACCTCCCCATCGATAGAAATTAAGCTAGGTATGTCATACACATAAATCATCAATCAAATAGGCATTATCATCTATCAACAAGGTACTCACATTACCCTACGATAATTCCCATACGTAGCATTATCTCTCTATCAATCCTACGTATTAAAATATTATGACTTTACTTCTTTAATTTAATTATCCCTGAGCCTCACTCATTAATCAAGGTTCAAATTGGTTTTCCTCAATGTATTTATTCAGTAAGAATTCACTAATATCCTACTGGTCCATATCATCTTATCTCACGAATTACTATGAATTAAACTCTCCCTTAATTAGGGTTAAAACCGATTGTTTCAGATCTCTTATAAACGCATCCTCTATCACATAGGATTAAACCCTCTTGTAAACTTAAGGCTACCCAGGTGTTATATACAATCTCCCCTACTGGACCTATCCTTAATCCTCTTGCATACCAATTAGAATCCAACACATGAATCTAGCAACCGAAATTTATTTCAATTTAATTATCATAATTCTAATCAATTAAATCCCAATCACATCAATTCGATTCTTATCTAGGGCTTACTAATCTTCTCTAAGTCCCATTATATCCAATTAATAATCACCAAAGATTTACAAAAAGTTTGGGATACAAACAATCATTAAAAAGAAACAACGTCAAGGATTCTGGGGAGGTCGATCAATCGAAGGCAGGGGGTCGATCGATCGATCGCCCAGATAACAGCCCAGTTTTCTGCATTTCTTCTACTACGGGTTTCATCACTTTAGATGATTCAAACCTTCATATTAGCTACCCAAATTCCTTATAAACCTTACTATATGATATATAAACATATGTGAATGATTTCTAATGCTCTAAACATCCTAGAATCATCAAGAGTTTGAATTAAAAGCTTATGTTTAACCTCTTTTTCCAAAAAATTATATACATGATATCTTCAAGAACACACCATTAATTCTCAGCATTTCTTCAACAGATTTATGATTATTTCGTGGATTACTATCTACCTACAACATGAGTTTGATTCCTATAAACTTCCATTTTTCATATATCCATTAACAACTCTTCATTATCTTCCAAACATGTAAAAATCTCATATTTTTATAATTATCCTAACATGGACAATATACAAACTTAGATTGCAATTACCAAACACTTGCCTCTAATGAAGGTCTGATCCTTTGGGGTTGTATATCACAGGTGGTTCTCCCCTTCTCCGGCCAACTTTCGATGGTGGTTGGTGGTGGTGACCTTTGGTCCTTAGTTCTCCTCCTTTCCAAGCAAGCTTTTCTCTTCCCAAGCAACCTTTCACTCTCTCTAAGAAGATGACCTGTCAATTTTGTGTAGAATAGTTGAATGAACCCATGTTCAACTAATCTCCAAATACTTATAATAAGATAAAATCCGAAATCACTATTCATCCCCCTTATAAAAATGACCAAAATGTCCTTTTTGGTTGTCCTATCATTTCCAAATGACCCGAGACCCAAAACCAACATCCAAATAGAATTTTCTGACTATTTCAACCCTTCTGGACGCAACGACGCACTCAAAACTAATATAAGGTTGATGTAAAAATATGTTTCCTTTTTAATTTAACAAATTAGTCCCGACACGTCCCATACCGCGTCCGACTAAAAATTCAAATTACTGAATTAACAATTCACAATAATATCAATAACATCACATTCATATTTTACCTAAATATCTTTAAGTAATACTCAGAATCATTCATTTTAATATCCACAATTCGGATAAAACCCAAATGAATTAATTAATATTAAAATCCAATTAATCCATTAATTTAAAATATAACCCATTTTAAAAGTCATTAAAATCACGGTGTATTACACCTACGTTGTATTCCCAACGAAGTAGGTTTGGAAATTACTAAAGAAGCAATGGACAAGAATAAAGTCAGGTACATGCCTCATTCATATCGTATATGCACATCCAGCATCAGATGAAAGATTTTACCTTCGACTTTTATTAAACATAGTTCCAGGAGCTAGAAATTATGACAATGTGAAAATTATGAATGAAATTGTATATCCAACATGTAAAGCTTCATGTTATGCATACGGATTACTAAAATATGATGGTAAATCACATGATGCCATAATTTAAGATTTACAGTGATCTACAAGGCATCAATTACGCGAGCTCTTTACAGTAATTTTTTTATTTTGTGAGGTCAGTGATCCTTTGAGACTTTAGGAAGACAACTGGGAAGTCTTATCAAAAGACATATTTCACTAGAAAAGAAAATATTTGAATTTTCTTGAACTCATATTGAGCAAAATGCAACTAAATAAATAATCTCTTTATGAGAGAGAGAGGAGATATTGACAAAATTTTGAATGGTACAAAGGAATTACCACCACTTTCCCTTTTGGATCATTCCTTAATTCGTGAATATGAAAATCGTCTATTAAAAGAGGATCTCTCAAACAACACAGACGAGTGTCAACGTGAACACATAAATCTTTTTGAAGGTTTAAATGAAGATAAACTCAATGTGTACAATGGTGTTCTCAACTTGATTTACGAAGACAAAAGAGGTTTCTACTTTGTTCATGGCACTGGTGTAACGGAGAAAACCTATTTATACAAAACAATTCTTTCCACCTTTAAGGTCGAGAGAGAAAATAGTTCTAGCAGTTGCTTTATCAGGTTTTACCTCTATGTTGTTACCAAGTGGTCGAACAACCCATTCTAGGTTTGTTATTCCCATTTATTTCAATACGTAATCAACCTGTAATATTCACCAAGGGACATAACTTGTAGAGTTAATAAAAAAAACAATTTAATCATATGTGATAAAGCTTCTATGGACCATCGTCATGCATTTGAGGTTGTGAAAGAACATTAAAAGATATAATGATATTTGAAGGTAAAAAATCCTCGAAAAGATTTGTCAGAGGAATTACCATGCTTTTAGGAGGAGAGTTTAGACAAACATTACCGGTTGTGCGTAAAGGAAGTAGAAAAGACAATGTAAAGGCTTCAATTAACGAGTCATGTATATGGTAATCATGTGAATTTTTTACCTAAAGCAAAACATGAATATACAAGATTCAAATTCTTTTTCACAATGGGTGTTTTCCCTCAGTGATGGGATCTTACCTATTATGGCATTAGATGACAATGAATATCTATGTTGGGTAAAAATAGCAGATTAATACCTTATATATCATTCGAATGATCCCAATGTTGATATTGTATCCAGTTATATCTAGATTTGCTTGCAGATATGAAGATCTCTAGTATTTAAGGGTGCCAGTAATTTTAACTCCGACTAATCAAACGATCGATGAAATTAATGATTTTATTTTAAATGTAACTCTAGGGGAGTATAAAACATAGCTAAGCTCTTATTCTATTTGCAAACTTATTGGAACAATTCAGGATTAAGATATTATGTTTCTTACTGAGTTTCTAAATACTTTGTCGGTTCCCCAATTATGCTTCTCAGAAACATAAATCAAATAGCCAAACTATTAATGGAACACGGTTAATTATCACTCATCTAGCGCCACTGGTGATTGAAGCAAAAATTATAACAAGATCTCATATAAGAATAAACGTTTTTATTCCTAGAATAATAATGTTTGCCTCCAATTCAATATGTCTTTTTATTATGAAGCGTAGACAATTCCATGTGCATGTTTCATTCTCAATGACTATCAAAAAAGCCAAAGCCAAACACTTGAGCAGGTATGCATTTATCAGCCAAAACTAATTTTCAACTACGGGTAGATCTATGTGGTTGTTTCACGAGTTAAATCTCTGGATGGATTGAAGTTTTTCATCAAAAACGATAACCTAAATCATTACAACTACACAAAAATATTATTTACCATGAAATTCTCTACTCCTCATCAACTGGTACACTTTACATACTACTCTTTAATTGTTTATCTAGCACATCTTTAATGTGCCACATAGAAATATCATACTTGATATATTAGTCAAACATAAGTTAACTCTAATATTGTTTGATATCCATAATGGCCAAGGTGAATAACTACAATATGATTAGAGAGTTTCTAAAGGGAAAAGATGATTGGAAACTCAGAGTACGTATAACTCGAACAAGGGAACCAAGAAATTTTTAAACAATGATGAAGTCATTTCTGAAGATATGTTGTTGATCGATGAAAATGAAATATCTTATATTATTCTACTCAATGTATATTGTTTTCAAATCTAATTCACCATTTAATTCCATTCATTTATTTCTTCAATTTATGTTATATATAAATATAACGATTTCTGTCTTTCTCCTAGGGTGATGTCATATATGCCTTTATTTGAAGTTACTTGCTTAAGAGGTTCTCAAAGCAAATTTGTGGAGGAAAAATTTACTTAGTAACAATCATCAGGTTATTAGAAAACAAATTGAGTTACAGTCCTATACCTCACAAATTTATGCTACAGTTCTTACCAAAAACTTATCAATCAATTACAAAAAGACAACATGATAATCCCTTCCCATCACTTACTCTTCTTGGAATTTGATTATTTTCGTGGGCTTCTAGATGATGACATCTGTTTAACATGCACATAGTTCATCACATTCTTTATACATGCATTCATAAAAATCAAATAAAAATTTAAAGTACATTTTAAATTTATAGATTTTTTGGGACACATGACAAGCATCACATTGTTGAACGATTAACTTTCTAAAGAGAGAATGGTTTATAGAAGAGCTATACGTCTCGAGAATAACAGGTAAGATAAGACAACAAATAATTTCTTGTTCATTTTCTTTATGTGATAAACTGTTAATAAACAACTTCTACATATATGATAATTAAACTATGAACATGGGAGAAAGGATCAGCATCACTCTTTGGGCATATCGAGCCGCAGAACTTAAGAAGGAGATATGCAAAAATAAGGCAAAACCTTTGATTACAATTGTCTTTTCAACTACTATCTGAATATTCAATGGTAATATCATACTCAAGACTGGATTCAATTCAAATTCATAACTTAGACATTCAAATACTATTAACGTTCCTTAAATATTTATTCGAAGTATATTAATTGATTCACATAGTAGGATGTTATTCTATGTCTACAACAAATGCATCAAAGATTTATGTATACCTTGACATTCCAGAGGTGGGACATTTTAAAGAAAGGTGTTACCTCTTATACACCGATTTAATTTCTTATATGCGACATATTGATTAACATTATCTAATACATACAATTGTGTAGGAAGTCAGGCAAAATTCAAGACATATCATACTTGCTCACACTAAACACTCCTATCGAGAAGGAAAAAATTGTTTCAAAGGAAATGACAAGCATCATTGAGATACTAAAATTTCATTTTGATTCAAGTGACGAGGTAGACATATCAGATTACCACATATAAATAATATTATTATGATAAATAGACAACCTAAAATACTTAACATGCATTTCCTCAATATGATTAGGTAAGAATAATGAGTTGCATGGTGACCATCACATCAATTAAGACGGAACATGGATAGTACTACACCTTAGGCCCGCTATGCAATGAAAAAATCCATACCATAAGTACACCGATGTGGTGTGAAATGTGTAATGTGGAGGTGAAGTACCCTAAGACACGGTAATCAAAATATTCCTAGTACGTCAAATCCAAAATATCCAAACATATATAATAATTTATTTTTAAAGAAACCATTTCATAATATACATATTAGCATCCAAAACTAAATAAAGTCATAAATTTAATGTCATAATAGGTACAAATTATAAGTACAAGTTAAATATGACTCTGCATGCACAATGTTCATAATCTTTGAGAGAAACTACTTAACCTACCAATCTTAGACGTAGTTAAATTAACTACCAATGTCAATGTAAGTACGTTTTGTTCATATACATAATTGTGTATTATGCTACGAATTACATATTACAAATTTCCATAACCTTACACAATTTACTTACAGGACGAGAATGTACCGATCCCCAAAATAATCAATAACTTTGTTGGAAATACACACATTTTCCAGCCGAAACTCACTTACCATAACTTAGTCCTTAGGTGATAAAATTATACAGTCAACAACATTTTGAATCCCTATGTCATGTCGCACAAAAAATAATTAGATAAATCAGATAATAAGGTATTCTTACCAATATTTATTTCACATTATAATCTTAGATTTTTTAAATCTACTTATCTTTAAAATATTTACATTAGCAGGCCATTTGCATTGGTAATGACTACAACTAGGTAATTCGTGTAACCTCTACTAATTTATCATATTATTTATTTGGAAATGCTTTAGTTCTTTTACATAATCATCTTTTCTTATATTTACTCCCCTCTTACAGTTTATATATGTCAACATAATTATTGGATAAAAAATCTCATACATAACCAATTACCTTTTATAATATTATTATAACCCATACGCATCAACATATCATTTGTGGAATTTGTATAGTATTACTTTGCATTCCATTAGCAAGACTTTATTTAGTCATATCTTACAATTTATGTAAAGCAACATTTAACTTCAAATGGACTTCAGGGCATGCATTTAACATGTTTTTATTGGGACTTTGAATTACAGAGTGATTTAGTAACTAGAGTATATAAATATAACGATTCAATAACTCCCCTTCCAACTACATAACAATATACTTCAAACGAAAAGTATTAACAAATAGTATAACCTAAAAGCTTAATGAGACAATAGATTACCTAACCAACATTCATAGTTGTTCATCCATTTACTCGCCAAACATAACATCAATGCAGATCTAATACAACAAAAAAACTAAGACCTCAAAAACGAGACGTTAATTATTTTAGAATTGAGTCATCCACGAATTTAAAGGAACTAAGCATAATCAAAACTCTATCAGTTTGGAACTCTGATTCAATTCCTATATTGATTCTGTTTGTATACTAATGCATTAATTCAGGTGTATATTATTATGTTCCAAAATTCTTCTTAAGCAAATTTCCAAAATGGATCATTATGTCTACTAATGAATCAGTTCAAGTATACTCATAATTTAGGTATATTAGTGCATCTGTATACTAATGGTTTAGGTATAGTAATGCATTTGTTTACCCCATCCTTGAATTGTGGTTTAGTTATACCAATGAATTTGTATACCGATGGTTAATGTATACTAATGGTTTAGGTATAAGAACGTATCTGTTTTTTGGGAAATCTTTATGAGAAGTTTTTATTTTTAAATATTATTTTTATAAATGAGTATCTTATTAAAATTGATCCTTAATTTATCTGAATAAATTAAAAAAGAAAAAATGGCGGTGAATTTATAGAAATCATTTCTCATTATCTTAGACATTGATGTCTCTAGCATCAACTTGCCAATAAAATTTATACAAAAAGAATACCATCCATACCTAAGCTTTCATGTACAATGAATACAACAAAAGTAACTTTATGGATGACGGAAAAATTCATTAAAAGTCCCTTTTAACATCTAAATGTGTAAAAAAAACTACATAAGGCTTTAAGACGCATTCTCTAAGATGTCCTAGTATTACTAGAATAATATCTCTTATACTATGTCTTTTAACACATTTTGCTTCAGTGTCATCTTTTCTGGTAAAATGAAATAAGAATAATAACATGGGGTTGATAACATTATATATGCAAATGAAGATGAATGAAACATTATACATGTTTTTAATCTTTGTTGCTCATTCAAAATTGACATTAACATATGGTTGTTACTCTAAATGCATAAACAAATAGAAGTTTGAGGAGTATCTGATGATGCAATTTATTTGAACTTTTTAAATTATGCTTTTAAACAATTACTCAACAAAAACGAAGTGTTTTGTCTTATTTTCGCATTTCGGCTTTCTAGTTTTATTTGCATATTGTTCAATTACTTTTTAGTTGACTTTTGATACATGTGTTCAGTTCATTTCTCTCGGTTTAAGATACAAGATATGGTGGTGATTGAATGCATATATTCTCTCTTATAATTCACATTTGCAAGAAGGTTGGTTTTCTTCCAAATACAAATAAGACTACCAAAATTTATATTAAATTAAATTTTCTTATTGATATTTCATATCCTTCGTTATATTTTCAATTGATAACAGGTTGGTTAACTTGCAAATTCATATACTAACATGCCAAAAAAATTCCACAATAAGGCATTACTTTATTTCTTTAAGTTCTTGCACTCACCCGTGCTTCGTGTGGGTCTAATTGCTTTATAACTATAAAACGGAGTAATGCAATTAAGTTTTTTTTCTAATTATAACTCCACATGGCAACTTTAGTTTAACCCATTTCATGCTTTTGAGAGTCCCCTCTTCTCCATATTTATATATCTTTATCTCTCCCCCTATTTATCTCCCTTTCTCTATATTTCTCTCTCTCTCTCTCTCTCTCTCTCTCTCCCTGCATAACCCCATTATTACTGCGAAGCAACAACAAATGCCCCATTGCCTCCCACCTATTTGGTTTTTGAATCCCATTAACATGCGCCCGCGCATTGCTCGAATTTCATGCTAGACAATATATTCTACTATCATTTAACTGTGTGCTAACACACCATGAGTGCAGAACTTGCATTGATAGTTAATATAATAGCCTTAAAATTATGATATAATAGTAGTCGCGGTATGGTTTTAATATAAAATTTAAACCTCCTATGAACTATGAGATGAATATTGAAATAGTAATTAGGAGAGAAGAGAACAAGAGAATAATATATTGATGAAGGGATTAAAATAATTGTGAGGAACAAATGAAACTAGACATCTCGATTATGCTTAAATTTTCAATATTTTCATTTATTTATTTATTTGTGTTATGTTCTATTTCAAAAATGCTACCTTGTATTTGATAATTGAATTATGGATATGTCTCTTAACATTATTTCCTCGCATCCCCCGACTTACAAAAACGGTGTTTTAAAAGGAGGAAAAAAATGTATATATTATCTCTCTCAAAAAAGCCCTAAGCGCAGTCTTAGACTTTTTCTCTCTAGGAGAGTTAACCCTAAGTGTCGTCTTGGAATCTTGTCATTTTTCTTCCCTTCCTCTTCTATAACCATACAACCCTAAATACAATCCACGGATTTCTTTAATAACCCGACCTACCCAACTCCTCTATTGTTTCTTAGAGGTGCGATCCATGAATGAATTTGGGGTCAAAAAAATCAAATGATTCCGACTAGTGGCACCATTCTTGACTTGGAGGATAATGTGTCCCACACTCAAGGGAATGCTAATATAGAATTCGTGGGTTGCATTATTTACCACAAGACCTTAAAAAAGGTAGGAGTAAGAAACATAATTAATGGGACTTGGAAGACCAACTAAGATTTTTCTATCACCAGCTGGGGAACAAACCTTTTTCTATTCAGATTTAATGAAGAAGAGAATACTCAAGAATAGCCCTTGGTCATTCATGGGTCATCTCTTCATCCTGCAACCATATACTCTAAATGTCAATATGGAGTCTCTATGTTTTGAATATAGTCCGTTTTGGATATAAATCCACCATCTTCCTGCAAATAAGAGAATGGTGGGAAACTTAAAATGTATAGCACATATAGCAGGTAGAAAGGCACATAAGGATGAACTCAATGAAGAAAAGTTCGCGTATAGCAAATACATACAGGTGAAAGTGGAAGTGAATGTCACTCTGCCTCTCAAGCGTGGTATTCATGTGAAGATTGAGGATCTCTCTCCTCAATGCGTTCCTTTCAAATATGAAAAACTCTCTATGTTTTGCTATGATTGTGAGAGAATCGGGCATGAAAAAGTGGAATGCTGCTATAAGAAGGAAAAAATTGAAAGGGGAATGACTTATGTCCCATCACTAAGATCTAGCAACGAGACTGAAGTATTTCATAAAAACTTCAAAGAAGGCAGGCAGCCTAATCACAAAATCCCTAAAAATAAACCCACAGAGATGGAAAGTAATAACGTCAACCAACCTTGGTGTGCAGAAAAGGAATTAAACCTAGGTGTGGTTAATGTAGTAGCTCATGTGAATAATACTTAGTGTGGCAATAGTGGATATGGAGAATACACTGTAGAGACTGTCCTAACTTCTAAAGCTAATAAACTTAGGCCCATTATTCCAAAAATCAAAGTTACTAGAGTCTATAGTAAATGCCCCCCCAAAGACTTGACAGTTATTAAACCCCGCCCCCTCCACACACACACACACATACACAAACACAAACTCAGTTTACCTTCACCAATCCCCCAAAATAAACCTAATTTGGCATATTTCGTAACTGAACCCCCTGGTGGAGATCAATAAATCTCTAACAAATGATAATCTCCAAAAATCGAATGCTAACACAAAAATAACCTTATACCCACTTCAGCCTAAACCTAATACCAACTCCAATTACACCAGTCATGACCCAATCTGTTTGACCATACAACCGTGTGATCTGGTAAACCTAAGCCCCATCACAAACATGTCCAGTTCCATTTATGACAGAAGCACGGAGGGATTAAACCTCTAATTAGTCGTGAACAAAGATATTATGAAAGATCTAGTTGCATTATCCATAAAACGTACTAATGCGGTGCTGATAGAAGAAGAAAAGACAATCAAGAAATATAAAGGAGAACTTACTACTGTGGAGATGAGGAACACTGTAGATATAATTGGCCCGAGAGATCTCTTTTCTTCCTCCTCGATGGGAAACATTGGCTGTGAAAGGAGTTAAAGGGAGTTCATTCCAACGATGTCATAGAGAGATACAAAATCCCTATCACATACCCAAGATTGTCGTCTTATGGAAATTCCTATAGAAATTAAAAATGCAGATATGTTTGGAAAAAGGTTTGGAAAAAATGCAAGGTTTGAAAGGATGGTGGTGGTTGACCGAAAATAGCCACAAGATCAATGTTAATGATCTCCTAGAACTGTTAGGGAGTTGGATAACCTCGAACAGTCCATTTTTTTTAAAACATAATCAACTCCTATCGTCCATCCATCGTGTGTTTTATGGAAACAAAAAATAAACGACAAATACTTGAACAACTGAGAAGGAGTTTTCACTTCCAAAATAAATGTTATGTCAAACCTTTAGGTAAGGCCGGGGTCCTGGCATTATGGTGGAATAATGAGGTTAACATCTAGATTCTCTTTTCAAACAAAAACATCATAAATACCTTGTGTTTGGCGGATAGTGATAAAAAAATGGAGGGCTTCTTTTATTTATGCGGATCCTAATGATGAAAAGATACGTAAAGTGTGGTATAGTTTGATGGACATTGTAACAGCCTTAAAAACTTGTTGGATGGTAATAGGAGATTTGACCATTGTGGGGGCTAGCTAGGAGAAGTAAGGGAGTAATGAAGACATAATAAGGAAATTTAGTGAGTTCCATGATTTTCGTTTTGATTGTAACCTAGTGGATATCAGTTTTAATGGGCCTAACTTCACACAGAGAAACGGAAGAGAAGAGAATACTTTCATTAGGGAAAGGATTGATAGAGTGCTTACTAATACTGAATTCATGGAAATTTTTGCCCCTCATTTTTCAGCTTACCCAGAAGTCAATAAGTCCATTAGAGGCTCAAATCATTGGCCCCTCATTTTTCAGTTTTCTCTACCTAGGAGGAGAAATAGGGGTAACTTTAAATTTAAGTCTATGTGGGTCGGGTTCCATTTATGTAACTGGACTATTAAGGAAGGATGGAAGGCTAACTATAGGAGTTGAATATGTTTTCCCTTTCATGCAAGCTCCAAGGTGTGGCTAAGGAGTTGATAGTCAGGAAAAAACTCATTTTTTAAACACTAAAGAGAAACTAAAAAATTTGAACTCCAAAATAATACATGTTAAATCTCCCCCTTTTTATAAAGAGGCTAGGACAACGAAAGAAACTATTTTATCAGAGATGGAAGAGGTTCTTAGAAAAGAAGAATTATATTGGCATAAAAGATCTAAAGTGAATTGGCTAAGGTATGGAGATAAGAATGCCATTTTTTTCATTCTATCAATATTATCCGCCACCAAAGAAATAACTTACAAAGGAAACTATATTTAGATGGAAGATGGTTAAAGGAATAATGAGAGATTAATGCAAAGGTCCATAACCATTTTTCATCTATCTTTAAAAGCAAGGGAGTTAGAAAGTTTGGTACCGTGCTGAAAAATGTGGAGCATGTGGTCTCCCCGGACATGAACGTCGCGATGTGCAAGCCCATTACGAATGGGGAAATCTTAAAAGTTGTTAAACGACTTGGGGCTATCAAAGCCCCCAAAAATGAATAGAACTAATCGATTATGATTCCCAAAATCCTTAACCCTGAGAGTTTGAACCAATTTCGCCCCATCAGCCTTTGCAATTTCAAATATAAAGAAATCCCTTAGACCCTAGCAAAAAGACTCAAGCCCTTCCTCAATCGAATAATTTCCCCCAACCAGGTTGTACTCATCCCGAAGAGAATCATCCAGGATAGTATAATCATAGCCCAAGAAATGTTTCACTATGTCAAAAAGAAGAAGAGTGCTAAAAAGGATGAGCTTGCTTTGAAGTTGAATCTTAACAAGGCATATGATATAGTGGAATGGGATTTTCTATTTGCTATTATGAGGGGGATGGGATTCAATGATAAATGGATTCACTTAATATCACAATGTGTAACCACAGTTACTTTCTCAATAGTAGTTAATGGGAACAAAATGTGAAGTATTAAACCGAGTTGTAGTCTATGCCAAGTTGACCCTCTCTCTCCTTACCTCTTTTTCTTTGTTCGAGATGTAATGTCAAAAATAATTTTCTCAGCAATGAGGAGAAAGGAAATTTCAGGTATCAAAATAAAGAAGTCTTTCCCTCCTCTCTCCCATTTATTTTTTGTCGATGACTCGATCCTTTTTTTCAAGGCTGATAGGAGAGAATGTCTTAATGTTTTGGGTATTTTAAATCAATATGGGAGGGCTTCTGGCCAACTTATTAATTTTAATAAATCAAGGTTTTAATTTTTCTCTAACACTAACATTACTAACATGGGTTTGATCATGGGGATTTTAAATGTCAAACCTTTAAACCCTAAGTCAAAATATTTGGGATTTCCTTCCTCGCTGCAAAGATCCAGGAAGGAAACCTTCTCCTTCTTGTTGGATAGAGCACAAGAAAAGTTACAAAGGTGAAAATAAAATTTATTATCACCTAAAGGAAGAGAGTTCTTAATAAAATCAGTCATCCAAGCCATTCCCAGTTATGTGATTTCTTGAATTCTCCTTCCCAATAACATTTTCTCAAAATTGGATGCTATGGTCAGAAAAGTTTAGTGAGGAGGCGATGTGGATAAAAACAGAATATGTTGGAAATAATGGGAGAAGTTGTGCTTACCAAAGGTAGAGGGGGAATTGGATTTCAAAATTTCAAGAGCTTTAATTTAGCTCTTTTGGCTAAACAAGCTTGGCGTCTTCAAAGGAATCCTAATTCGATATGGGCTAAAATGCTAAAAGCTATATATTTTTTGAATTAATATTTCATGGATGCTTACATGGGTCGTTGCCCCTTCGCTAATATGGGCCAGTTTAGTGGAAAGTAGGAGAATTTTGGATAAAGGCTTGACATGGAATATTGGCAATGGAAAGAAATCTAAAATTCGGGAGAGTAAATGGATCCCTGGTCTCAATGGTGGAAGCCCCCTCTCCCCTAATCCTCGAAAGCTACTGAGATGGTAGTGGCGGATTTAATAGCTTCACAACAGAAGTGTTAGATTTCCTCAAAGCTCCACTCATTATTTCCACAAGTTGAATTTGAAGCAATTCAATTCATTCCCATTAGAGCTGGTGATAGGGAAGATGAGTTAGTGTGGCATTTTAATAATAATGGCAAATATAAAGTTAAATCAGGCTACTTTGAAGCTGAAAAATTGAGACTCAAAAAAAAATCATGATATACCTTCTACTTCCTATATTGTTGACAGTAAGCTCTGGAAGTCCTGATGGAATATAAAGTCCCCTCCCAAAATAAATCATTTTATGTGGAAAGTGTGCAATAATGGTTTGGCAACAAATGAAAAGATTGTTTTGAGGAAATGTAGAGACTCCCTAAGGTGCTTCTTTTATGGTAAAGAAAAGGAGAGTCTTGAACATTTATTGCTAAGATGAATAGATACAAAAGGAGTGTGGCTTGGCTGTAATAATTTATTTCTGTGGGTGGGTGCTAATAGGCATTATGACCTGGAATGGCTGAGCAAGGTGGTGTTTGAATCCCAAGGCAATAGCATTCTAGAAAAGCTTGGTTCCATTGCCTTAATTTGTTGGCATCTGTGGAAGAGAAGGAATAATTTTATTTTCAATCAAAGTTGGATTACGAATGATAGAATTATTTTTCACATTTTGAAAGACATGAAGGATTATAAGGCCACTCTTTCTGACTTAACATAACCTGGATGTATGGTTCAGTACCCTCCTACTGTCTAGTGGTCCCCTCCCTCTACAGGATGATTGAAAATAAATGTTGATGGGGATTTTCAGAAGCATGGCACTCTTGCATCCATAGGTGGGGTTGTCTGTGATCATAAATTACACTTGCAATGTGAAGCTTATGTTGTATTTGAGGGTTGCATAATGGTTATCTCTTTTGAGCTTAGGGAAGCTACTGTGGAGAGTGACAATTCACATGTGATAGAGTGATGTTGGGTAATGCAGACCCTCCTTGTACGATCTCTAGTATTATTTTTTACATTCAACATCTTGTCTCAACTTATAATATCAACCTTTCATAGACCAGAAGATCATTTAATCGTGTGGCCCATTGGTTTGCTTCCCTGCGTAGATACTCCATAGCTGGAGGTTTTAGGGATGTTAATCTTTTTGAGTAGTTCACTTCTATTCTAAATTTTGAGTTTTGTATGGGCTGAGGCCCTTTTTATGTTCAAAAAAAGGAGAAAAATAATGTGAAGTTTTGAAAGTAGTATGGATATTGCATGAGTAGACCATTTCGACCATTTCATATATCGGGATAATACTTTTGTGAATGGCTTAAAATTTGATCCATTTTCCTTGTATCTTCCCGTTACATTTATATTGGTAAGTAGATAGTTTCTAACTTTTTAATATATCGAATTCGAAAACAGGTTATTAGTATGCAAATTTATTTTGAAACACGCTACTTCACTAGTTGGTTCAGGAGCATGTAATTTGCATTTGTTTATATTTAACAATGACTTGTGTAGGGAATCTACTTTAGTATATCTTAATTTATCTACTTAGTATTATTTTAGTGTCCTTCCTCTTTTATATATCCTTCTTGCTACCCTTCATTTAACTTATACCAGTAATCTTTCTTTTTATAAATTATTCTATATAATTAAGTCATTTACTAGGACTTGAATTCATATGCTTAGCTTACATTTCATTTGGCCTATCATTTATATTAAACATGAGCGTTGGGAAACTGATACATGTTTCATACAATTATATAAGATAACTGTTGATCATAATAAGTATTCAAAGTCTAACTAAACATCCAGTTAGTTCTACATCACTTGTTAAATTATTGGAATCTTTAATGTTATGTTGCAATATATATTGTAAGGACTATGTATCCCCCTTCCACAAAAAATGGAAATTGCATTACAAGTGCATAAATCATTTTTTTTCCTTTTCTATTATTATGTTATGTTACTTTTTCCCCTAGAAACTGATATATATCATTATCTTAATCTTTTAATATTGATATTTAAGGTTATCCTAATATGTAGTGGCAAAAGATATTTCTTCAAATACTTTAGTTCCTTATTTGAATGCATCCATTGTTTATAAAACTTTCATAACCTTGTCTTCTCTTGGATTGGGGTATGGTAAAGAATGATAAAATTTAGGTTTTGGTTTTGTGTTTCTTGTAACTTGTTTTCCCTTTTTAATGCCATTCCCATTAAATTTTATTAACCAATTTGTAAATGGTATTAATTATTAAGGCCCTGTTTGGTTGCGCAAATTGTTTGATTATGTAAATTGGTTCATTTTGAAATAGTGAATTGTAAATGAGTGGATTTCAAATGAGTTTAAATTCAAAAGTAAGCAATGTTTGGTAATTTGAAATTGATGTTAAGGTTTTATGAGGAAAAAAAAAGATAAAAACAAATTAAGAGAGAGAGGGGGACGGGGGGGAAGGGAGACAAAAAAAGAAAGGAGCATGCACTTTATGTGACTCCTATTTCAAATAGATGCATTTCACTTTTTTGTGAAATGATCCAATTTTAGATTTTACACATGAGCTAAAATGGGGCGATTAATGAATCATTTCATTAATAAAATCAAACACAATTAATGGATCAATTTGTTAATGGACCAAATTATAAATGGGCCAATTTACAATTTCCGAACAACCAAACGAGGCCTAATAGATTGCAGTGTTTTCAAGTCACTACATTCTAATCCAATAAGATGCCCACAAATATATACTTTGAGCCTTTTTCCCCTTATGAATGACTAGTTATTATCATTTTTAAGAACCAAATTTTAGTTTCTATTTCCCAAACATGCAAAGTTTATTTATTATAACTTTTTACTCGGTGTTTGGGTTTGGTTTCAGGAAGACTTGCATACATTTTTACAATTCACATCATGTTTTATATCCATGTGGTTATGATCCCCTCTTGGATTTGGATTTGTGAGCAAGCTATTTGTGCCCAAATACTGATTCCAATTGAGATCTATACAGACCAGTAAGGAGGAAGGTAAGTTATTATCACTACATTTGTATTTCTATGGGATTTTTTTGTGTATGATCAATTGATTTGTTAATTTGGATGGTTAATAGATAAATTATTTGGTATGATCATTATTAAGTTACTTTTTTCGTACTTGTGTTATTTTTTAGGATAACAAATAAACATATGAAACTATTTCAAAATTTCAACTAATTATGTATTTTTTATAGGATTTATGGGTATGATGAATTTATTTGTTCATTTGAATGCTCAGTATAAAATATATTTAGTCCTATTATCGTTGAGTTATTTTTTGGGATATCATACAAAAAAGTGAAACTTTGTCAAAAAAAATTCTACATATGATTCTTCCTAACATAAGAATTTATTGTGTGCACGTGTTTTTAGATTTCATCAAGGGCAATAATGTGTAGCTTATAATTTGAACTAATAATAGTTTTTAAATATTGTTGTCAAATTAGCTAATTATGTTATCCTCTCTTTTAATTCATATTTCCAAATAAAAAGTTGGGTGGTATATAATCTAATGATCAATCAATGAGTAGATATAATTCATTACATTTGCATCGCATGCACCCATAGCGTTTCATATATTTATTTATTTATTTATTTATTATCTTATTATTGAATTATATTATAATAACTAGTGAGTTCACTTAGTTCTAATATCGTGTTTTTAAATGTTGTTGTCAATTTAGCTAATTATGTTATCCTCTCTTTTAATTCATATTTCCAAATAAACAATTGGGTGGTATATAATATAACGATCAATCAATGAGTAGATATAATTTATTACATTCTCATCTCATGCACCCATAGCGTTGCATATATTTATGTATTAACTTATTATCGAATTGTATTATCATAATTAACTAGTTGTAAGCCAGCGCGATGTGCGAGCGAGACTCAATATGCGGAGCCTAGTTAATATATTACCTAATACACTTTTAAAAATAATTAGGATATCATGGATTTAAATCCATATTTTCAACTCAATCAAACATAGAGAAAACATGAACAAAATTAAGAGTATCACCAAAAATTTACACAAAATACAATTGTTGAACTAATCCCTTTATCAACATTAATTAAACCAACTCATTCAAATGGCAAAGTTGAAAGAAAAATCAACCACCACTAATGAAAACATCAACCGATATTCCCACTTTTAAAAAAATTACACTTCTTAGAGGAAATATTGTCTTAGAGAACTACTCGAGGGCCATTGCACTTCTTAGAGGAAATATTATCTCAACAAACTGCTTGCTTTGTCTTAATAGTGATGGACCTAATATCACTCCACCCTGTCATCATATTGAGCTATGTGGAGTTAATAAATACCAATGTCAAAGTTAGAAAGACTAAGAACTACTTGGCATTCTAATGTTTATACATTATTAGTGGCATATTAATACATGCAGAGTGAAAGTCGTGGGTGGAGATATTTTTATATTGACATTTTTATATATCCTCGTCACTCATTGTTGGTTAATTTGAGACCACACGCTTTAACTTGTTTGCAATCCCCAAATAAAATATTAAACCTAGTGTAATTCAAAAAAATCACAAGTATACACTATTTACAAAAAATACATGGAACTGGAAGGATGATAAAAATATTTTCACAATAATTTGTTGTGAATGTAACAATTAATATTATTGAAACAACCCCAGTGAACAACTAAAAGCCCTTTTCTTACTTTTCAATTTGTCACCCTTTATCTGCCAGTTATCACCACTTCATGCACACAAATCCCACCAAATTTAATCGGTTACATAATCCAACAATTTTAAAAGGAGAAGATCATTCAATATGATAAATTCTCAAAACAAAATTTCTAAACCTAGTCCAAATAGAATCCTAAAACTTTGAAAATTTGTCAATGTGATAAACCATCTCACATTAACCCAAATCATTCATCATATGATGTATAGCCCACATCCTTTAGAATATGATCCATGTAGCATTGTGTTTTCTTACTATGGCACCTAATAAAAAAAAGACGTGTGAAATAAAAAATATATGCATGAGTATCTTATGACCACTTGACATCGAAAAATTTAGAGCAGATGATGTCGAATTTTCACGTATAGAGACGGTAAATCCAAATCTCTAACAAACCTAAATGAACTCCTGAACAGACAATGGCTCCATTTGAAATAAATATCATTTCATTGCATTATGAATTATAAAAGTGTCCCACTCGTATTATCCGACTTAAGTTAATTTTTTGGAAAAATTAAATCGAATATGAGAAATCATATGAGAAAATTTGATTGAAAATTTGACCAAATGTAAGAAAGTCATAAAGAACAATGAAACTAATGTTGTAAAACTATTTGACATGGTGTAGATGGAGGCAATAAAAGACAAAATTAACAACAAACTAGTTCTCATTCATTAATTAGGAGGGGAATAGAGCCATGCTTGTATCTACTAGTAATCAACTACATATAAATATTCAAAAGGATCATGATTTCTCATCATTAAGGAGATTTTTAAAAACAAAATAGATGAACCGTGTTTTAAAACCTACCAAACAGCCCATATCCCAAACCTACCAAACAGACCATGTCCAAAAATACCAAAACCGATGTTCTCTTGGTAGATTATATGCTTGTATTCTTGAATTCATTCAAGAATAATATTATTGGATTTAGCAAACTGATGGAGGCCTATAAATACGTGGATTGGATAAGAGTTGATTGACATGGGGAGATAAGTGTCATATAACCATAATGGCTAAAATAACTCAGTGGAATGGATTTTGTTATGATGCTCTACTAATTAATGATTCACATAAATAATATATGCGAGTATCTTATGACCACTTCACATCAAAAAATTGAGAGCAGATGATGTTGAATTTTCACTTATAGAGAAGGTAAATCCAGATGTCTGAAACACCTAAATGAACTCCTACACAGGCAGTGGCCCCATTTGAAATAAAGATCATTTCATTGCATTATGAATTACAAAAGTATCCTACATGTATTATCAGACTTAATTTGATTTTTTGACATAATTAAAACCGGATATGAGAAATCTTACAATACAATCTACATGAATGTAGATATAATCTGTCATTGAACAAATATATGCTCCAAGCCTATCCCAAATTTGTTTGAATGGGATCCTTAACTTGGTATAATGAAGGATATATGCTATATCCAAAATTAGCAAAAATTTAATAATTTAATACATTATAATACACTTAAAAGTTACCTAGATAATTGACATAACATCAATATCTAATTATAATTTTTACAAACAAATACCTCAATAGCTTGTTAAATCCCAAACTGGTCAAAGAGAATATTACTTTGTGGAAGAGTGTCCTTCTTTCTAATGTACCCATATGAATAGACGACATTTTTCTTGGCATTTACTTTATTTTTTGACCACTGTTTCACATAAAAAACAAAAATTTAACTAAATTAGTAAGAAAATTGAAGGAAAAAGTGAACACAACTTCTGATAAATAAAACCCAATTGTTTTTTACAACACCTAAATAGTATTCACTTAGATATTATATAAACAAATTTCCCGCCATAGTCTCTTTGTCGAGTACCACCTGGATGCAGAGAATCCAAGGCCAAAATCCAATGATACTCACCCTACTCCATTTCTCGCATCGCTGTCGAAATAGACTCGAGTAGGTGAGGGGGAGTGGAGGTGAGAAGTATCATCCAAGAACGCAGTCGCTGAAACATTTTATTAAACAGGTGGTGCATTTGAAAGAAAGAAGATTGGAAAAATAATTTTATCGACATCTCTGGAACTATGACATAATCCGATGGCATGAAAACCCAAAAATTCTTTTTTATATCATTTTAAATCACTAATATCAATGAAATTTTATGTCAAATAAGATGAAAATCTTTAAACATGAAGCAATCCTGAAAATTATAATGAAATAAGACAATTTGATCTCGTGGATAATGAAGATCGCGGTGTTCTAGTAGTTTCTATATAAAGAGAGAAAGTTGAGGATTGAGGAGATGGGAATATAGGATTTTAGACAAAGAGAATACTTACTATTTAAAAATCACGGATATAAGATTGGATATTGGGCTCCATTTCCATCAAACGACGGTTTCTCTGTGATATAAAGTAAAAGACACATGATGTGTTCATCCAGAAGAGGAAGGGACGATAGGAGAAGAGGGGGTTAAAAAGTCTAAAGGTTGTTCAACTTTTAATGAGATGAAGGTTGATGACATTGATATGCCTGGTGAAGAGTGCAGATGACGTGGATAGCCTTTGTGTTGGGGATCTTAAATGCTTGTAAAGCATTTTATAATAGTATAGAGATGAGTTCACTTAGTTCTAATATCATGTCTTATATATGGTAGATGTTCAATCTAGAGAATGATTATTTTTTATGGAAGAGGGCACACAAGCCCATTTATTTTTCTCATCAAATGTGATACAGTAGATGCTTGACTTCAATGGATGTGAAGACATTGATGGATCTCTTTTACTTTTTTTAAGTTTTGGATTTTCAATTGTTTCATTTTATTTACCAAGATAAACAATTACTTTATGTATGGTGAATGTTATTAATTCTATATGAATATACTTTGATAATTTTTTAGCGCTTTTAGTTTGACTCATATGATGAAATAATCTTTTATACGTATGTTATGTCACATATACACTTAAAAATAACAAATGTTGGAATAATAGTTCTCCACGTGAAGTAGATTGATCGAAAAATTTATCACTAACTTTGAAATACTCAAAACTCATTATATCGTTTAACAAATATCAAAGTAACATTTTTGGCATTTATATAGTGACTCCAAATAAATTTCCAATGTCATAAACAATTCAATTAAATAATTTTAGCGGCATTACTTTCATGCCATTAGCTTTTTCCAGCATTTTGATAAATGGCACCATAACTTCTCGTATTATTTTACACATGATGTAATAGAATTGTGCTAGCATTTGTATAAATAACGTAAATAGTTTTTGTAATAATTGTTTACATTATGGAAATAAATGCCCCAAAAATTTTCCCGACACTTATAAAAATGCTGAGAAATTTTACGACATTGATTATCATGGTACTTGAAAAAATGTTGGCAAAAGTGTCGAGAAATATTTTTGCGACATTTATACTAGCTTTGGCGGCACTTCATTTTTTTTTGCAACAAAATCCATTTTCTAGTAGTGGGTATTTATTGCATGACAGTGACGACAGGTTGCATACTTATTGTAAATGAGTCGCTTGATTTACATTGCTATTATTAGAGATATTTCTTGCAACTTTCTGGCTCTGACTCATTCTATATAAAAATGGTCTTCTAGGCACTATTATTAGGATCCGTAGGGCTGAGGTGATTCAAACTTGCAGTTCTATTCATTCCATTTCAAATTCCAGTTGATACTAGCATAGGTTGTTTATTTCAGTCTGATTAGCTATTTTTATTCCACAGGTTGTATGAACTTTGAGTTACAGTTATTTCCTTTCATTAAGCAGTTGAGTCAGATGTGTAGACTATTTATTATTCAGTTGAGATTTTATTCTATTCAAAGTTTATTTATTGCTATACTCATCGCATGCATGGACGGTATTATATTTAGTCATTTTTTACCTTACTGTTTTGATGTTAAGAATGATATAAATCGTTTGACAAGCCCTATATTTGGCATACTAACCTGACCAACTGATATGTGGAAAATAGGAGTTATTTCATTTTGTATCAAAACATCCTAGTTCTAGTATCCTTAAGGTCAGTTTGCTCTCATTACATTTTACATTGCATGTTTTTATATTTAGAGCTTTGTTATTAGGATTCATTATATTATTGTGAAACAATAGCTAATATAAACCATGTTTTCTTTCAGATGGAAAACACCAGATGCAGTAGACTACGACAGAATACTAATGAAGCTGCAGAGAGAGGCTCAGCCAAAGCTACAGCCACAGCCATAACCGGAGCCAATTTTGGCATCGGTAGTAGACTTAGCCACCGTGGTCACTCAGGTAGACTTAGCCACCTTGTTCACTCAATTAGTTACAACAGCAATGGATATCATGTTGTAGCATTTTCCTCAGTCACCAAAGCCTCAGTAATAGCTAGTGGTGATACCAGTTCAGTCTCATACCACAATATGGGAGGGAGCACGGGAGGTCTTTGCCAAGGGCCACCCATAGAAGTTTGTTGCGAATATTGGCACCTTGTTAGCGTGTCAGTGGAAGAAGGATATGAAGAGACATTTAAGGATGGTTGAGTGCACGAAGGTGCATAAAAAAGATGTCGACTTCATTTAGACTGGTTGGAGGAGCCTATGGTGGGAGCCAGTCACCACAGCGAGGAGATGGACACAATAACCATTATAGAGCTTTGCATTAAGTTCGATAATAAATACTTCCCACCCGAAGACATGACTAAGAAGATGCAGTTTATGGACCTCGATCAGGTGGGTCGTACTACGGCAGAGTATGAGGAGGTGTTTACCACTATGTCACTATTTGCATTAAAGGTAGTAAACAATGAGGAGGAGAAGATGGAGAACTTCATCTCCGGATTTACTTGGCGCATGAGATGTGCCTTTTGGGGAAACTCGACTTTTACCACTTACACACGGCTGGTCAATATTGCACTACATCAATGTCAGGATCACATAGGGTTTCTGAAAGGTAATGGAGAGAAAAGGTTCACTCCAGATTCATCTATCCAGTAGGGAAAGACTAATAGAGATGGTAATCAATGGGCCCAAAAGCCTAGGTCATATCCATCACATGAGCAACACCACAAGAAACACAAGGGTTTTAATGATCATAGGGGCCACCAAGGCTAGAAACAGCAGTTCCTACATGACCAGTAGGGTCAGGGACAACATGTTCCAGGCCATCAGGGCTAACAGAAATAATATCATGGCTGGTACGTCCAGCAGCAGGAAAGGCGTCATTTTAACGGCACTTGTTTCACTTGTGGAGAGTGTAGCCACATTGCTAGGAGGTGCTCTAGGGGTAATTAGGGGGCACATAACTAAGGCTATTAGATAAAGTACTAGGCACCACAGGGGTAACATCAATAGTTGCCAGTCCCGCCAGCAGCCATAGTGCCGATAATACACTACTAACCCATCCACACAGGCAGCTAGCACTACAGTATGGATATATGTATCATGACGCACACAGTGAAGCGTAGGAACCAATTCAAGTAATGGAGGTAGGGGTGGTAAACGGACGGATATGGATCGGATACCATGTTTTCCATATCCGTATCCCTATCTGAATGTACTATCCGTATCCGTATCCATATCCATATTCGTATCCGCCCGAATAGTTAAAGCAACTATCCGTATCCGCTTGGATACCTCGTATTCGGATAATATCTGTATCCGTTTACATTATTTAGCCATCGTAAAAAATAATAATTAAAATATCCAATCCAATGAAATCCAATCCAATCCAAATAAATATATAACAAAATTACCGGCTCCTAACATCAACAATTATGGATTCCATAATAATAGTATCATTCCATAATGATAATATGTCTTAAAGCCATTCATACTTTACAACCATATAATCTTAAAGCCATCCAAAAAAAATAACAGTCGCATTCCATGATAGTAGAAATAAATATGAACCTTTTAGATTAATCAAATTTATTGAGAATGAAAACCTCATGGACCTTTTGTCTTCAAAACATACTGATATTTTTATTTTAATAAGTATACATTTTTATTTTGTATATAATATACATGTTGTTAACTTCAGTTCTCATCACGATCAAAACCATCTCTTTACTTTTATGTTTCTCTCTTACATTCTATTATGTTTCTCTCTTACATTCTTTTCTGTTTCTCTCTTACATTTATTTATAATAGAAGGAAACTAATGAACAACCACATGAGAGTTTCTTTTCTCTTGTTTTGTACGAAAGAGAAATGAAACGAAGTTAGTTTTTTTTGTCTTGAGTGGAGTATATGTTCTTTAGTCGGTGTATGTTGTGTGTGATAGGGTGTATTGTAACCTATGAAGCACGGACACTCTCTCGAAAGCTAACGTGTCGTGTCCTACAACGTGTCGGACACCAATGAAGCACGAACACTCTTCTGAAAGTCACGAGCCAACTTTGACCCAAGTGATGGTGATTGTGCTTTATTTATGATTATTAAGGTCAACGTGTGTTTGAATTTTGTTTTGTATGGTCCATTTTCTTAATTTCATGCTAAGAATGCTCTAATAATGTATTTTATGGAGAAAATCTATTTTATTTCATTAATATATATTTAAATATACATTATATATTATACGTATCATAGCGTGTCATATCCTAATTTTTGGATCAATCACGTGTCGCGTGTTGAAACACATATTACGTGTCCGTGCTTCATAGATTGTAACTTTAGTGTAACTCTATGATAATATACCCAATAAAATAATAATACATGAAATTTTATAATATACCCAATAAAATAATAACTTTATGGTGTTTTTGTTTTGAGTGGAGTATGTGTTTATTTTATTTTGGTGAATAAACGATTAAGTTTTTTTTAATATTATTTTATTAATAATACTATAACTAATATTATTAGTAATATTTTAAACATATGTTTGACGGATACGGATATCCGGTAAAATGGATACTCCTCATCGGATACGGATTATCCGTGTCGGATAATAGTATTGTCCGTATCCGTATCCATTTTCTCGGATATTTTTATAGAGTATCCATATTCGTATCCGTTTCCATATTTTCGGATAAATATCCGCAAATTCGGATTCGTCTATCGAACGGATGAGGATTTTTGAATATCCGTTTATAGCCCTAAGTGGAGGGTATGTTTTCTATATGTGGGCCTGTAGGGCGCATTCTATTTGATATCGGTGCATCACATTCTTTGTTAGTACTAGATTTTCTTGGTCATCAAAGATGGTAGACTTAGCTTCATACATAGTACTTTATGTACATTCACCTGTAAGTAGAGGGGAATCTATATGTTTTGTGTGTTGAGAGATACGGGTGGATATTAGGAGACTTACATTTGTAATTGACCTACTTGTGTTAAACATGTCAAGGTATGATGTTATCATGTATATGGATTGATTGACCACGTATAGATCTTGTGTGTATTATTTTGGGAGGTCAATCGTCCTTCCAATTCCAGGACAAGAGATGTACTTTGTGATGATGTTGTGCCTGGAGGGAGGGTAAAGCACTGACTTGTATTACATTGAGGAGAATATTTATGAGAGAGTTAATGTATCATTAGACTCTATTTCGATCATTAGGAAGTTTTCAGATATATTTCAATAGATTCTCGGGTTACCACCGAGTAGAGAGATTAAGTTCGTGATTGACTTGGCTCCGAGTATGGGTCATATTACCTGAGCACCATATTGCATGGATCCTTCATAAATGAGCGAGCAGAGAGAGAAAATTCAACAGTTACTAGACCAAGGATTTATTCATATGATTACTTCACCTTGGGGAGCTCTAGTCCTTTTCATAAAGAAGAAAGATAGATCATTGGGGTTATGCATTGTTTACTGGGAGTTGAACAAAGTCACCATACAGAAAAAATATTCATTTTCCTGTACTGATGACTTGTTCGACCAGTTAAGGGGTGTTTTTTATTTATCTAAGATTGATTTGAGGTCAGAGTACCATTAGTTAAGGATTTGGAACCAAGATTGTTCCAAGATAGCATTCCTAATGAGGTATGGGTTGTACGAGTTTATGGTTATGCCATTCGGGCTAACCAATACACCAACAATGTTTATGGAACTTATGAATAGGGTGTTCAGGGACTTCTTGGATTATTTTTCCATCATGTTCATAGATGACATATTAATTTACTTTTGAACTGTATATTGCACGCCCATCACTTGTGGATGATCTTACAAACACTACGAGACAATCAACTATATGATAAGTTTGAGAAGTGTGGATTTTGGTTGAGGTAGGTGCATTTTTTGGGTCACATCGTGTCTAAGGCATGGATGTCAGTGGACTCAAGTAATGTTTCAATGGTGATGGCGTGGGGACAACATACAACACCTATGGAGGTTTGTTGTTTTCTAGGATTGACAGGCTATTATCGTCGATTAATTCAGGGATTTTTTAAGATAGTTAGGACCTTGACGAACCTAGTGAAGAATGGGGTGCCATTGTTTTGGATGATTTGTGCCATCAGGCTTTCGATGAGTTGAATAATAAGTTAACTTCAACTTCAGTGATCGCTTTGCCTCGTGGACGGGTGGGGTAAATGGTGTTTATCGATGCGTCCTTATGGGGACTTGGGGGTGAAATGATGTAGGATAAGAGGAAAATATCTTATGCTTCCCGCAAGCTTAATCCTCACGAGGGGAATTACCCCACCCACAATCTGGATTTGGCAGCAGTGGTTTTTGCACTATGGAGTTGGAATCATTACCTTTTTGGGGAGAGATTCCACTTGTTCACGGACCATTAGAGTGTAAAGTACTTGTTCATGCAGAGGGAGTTGAACATGAGGCCATGTCTATAGCTTGAGTTCATGAAAGATTACTAGTTTTATATTCAATGTCACTTATTTAAGGCAAACGTAGTGGCAGACACCTTGAGCCGTAGATCGATAGTTGAGCTTTTTCGCAGTTTGGAAGGTGAAGTGGGGTTCACTTTACACGGAGGATGACTTATATCATGCCTTTATGGCATTTCTTACCATCACACCTGATATTATAATTCGGGTCGTGAGGGCGCAGGCAGGGGATTCTTGTCAGGAGATGGTCAAGCAGTTGTTGACGAGGGGAGCAGAGTTTTACTCAATCAATTCTGAGGGAGGTTTACGTTTCCATAATACGTTAGTGGTTTTTGAGTATAATGAGTTACGGTTGGTAGTTATAACTAAGGCACATGGATCACGCTTTTTGGTACATCTCGATACGAATAAAATATATCAAAATATAAGGCGCTAATATTAGTGGGCAGGAATGAAAAAGGATATCACAATATTAGTGTCTAAGTGTCTTATGTGTCAGATGGTGAAGGTAGATCATCAGAGACCAACAGGTGTTCTACAGCCTCAAGACATGTCGGTGGAAATGGGATAGCATTTCCATAGATTTTATCACTAGGTTACCTACGTAGCAGTGGAGACACGATGCCATATGGGTGATTGTGGACCACTTGACAAATTTGCCTCACTTCTTGCTAGTTCGGACGAATTATACTTCGAAGTAGTACACCAAGCTCCTCCTTGCAGAGATTATTAAGTTACATGGTGTACAACTTAACATTGTGTCAGATTAGGATAAAAAATTTGTGTACCAATTTTAGAGGAGTTTTTAGCAGGTATTGGGAACAGAGTTGTGGTTGAGTACATCATATCACCCATAGACAGATGGTCAAATGGAGCAGGTGAATCAAATGTTGAAAGATATTATAGGGGTCCCTTTTAGGTGTGTGTTTCATGCAAAGATAATTTTTTTTTAACTTTTCTCAATTTCAATAAGCATCAATTTTGTGAATCAAATAGTAATTAATCCAATTTCATCTTCTTAACCCAAAACATGCATCTAGTGAGATTATGCAAATAAAGTAAAGAAAGTTCATAGGACACCCCGATGTGTGAGGAAACCACTAAGATAAAAACCTCGAATGGCCCAGGCGAAACAATCACTATGATACGAAAATTACAAGGAAGAATACAATCTTACTCAATGACTCGATCCCCACAAGCCTTGATGCCTCTTCTTCTCTTCAATAGCTTATCCATAGTGTAACGTAGGAGTCCACCTACGACATTTCCACAGCACATGAGTCCATGCGTACCTCGGTATCCATCGATATAGCCTCAATAACTATCTACGATTCAGAACACGAGGTCCACCACTTCTTCACCACAATCAGCACGTACGAAGTCCACCGCACGAAAATAGGTTCTTCTAAGGATGGAAGAAATAAACCAGTGGTGCAAAGACAAGATATCTACGACATACGGTATATGCAAACTCGGATCTTGAAACAATAAAGGATGTTTTTGGCTTTACAAAACTTTGGAAACACTTTGCAGAAAGCGTATTTTGTTCTGTTCAGTTCTGCACACACATTTTTCTGAGTCAAGTACACCTTAAATAGAAAAAACACAATTTTCATGTCGTTTGAACGAAAATAGCATGTCGTTTGAATGAACACAGCATCTCATTTGAACGAGAGTTCCATGTCTCCTGAATGACAGTACAATGTCGTTTGAATGACCTTTAAAGTCATTTGAATCATAATAAGAGCAAGGTAATGTTCATACGACTATAAACTCGAATTAACTCAGAAAACACATTTTAAAAACATTTTAAAATCAATTTTAAATAATATATAACATCCTTAGAAAATTCCAAGAATACTAAACCATCATGTATTGATACGTGAGAGATTCTCGAAAATCCAAGTGAAGATATGAAACGTGCACCAAAATTGCAGAAGGATCTATCTTTGAAGCTTGGCCGCTACATCTTTAACGCAACATCATAGGCTTAATGGAAATCGAGACAAGTAAAATCTATCGTATGACTCAAAGTGGTTTTTGTCCAGAATAATGCCAATACATACTATAATGCCTCGACCCTGATTTATGGGTTACCCGTGAGTCAACCTGATCCGTCCCGAGTGTTGGTTGTGAAGTGCAATGAAACAACCTAAATAATGTTACTAGTTCAATTTTATTTTAATTAACATTTCACTTGTTAGCATGTGATTTTAAATTTCAAGATGAACTGCGTGAGGTACCCAGAGGGAGCACCCGGGGATCCAAGTAAACAGAGCTACTAACATAAAACATAATGGGGATGTGAGCCTATGCCTAGTGGGATTTAAACAAGCAACATAAAAATGAACGGCAAAAAGGAATACTCACATGCTACAACCACACGCATGCGAAAATGTGTATATATCTACATACGTATACCTTTGAAAAATACATGTTACAATGCATTAATCAATTTATTTACGAAAACCTTACTTGCCCAGATTAATTGACCTTAATCGTATTTAAAGTTTTCTTTAATCATAGTTAGCATTCTCACTTTGTTTAACGCACCCGGTTCGACACTTGAAACATTTCCACTTAATTTATTAATACCATTCCTTTACTGGAATTTACCCTTTTATTCATTCCAATACACTGTAGTATTTTCATTGAAAATTGCCATTTCAACACAAGCAATTCCAGTGTTAGAAAACACTTATTTAAACTTTGAAAATCCTTTTTACAACACATTCTTGTGTTAAGTATGGGTTTAACAATTTAGGCTGCTTAACTGCCCATTTATTTACTCCCTTTAACCTCTTTCATTTCTTCATGGACATTAATATATTTACGCATTTACTTGTCCATTTCACCTTTACTGGAACATCTATTACATTCATTCAAGTTAGGTTCTATTAACTCATTTTACCACACAACCAATTTCTTGATATGTTCCATATTTCCATTATCTTTTATCGGAATCTTCCAATATCGCATACTTACACAGGCCACACTTCGACGGCTATGTGCCCCATATACTCTGGCTAGTGATTTAGGACTTTTCACCCAAGGGATCCAGGCCCTTCTTACTTTATTTCGATGTCATCCGAGTCCCTTTTTATGTATTGTAACATTCTACAAATCTCCACATTGTTCCACTTTTTTTCTTTTACCCGGCTGAAGCCAAAATCCAGACTTAACCGTCCGTTTTTCCATTAACACTTGGAAAAAAAATCTTCTTTAGGTCCATTATCCACAAACACGTGATTTATACTAAAATCATTCACATTTTAGGACTTAATTCATTTTCACACACATTAGTGTAAAGACATTTTTTATTCCATAAAAATGTTCCACTTTAAGTAAATTACCAATTTACTCCTTCATTTTCCAAACTTGTAATTTGGTCCTTTAACTAGTGTTGTTTTCCCAAAATTGGTTATTAAGCCTCTAACTTAAAGTTCCATTTTCTGAACATTTGAAATACACACTTTATTTATGAAATTTTGCATCTTAACACTCACTTCATTTCTATTCACACATTTAATCCCTTTAACTTCCATTATTCACTTTTACACCAGACTTTATGGAAACCATATCTTTCATACATTTCAAGCAAAGTAAGACATTTTATAAATTTCTTTAACCTCGAAAAATGTCCATTTTCATAAAGCCTCCGTTTGGCAAGTTAAAAATATTTATTTCATAAACAAGTTTAAACTATCCAATACAAATATCCACTATTTCCTCTTCACTAGAAATACGGAAAAATATCATTTCCTCACATTTTTATTTCATAAAAATTTTCATTATTTCTTTTTACTAGGAATACACACAAATACCTTTTTTTTTACATTTTTATTCCATAAAAATGTCCATTATTTCTTTTTATTAGAAATACACCAAAATGACATTTTCTTACATTTTTATTCCATAAAAATGTTTATTATTTTCTTTCACTAGAATTACACCAAAATAAAATTTTCTAATGTTTTTATTCCATTTTAAAATTTATTATTTCTTTTCACTAGAAATATACCAAAATGATATTTTCTTACATTTTTATTCCATAAAAATGTCCATTATTTCTTTTTACCAAAAATATACTAAAATAGTATTTCTTACATTTTTAATTGCATAAAAATGTCTATTTTAAGTTTTTACTCGAAAACTAAATAAATAATATTTTCCTTACATTTTTATTCAATAAAAATGTCCATTATTTCTTTTTACCAAAAATACACTAAAATAGTATTTTCTTACATTTTTATTTCCATAAAAATGTCTATTCAGGTTTTACTAGAAAACTACACAAATAATATTTTCTTTACATTTGTATTCCATAAAAATGTCTAATTTCAATTTATTAAGGACCCATCATTATTTCATAGTAATCCTACTTTTAATCAACAACAATAAGACTACACTATTTATCAAATAGAGTCCCAAATGAAATAAGAATAGATTAACCCACCTAAATGACCCCAAAGTGGTGGTGGTGGTGGTGAAGATAGGTGACTCTCCCACCTCCACAGGTGACATAAAGGGAGTCACAAAAGGCTCCACCATAAAGTGCTCCATGAAAGCTCCAATGAATCCTACCAAAGACCTCTATGAAACATCCAATGATGTATTCTTCTTATTCTAAAATATCCCCCCTCAAATACAAATCAGAACCCCAACAAACAACTTCCATACTTTGTGGCTCTATTTTAACAAGGGGAACAAGATGCATTTTGTGGTGTAAATGTAGTTATCAAAACTCCCAATGGTCAGAGGCAGTATACCAAAGTGGGAGGGAGATATGAGTTTGTTGAAATAAAGACAAGGAGAGAAATGTTGTTGCCTTTCCCCACTCCTCTCTTTTATTGTGCACAACTCAAGGAAATCACAAATCCATATAATACTCCATCAGACACATCCTAGTCGACAGTCTCCAAGATCTTGACACGAGGTCTTGATCTACGGTTCCAAGTTTGAAAACATCAATGTCCGACTATCTTCGCAGGTTTATTGCCCTATGTCTAATTCCATTATCCATAACACCAAATATGAAAAGATGTATCTTATTACCTCTGTCTCCGTCAATCAGCCAAGCCCATGATCTAGCTTAAATAATAAGCAATGGCTCAGAAGGTGACAACAGGCAGATTTCGTTGAACGAGGCTCGTCATTCTAATGACAAACTGCATCATTCGAACAATAGCAACTCGTCATTAGAACAACTTTACGCGTCATTCGAGCGAGGCAGAAGGAGGTTCGGACTTCTAGTTCCTAATCTTCTTTCTTTTGCTATCCTATCTTCTTAAATCTGCACATTTTCCCCAACACTTATAAAGTCTTGAAAAAGCATATATAGTTTTAATTAATTTATAACCACACCTTCCATAATCCATATGTAATCCTTAACTTCATAATCCTCTTTATAATCCAATTTGTTACCCGCAAATCCCTATAATCACACTCTAGTCCTCCTCATATAAAATCTACATAATATTTTAATTAACTTACCGGATGGGATATTACAAACTTCCCTCCTTAGGAAATTTCATCCTCAAAATTCTTGATTTACCATAATTTTTAATCCAATAACCTACGACCAGTTCACAACCTTAGTCATTCCCAATGCTATGGTCTAAAACCTAAGGATTTCATTTTGATCAATCATCATCGTTAATATAATCATGGTGAAACCTAAGTTCTTATTGCTAGTTCTCAAGCATGCCTAGCACGTCTATCCAAACAAAACCTCGAGATGATTGATACTCGCCAACTATTATAACCTTAAGAATGAATGAGTTAACATGGATCATTCCTATGTTTCCTCAAATAATCTTGGATCATGCCTCACCTAGGCTATTACAACCTCAACACTTCTCGTTACATATACCAATGATTTCTAAGACAGTCACCTTATCACATAGGTTTACCCGATCGATGTTTCCTAAGATATCCCTATGTTGACCTAAAGTCACCTTGGGTATCCCAACATGAACATACACAAGCGATCATTTCCTCAACTTCCAAAATTCCGAACCAAGAGAGGCACTACCATGAAATGTTTTATTAGGTCCCAATGTTCATAATATCCTTGAGTTAAACCTTGGGACACGACCAAGTCATAACCAGTTATAAATATTAACTAACAGACGTGTCAAGTAACATATGTGAATTATGTGTAAGAATGTGAGACCACGTGCACACACAGACTGATATAGAATAAAGGTGCATCCGAAGATGAGCATGCTCACATACCGGGATGCATCGGCCACAGCAGGTCTAACCTGCATCACTACTCAGCTTACACAATGCCAGATCCGAATCAGAATAATCAAAATCTTCGCATCACCAGGATCAAAAGAGGGCACAAGAAGGCAAATAATCAGGCAACTGTCACGCCAAGGAAAATAATCTAATTCTGACGATAATTTGAATCATGCGAAGTATGACCCCACGACATATACTTAAAGTTCTTAACTCTTATTGATACTTGTTAAGTACCATGGCCTTGTCGTGCATCTTGGCTTGTCCCCTTAATCCTGACGATTTCTACTAAGAATCATCCATTCATGCCAAATGATTGGAAGGTAAAATAATTTCTTTGAGGAGCTGAAATGCTAGGTGTTGATGTAAAAAATTAGATGATATCTAATTATTTAATCACAGATAAATAAAATGAGATAAAGAACTTTTAAAGTGGTTCAGCCTTATAAGAATGGCCTACGTCCACTGTTTTTATTATTGCTGACTGTTTGGGAATTCTCGATTACAAGTTTTCTCCAGAAATTCCCGTACCCTTACAATGAGGATAATACAATGTATTTATAGCCCTAAGGTTGTAATGTGAAAGGGTAATACATTCAATGCCCCTTAAGCGTATACATCTGTATGATAATAATAAGCATTTAATGCGCAGTCAATCTGTTGGTTATCCTGCTATTAATGCTTTGTCCGAGGTGCAGCTCGGACCGCCTAAGATCCTCGGACCGCCTAAGATCCTCGGTACTCAAAAGTTCCTTGGAGAGTTCTTGTAGGTCGGAGCGTCTGAGTTGATCGGGGAAGCAGAGTTCCTCGTTGCAGTATGGTTCCTCGGAGTCAAGGTGTTGCTCGTAAGTGTTTGTCGTTGCCACGTAGATTACCACGTGTCTTCACCCAATTGAGCCATGTCAGTAGACTAAATTTGGTATCAACAGAAGCCCCCAATGTTTCATAGTTCGAAATTTGAGGAGTGTGGAACATTCTTTCTCGAAATATGGCGGTTTTAAATGGTCATCCTGAAATTTAGGAGTATTTTCTTTTGAATTTATTTCTCCTTCCAAATTCGTAGAATCGGCCTTTTTTGAATTTTTCTAACCGCTTCGATTCCCGCGCCCCTTTTGTCTGTTTAGTCGCTGATAACGTAACCGGCTCTTTTTGTAATCATTACTTTTACCCTTTCCCAAGGCAAAGTATTTAAACGTTGCAGAAAATCCCATCGTCTTCTACTTTTTCAAATTTGTCTCTTTGAGTTTTCCATCGTCTCTCTCTCTCTTGTGCGTTCATCTCTTCCATCGTTTGTCGTCAACAGAATCATCCCTTTCCTGTAAGATTTTATTCTTTCTCTTTGATTTCCTTCATTCTCTTTGATTTCCTTCTTTCATCATGGTTTATCCTGTAGAATCGATTGATAAATTTTGCTCTGATTTCTCTATTCCCTCATGGGTTATTTTGGAAGAGCTTTCTGAGCCTTCAGACTATTTTTGTTTGGCTGAGGGACATTGGTTCCCCAGTCTCTTTGTTGCTGAGTGTGGCTTTTCTTTTCCCCCAAACCCTCTATGTCTGGAATTCTGTCAATACTTTGACGTAGTTCCTGCAAGAATAACTCTCAATACGTGGAGAATAATTAATGGTGTTTATAGATTAAATCAAATTCATGGAACTCGTATAGGAATTCCTGAAATCATGTTTTGTTATAGATGGGCTGTGGGCGATAATACTTTTTATTTAAAAACTAGGTTTGTAAATAGAGCTTTAGTGGTCAATCTCCCAGATGCTAATAGGGACTACTTTGAGCACGGGGTTGTTATGAAAAATTGGCAACACCCTCCATTGACTGGAGATGATGTTTACCAAGGTCCCAGATGTCCTCCCTATGGCAATGGGATAGGTTGTTTTTATTTTATTTTCAAAATTATGTTTCCTTTGTGTTTGATAAAATGTGCCACTGATATTTTAATTTTGATTTAATTGCAGTTGACAGTAAAAGAAAATCTCCAAAAGAGGCAGAAGTTAATATAAGGCACTTAAAACTTATCTGGAGTTTGCATCAGACTGTGGCTAACGAGCATATTAGGTCAGCTTCATATTTGCTGCAATACAAGAGTTACACCTCCTCTTTTACTGCTCGTCCGGTGATAGGCGACGCAGAACCAATACCAGCCTCTACCAGTTCTTCACCTGAGTCACATATTCCTTTGAGTGAAAGGATGAAGAAAAGAAGGCCTCCTACTCTTTTTGAGAAACCTGCCTCTGGTGCTGGTGAGGCAAAAGGAAGTAAGCTTGATGTCCTAGGAGAAGGGACAAAGAAAATTAATGCACCTCCCTCGACTGCTCCTGTGTAGGTGGTCGAGAAGCCCCCAGTGGCCCCGATCAAGGTTGCTGCTCCAGGCGAGGTGATTGTCATTTCTCCGACTAAGACTACATCGTTAGTCGAGAAAGTTGATGCTCCTCTGAGGAGGCTGAAGAAAAGATCCTCTATCAATTTGGCTGAATCCATCTCTCAGCCCCCGACTAGTGGCATTCCCACTTTTGTTCCCCCGAGCTCTGCTACGAGCTCAGTGAAGACTTGGATCATTCCCGAGATCCAAGGTATTGAAGAAAACCTTTCTAGGGACACTGTTACCACATTAACAGCTCGTCACATTGCTTCTGTAAGTCTTATAGTCTTAAATTTTCATTCTTTCCTTTTTGTATTTGTGCACTAACTTGCTTTCGTTTTCTTTCCACAGTTGGTGAGCTGTTTTAATACAATTTTGAAGAAAGATGAAGCTATTAAAGCTTCAAGCTCCTCGTCTGGTGTCGAGGAATCTTTGGTAGGCCTAGCACAGTCTCTGAAAGATTCTCGTCAGAAATATGATGATGATAAGGCAATTTGGGAGAAAAAGCTTACTTCGACTGAGCAGGAGAAGGCTCAGGTTATTGAGGTCTCCAAGGGGTTGGAGAAAAAAAGGAATGATTTGGAGAAGAAAAATAAAGAGCTTGAAGGGAAGCTCAAAAATGCTGGGGAGCTTGAAAATAAGCTCAAGGCTGCTGAGGAGGAGTTGGGTCAACTTCGGGAAGTAAGTCGTCAGAAAGAGGAAGTTGAGAATAAACTGAAGGCTGCTGACAATCTTCTCTCCGAGAAGCTTTCCTCGGAGAAGACAAAGAGGAAGTTGGCTGTGAAAAAATCTTTCAGTGCCGGCTGGGACAAAGGGTGGAACAAAGGTTTGGCTGTCATGATGTCGCAAGTCGAATATGGAAACCTCAAATACTTTAGAGATGGATGGGTCACTGCTCTACAAGAAATGAAAGTTGATGAAACTTTTGAATTATTTCAGCGACACATCCCTGGCCCCCCTCCAACTCCTGAAGACGAAGAAGAGGACGAAGCTGCCTCTGAGGAGTCTTCCATGGTGATGGGAGATCAAGTTTCTCATCCCCCAGCCATCCAGCCCACTAACGAGGAACTTCAACTACCTGTTACTTCCTCCGAGCAACCTCCAGCACTTCCCGAGCAACCCTCTGCTCCATCCGAGCAACCTACCTCCTCATCCCAACCTCCCGAGAAAGTTTTGGGAGACAAGGAAAAGGTGTAGAGTTGTTCGGATTTCTCTCTCTATTTTATTTTTCTTTGTCAAATGTAACTTCTGAACATGTAACTCTGAACCTTGTACTTCTGAACTTTGTATTTCTGAACTTTGTGATGTAATAAAATTTGAACTTTTGCTTATGCATACGGTTGATTCTCTTCTCCATGCTCTGTTTGTACTCTTATTGATTATTGCTTTTTCTTCCTTTACTAGTTTCTGGCCAGGATGGAATTATTGTCTGCTCATGATACAAAGCTGTTAAGGCAATGCAATGAGTATTTCAAAGCCGGTCATACAGACATGAGTGCAGCTCAAATCAGTGACATCCTCGGTCATGGTGCTTCAGAGCAAGCAATTGAAGCCTATCAGTATTTGAAGTGCCTACTCAATCGTGCAGTGGCTAACAACGTAGCATACTATAATATGATTGAGGATCTCCATGGCACTCTTGAAGAACTTCAGCAACAATATAAGGAGTCTACTGCTCTTTTGCACGAGGGGTACGAGAAGAAGTATCAGCAAATCTGTGCCGATAAGGGATATGATAAACGGTTTGCTACTTACGATGTGCGGGAGAGAACATTGAAGGCTGAGGTCGAAGAGCACAAACAGATAGCTGAGTTATTAGAGCAAGAAAATAATAACCTGCAGAGAGAGGTGTCTCAGTTGAAGTCTGTAGCTTCCACCTCAAATGCTTTGATCCCAGTGACCGATGAGGGATTCTCTTTCTTGGAGATCGAAAACGCCAACCTGAGGGATGAGTTGGAAACCTTGAAGAGGTCTGGCCCTTCTACTTCTGCTCGTGGACGAGCAAGAGCTCCTCGGGGATGAGCAAGAGCTGCTCGGATTCCTGTCGAGGAACAGAGGACTCAATCTGCTCTAGAGAACCGGGCCTTCCAACTAATGGCGAAGAACCAGGCATTGGATGAGATGTCTAAAAAGATCAGGGGTCTGGAAGAGCATCTCTCTGCGCAGAAGTCTGTCTTGGAGAATAAAGAACTCTTTATCAAAAATCTCCACGAGCAGCTGGAAAGATTGACATATCAATTCCACAAGTAGCCCAGAGAATTTTGGATGGATGGCTACAACGAGGCTCTCTACCATTTGGATGATCGTATCCAAAATGCAAAAAATGAGGGTTACCAACAGGGATGGTTGAATGCCTTCGGTGTGCTGCAACTGGAATAGGGTCATTACCTGTGGGATTACCATAATCCTGGGCAGCTCGACCTACCAGTGCCACCATTCAAGCTTGATATGAGTTGGATCCCTTCTCGAGCCATCCCTCGGTGTCTGATTTCCAAATACCTCGGCGATTACAATCTCCATTCCAATGTCGAGATATCTCATCCCGAGCACCTACTAGATCGACCATCTGTGATGAATATCAGGATGCTTGAAGATCTTAACTTCACAAATTTCCCTCATGCTTTAAATGATCCACCTGTTGGCGAGGCACCTGTTTCAAAAGCAGAGGGGAAGATACCAATAGAATAGGAATCTTAATGTAATAAATTTGTATTTCATTCTTGATGTATTTTGTTCTTCATTTAATGAAATAATTTTATTTACAAATCTTGACTGTCATTATCTTGTAATTATAAAACACTTTACATTTGTGCATGTATATCTGTTAAAAACATAACAACATTGTGTTATTTGTCGATCAACTGGAATTTGTTAAAACTTATTGTCGACTATCTTGAATTTGTGGTAATCATTTGATGACTAACCAAAATTGATGATATTTTGTTTCTCGACCAACTTGGTAGTAATTAAAAAGTCATGAGTATCAAAAATTTTGCTCGATCACTTTCTCGTACTCATAAAATGTTTCCGACCAACCAAGGTCAGTAAATTTTTCTTCTCGACCAACTACAGTTAGTGGGTTTTTCTTACCAACCAATCTTTGGCACTTTTTGGAATAGTTTTATTTCCCGACCAACCTTAGTTGGCGTTTCGAGAATATATTTACTTCCTAACCAACCAAGTTGGCATTTTTAGGAATAGTTTTACTTCCCGACCAACCTTAGTTGGCATTTTCGAGAATATATTTACTTCCTAACCAACCAAGTTGGCATTTTTAGGAATAGTTTTACTTCCCTACCAACCTTAGTTGGCGTTTTCGAGAATATATTTACTTCCTAACCAACCAAGTTGGCATTTTTAGGAATAGTTTTACTTCCTGACCAACCTTAGTTGGCGTTTTCGAAAATATATTTACTTCCTAACCAACCAAGTTGGCATTTTTAGGAGCTGAGTAGTGTGTAGCACTAGTATTCCGCAAATAATTTCCAATAAAGGGAAAGAACTGGGCAGAACATTGTCACTTTATTCATACTGATGAAACTGCATTACATGAGAGTTTATATTATTGATAATATTTGCGCAGGTGCTCTGCATTCCATGCATTCTTAAACTCCTCCCCCTCTAAAGTTTCTATTTTGTATGTCCCTGGTCGAACAACTTCCTTAACTCGGTAGGGTCCATGCCAGTTGGCTTCCAGTTTGTTGTGCTTTTGAATTACCTTCTTTAGTACATAGTCTCCTTCTTTCAAGTCACACTTCTTCACTCTCTTGTTGTAGAACAAAGTTGTTCGTTGCTGGTAAGCAGCATTTCTAATGGCTGCTTCTTCCCTAACCTCCTCGAGCATGTCCAAGTCTAACCTTCTCATTAAATCGCTGACAGGGGAATTGAAATTCAGTATTCTGTGTGTTGGGAGACCCAATTTGGCAGGTGTAACAGCTTCACTTCCAAATGCCAGCATATATGGAGATTCCCCTATTGCTGCTCGGGGAGTAGTTCGGTAAGCCCATAACACTGATTGTAGCTCGTTGATCCAGTTTGCTTTCGCATAGTTCAGTCTTTTTTTAAAACCATTCAACAGCGTTCTGTTTGTCACTTCAATTTTTCCATTGCTTTGAGGATGGCCTGGTGCCGAGTGGATCTTCAAGATATTTGACTGATGACAATAGGCAGCGAACTCCTGGTTGTCAAATTGTGTTCCATGGTCTGTGATGAAGGCATGAGGAAGAACATATCGACAAATGATGTTCTTCCAAATAAATTGGTACACCTCGTCGTATGTCATATCAATGAGAGGCTCAGTCTCAACCCATTAAGTAAAATAATCCACAGCGACCACGAGATACTTAAATCTTCCCCTGGTCGTCGGCAGTGGTCCAACCAAATCTATTCCCCATATGGAAAATGGCCAAGGGGAAGTAATGGGTGTCAATAACGCTTGGGGAGTTCTTTGGATGGAGGAGAAGCGCTGACACTTGTCACATTTCTTAGCATAGGCTATGCAATCATCCCTCATCATCGGCCAGTAGTATCCTTGAGTCATCATTCTTTGCAAAAGAGTCCGACCTGCTACATGGGCTCCACAGGACCCTTCATGGACCTCTTCAATCAAATCTTTCACCTTGGTTGGATGCACACATCTTTACAAACCTGCCATAATTCCTCGTCTGTATAGAATACCATTAGTCAGTACATAACGAGCATCCTTAAACTTCAGTTTCTTGGCTGCGAGTTTTTCAGTTGGTAATTCCCCTTTCTCAATATATGCCCTGATGGGATCCATCCATGATGACCCTAAATCGAGGGTATTAAAGTTTATCGTCAGATCTTCATCTATACTCCGACCAGCTAAAACTTCAATTGGGATTGTTCTTCGCAGCTCGGTACGAGTAGCTGATGCTAATCGAGCTAAGGCGTCTGCTCTTGCATTATCCATTCTTGGTATTCTGACCAGCTGAATAGCAGTAAATTTCGACACCAATTCCTTTGCCTTTGCATGATATCTGATCATTAATTCTCCTTTAGCTGCATATACTCCCATCATTTGGTTTATGACCAATTGCGAGTCACTGAAAACAATAACTTGTTCTGTCCCCATGGTTTTTGCCAAACTAAGACCTGCAATCATGGCTTCATATTCAGCCTCATTATTGGAATCTTTGAATTGGAAGCGTAGGGCATATTCCATATCGACCTCGTCCGGGCTGTTCAAAACTATCCATGCGCCACATCTTGTAGTGCAGGATGAACCATCCACATACAGACTCCATATAGGTAACTCGTCTTCAAATTTCTGATCTGACAGAGTTCCTAGATGAAAAATTTGTTGCTCCCTTTCACCATCTCCTGATATTTCTTGTTGTTCATCGATCATCTTTTTTACCCTTTTACCAACCTAAGCTAGTCTGGGCTTGAATTTGATGATCCTGTAACATCTACTTGCCCTTTTACCAAGCTAAGTTGGTCTGGGCTTGCATTTGATGATCCTGTAACATCCATAGGTTGATCAGCGAGCACCTTTTTCTCCTCGGGGGTATCAGGATAGGTGAACTCTGCTATAAAATCTGCTACCGCTTGCCCTTTTAGCGATGATCTGGGTTCATAAACTATATCATATTCACCGAGTTCTATTGCCCAGCACATCAATCTTCCTGACTTTTCTGGTTTATGAAGGGCTTGCCTCAATGGCATATCAGTATATACTACTATGGTATGAGCCTGGAAGTATGGCTTCATACTTCTACTTGCCTCGATCAATGCTAGTGCCAATTTTTCCAGCCTTGGATATCTGATCTCTGCTCCTCGGAAGGCCTTACTTGTGTAGTAGATTAGTTTTTGTACTCCATTCTCCACTCTTATCAATGCCGAACTAACTGCATTCTCGGACACTGCCAGATATAAGTATAATTTTTCTCCCATCACTGGCCTGGATAACAGGGGAGGTGTTCCCAAAAATTTCTTCAAGTCTTGGAAAGCCTTTTCACATTCATCATTCCACTCAAAAGTTTTTCTGAGCGTCTTGAAGAATGGGAGACATCGATCAGTTGCTCGCGATACAAATCTGTTGAGTGTTGCTACTCGTCCTATAAGAGTTTGTACCTCTTTCTTCGTCGTTGGGGATCGCAACCCTAACAGAGCTTTGATCTTTTCAGGGTTAGCTTCAATGCCTCGCTGATTGACAATGTACCCGAGAAACATGCCTTCTCGTACTCCAAATATGCACTTCGTCATGTTCAACTTCATTTGATATTTATCTAGTTGATCAAAGGTCTGGCTTAAGTGAACTAGATGATTAGCAGCTTTCTTGCTCTTTGTCAGCATATCGTCAACATAGACTTCCATATTGTAACTGATTTGTTCTGCAAATACTTTGTTCATCAGTCGCTGATATGTTGCACCTGCATTTTTCAAACCAAAAGGCATAACATTATAACAATAAGTTCCCCTAGGGGTAAGGAAAGAAGTACTCTCCCTGTCTTCAGGTTTCATTTTAATTTGATTGTAACCAGAATAAGCATCCATAAAGCTCAGCAGCTCGTGTCCCAAGGTAGCATCCACTAGTTGATCAATTCGGGGCAGCGGAAAGTGATCCTTTGGGCATGCTTTGTTGAGGTCGGTGAAGTCTACACACATCCTCCATTTGTTGTTCTTATTTTTCACCATCACCACATTTGCTAACCAGTCTGGATATTTAACATCTTCAATAAAACAAGCTTTTTAGATCTTCTCGACTTCCTCCTGTATAGCTTGATTCTTCTCGGGACTGAATACTCTTCTTCTCTGCTTCACAAACTTGATCTCCTTATTCACATTGAGTTCGTGACATAAGAAATTTGGGTCTATCCCAGGCATATCCTCATGACTCCACGGAAAAGTTTGATTTCTGCTTCTTAGGAAAGTTATCAATTCCTGTTTTAGTGAGGCTTCCAGTGACGAACCTACTTGAGTAGTTCGTTCAGGGTGCTCGTCGTTCAGAATGATGTTTTCAGTAGATTCCACCACTTGACCCTTCACGAGTTGCGACTCATCTCTAGGATCCAATGTTTCAATTTCTGCACCTTCATCCACTTAATAGGTGGTGGTCTTTTTCCTTGATTCCTCCATTTCCTCTTACTCGGCGGATGAATAATAGCATTCCCGAGTTACTTTCTGATCACCTTTAACAACTCCTACTCTAAAATTTATTGGAAATTTTAGGCATTGATGTACCATAGATGGTACAACCTCGAACTTCTTCAATCCTACTCATCCCATGATGATATTGTATGATGATTGAACATTCTTATCCATCACGAAGAAGCGTATTCTTTCTGTTCGACAAGCAGGCCACGTACCAATGAATATATCCAATTTGATCGTCCTAAGTGGAAATACTTTCTCGCCAGCAAAATCGAGGAGGGGTCTATGATAAGGTTCCAGTTGAGATAGCTTTAGATTTAAACTGTCGAAGCACGAGTAGAACATGATGTCTGCCGAGCTACCATTGTCTACCAGTACGCTGGAAATCATTACCTCCTTCATCCTCATTTTTATCACCAATGGGTCATCATGAGGATATAAAACACCTGCGAGGTCGTTCTTTGAGAAACCAATGACCAATTTCTCTTTGTTCACCTTTCTTGGGCGATCCTCCTCAGCTAGATTTATTCGTTGAATGTATGAGCAAGCTTGAGCCTCACAGAGGTAAGCTTTTCTCTCGGCAGTAAGGTCTCCTCCTCCTGCATCTCCACTTGTAATAACATTACAGTCAAATGACCCCAAGCGTATTGAAAATACCTCACGTTCTGGTTGCCTTGGTCTCTTGGAAAGATCGGCGTCGTCTTCTGGATCAACTTCATGGTCTCTCTTCTGGTTCTCCTCTGCTCGACGAGGAGATCTAGACCTCTCTCTTGCTCGGTCGTTGTTTCTTCTATCATTCCTTTGATCAACATACTTTGCCAGTTTTCCTCGTCTGATGAGTGTTTCAATCTCATTCTGAAGAGCTATGCAATTTTTAGTCATATGGCCATGATCTTTGTGCAACTCGCAATATTTTGCCTTATTTCTCCTGTCAGGGTCTGCCTTCATTTTCTCTGGCCAATTTAATTCTTCGTTGTTCTTGATTTCTTCTAAAACATGGTTGATGTCTTTCTTCAAAGGAGTATAATTATTAAATTTCTTCAATACTTCCCATGACGACCTTGTTCTTGAGTGTTTGTCACTACCATTGTTCTTATGCTCTTTCTTCTTAGCTTTATCACCTTCCACCTTGGTTTCTTTGGCATCCATATTCTTCTTCGCAGCCATAGCCTCCTCGGCATTCATAATCTTGGCCGCTTTTCCCATCAGATTTGACATAGTTCTAGGTGGATCTTTGAAAAAAGTGTAGTATAACTTGTTGGGCAGTAGTCCACTCATCAAGGCGGTAATCGGTGTCTTTTCCTCATAATCAATGACTTCGAGCTTCTCGTTATTAAAACGACTTATAAAATCTCTGGTACTTTCACCAGCTTTTTGTCTAACACTTAACAAATGCGCTACTCGTTTAACTAGCTTTGCCCCAAAACAAAAATTCCCAATGAATAACTCGGCCAGTTGAAAGAAAGTTGAGATCTTACCCCGAGGAAGGTTATTATACCATATTTGAGCAGATCCGGTAAGAGTTCTCGAGAATGCTCTGCATTTCATCTCATCTGGAATAGCGTAGATGTCGGTTGCAGCTTGGTATTGTTTTATATGAATGACATGATCGGTCTTTCCATCATATTTGGGGGTCACAACACGTGCTTTGAACTTTGATGGTGTTGGAAAATCGACAATGGTCGGGACAAAAGGTGTTCCTTGAACAAAAGTTCGTTGTAGAGGGTTCTTGGCCTTAGACATTTCCCCTAATCTATCCTTCAGCTTCTGAATAGAGCCTTTCCATACATCGTTTCCTTCCTCGGGCCTGTTGGTTCGAGCAACTGATCGCGTTGATGTGGCTTCCTGGGATCTATCTTGACGAGCAGCTGGTCGCGACTGGGCATATCCTTCCCTTAAGTCTGATGGTCATCGAAAACTCCTCGATGCGGCTCTAGGAGGACTTTTTCTCCTCTTAGGACCTAATCGATCAAAAGGAGATACTCTGCTTAATCTTTCTAGTGCACTGGTCCTTTCTGGAGAGAGAGTGATACGTTGTTCAGTATCTGTGGCTCGTACCAATGAAGTTCGTCCAGGTTGATAAGAAAAATCTCCAGACTCCTCAATACGATATGAATCGGTACGCCTAGTACGCGAAGAAGGTAAACGGATATTTCTTTGAATACTTCGCGATTCTGAGTGGGTTGGTGCACCGCCATGAAGGGTTCGTATGGGTTGTCGCATCGTTTCTTGCATGACTGTCTGGCCCTGGGCCAGATTTGTCATTATTCCAGCCAAATCTGGAATATTGGGAGGAGCAGATGGATTTGGAGGGCCTCCAGCGTTTCGATTGCTGGGTTCTGGAATATCAGCCATTTGTGATGAATTATTTTTGATGAAAAACGATATTACCAGTCGTTTCCCACAGACGACGCCAATCTGTTGATGTAAAAAATTAGATGATATCTAATTATTTAATCATAGATAAATAAAATGAGACAAAGAACTTTTAAAGTGGTTCAGCCTTATAGGAATGGCCTACGTCCACTGTTTTTGTTATTGCTGACTGTTTGGGAATTCTCGATTACAAGTTTTCTCCAGAAATTCCCGTCCCCTTACAATGAGGATAATACAATGTATTTATAGCCCTAAGACTGTAATTTGAAAGGGTAATACATTCAATGCCCCTTAAGCGTATACATCTGTATGATAATAATAAGCATTTAATGCGCAGTCAATCTGTTGGTTATCTTGCTATTAATGCTTTGTCCGAGGTGCAGCTCGGACCGCCTAAGCTGCTCGGACCGCCTAAGATCCTCGGTACTCAAAAGTTCCTTGGAGAGTTCTTGTAGGTCGTAGCGTCTGAGTTGATCGGGGAAGCAGAGTTTCTCATTGCAGTATGGTTCCTCGGAGTCAAGGTGTTACTCGTAAGTGTTTGTCGTTGCCACGTAGATTACCACGTGTCTTCACCCAATTGAGCCATGTCAGCTGACTAAATTTGGTATCAACACTAGGCTTGCCTCCTTAGGACTAACGCTACTTATCCATCACCAATAATAATAACGTTCCTGATTTAAGGCAAAGTTACTTCTCTTGTCACTCATTATTAATTACTTGCCTATCACACCTAGGCCTCTAAAATTTCATCATTTAGTTCCTGAACCATTGCTACCACCCTTAGCACCGTTTACATAACTCCCAAATCATAATCATTTAAATGGCAGCTCAACTTTTAAACATCATTCTTGCCTAAATATTTCCTTCAACAGAGTCATTATTCACCATACAGGTAGGGCATATAGGTGCTATAATCAAACCTAATACTTCCTCCCGAGTGCTATCTCTAAAAGCCATGATGAACGACATTGTGTTCTAATTCTCCCATATGTACCACCTAACATTGATTAACCCATTTTTGAAATCTCCTTGAAAGTAATATCATGATGAATGCTATAGATTAAGTTGTAGCACTAACTCCAAGGCACCGCTATAAATCAACATGATCTAATCGTAGCACAACCATCAATGGTGTACCATCACTTATGTAAGATTCAATACAATAATGATTCCCAATGCCTCATGGGTGATGACATCTAACTCATTCATTTCTCTAAGAACCTTACATATCTATTACAAGGAACCACCATTCATACCATAACCTATGCTACACAACCATGAGTTTATCACCATGAAATGGACATCACTACATAAACCTCATTGCAACAATAAATCCTAAGGTTTCGAAGAGAGATACCATCTTCATTGAAATGCACGGTACACAACCTTAGATTCAATATTACCAGGGAATGACTAACCCTCGCATCAATATTTCATTCGACAAACCTTAGTATATACCTCTAAGAGACCTTTCAACACGATTTCACAAACTTACAACCTTTGACTCTCTAATGAGTGTTTAACCACTATGAGTGATTTGTCTTACTATGTAAACCCCATACTATGTGTTAATATACTAATTAACAAAATTATATATTGGTAGGATACGGGACGTCAGGCATTGCCTATGAACACTACGGCCCAAGCCTACGAACACCACAAGGGATCCTATATCTCAATACCAAACTACAATCACCAAATTCTAAATTAATACCACCCAAGTTTTTGGTTGGACACAGGGCGTCGGGTATTGCTCAAGAGGAGACCCACCCTAATTGACGATGCAAAAGGTCCTATTCTAAAACATCACAACTCATTTATTTAACACTATGTTACCATGGTCATTCAGATTTACTCCTAGGTTACATCCCCATCAAGATAATCTAAACAAACTTTATAGTCAAGGAACATGAATGGGGATATACTAAATCCAATCCCACCACCAAGGACCCATTATGTTCTTACCATGGAACTAACACTTTTAAACATATTACTCATTATTGTCACTTTGTGACCCCACTTAAGGGTTATATGATATACTCTTATGCTAACAATCACTAAGGCATTCCTCCACAAGGAAAATATCCTATCAATTATCCATCAATCACGATGTTACCCCAAGTATTGAATTTACCTAATTATAACATTGATATGGATTCCTCATATGTGTCACACCCAAGGCTACATATAATTTAAATCATGATTCTCCTTTACATAATTATAACACTCTATCAATCCTTAGCATTGATTATTCACACTTTGGTGTCACTTGCCCAACGGGCGATATTTCACGTTATCAACATCTTCAAAGACTCTGCGTCAACCAAAACTGAAACACAGCACCTCACGCTACGAACCATGGTGTAGCTGCTTATTAGCTTACATGGACACACGTACATTATTAACATACTTAATCAGAAATGCGAAAGAAATTTATAATAATTAACTTGTTCATATGCCACCTGGACCTAATTTACTTGTCGTGTTAACCTCATAGACCTTACCGTCGAGGACACAAACAATAACCGTCATCAAACTAGCGTGACTGACCCAAACCCAAATCGATGTCGAAGATCTAATACCGACCTCACCACGTCACACCCGAAAGGGACCTTGAACCTAAAACTCTGATACCATTTGTAATGTCCCGACCCTGATTTATGGGTTACCCATGAGTCAACTCAGTTTGATCCGAGCGTTAGGTGTGAAGTGCAATGAAATAACATAAATAATGTTGCTAGTCCAGTTTTATTTTAATTAACATTTCACTTGTTAGAATGCAATTTCAAATTTCAAGATGAACTGCATGAGGGACCCATGGGGAGCACCTCGGGGTCCAAGTAAATAGAGCTACTAACGTAAAACATAAAAAAATACTTACTTGTATAGCACTCTCAAAATACGAAGCCCCTCCCAACCTGCCATAACAAGGTGGGGATGTGAGCCTATGCCCAGTGAGATTTATACAAGCAACATAGAAACGAACGGCGGGAAGGAATACTCACACGATACAACCACATGCATGCAAAATTGTGTATATATCTACATACGTATACCTTTGGAAAATACATGTTCGAATGTATTAATCAATTTATTTGCGAAAACCTTACTTGCCCAGATTAATTGACCTTAATCTTATTTAAAGTTTTCTTTAATCATACTTAGCATTCTCACTTTTTTTAACGCACCCGGTTCGACACTTGAAACATTTCCACTTAATTTATTAAAAATCATTCCTTTACTGGAATTTACCCTTTCATTCATTACCATACATTTTAGTATTTTCATTGAAAATAACCATTTCAACACACGCAATTTTCGTGTTAAAAAACACTTATTTAATCTTTGAAAATACTTTTCACAACACATCTAGTGTTAAGAATGGGTTCAACCATTTAAGTTGCTTAATCACCCATTTAATTACTCCCTTTAACCAGTTTTATGTCTTCATGGACATTAATAGACTTACACATTTCCTTGTCCATTTCACATTTACCGGAACATTTATTACACTCATTCAAGTTAGGTTGTATTAACACATTTTACCACAAAACTCAATTCTTGATATGATTCATATTTTCTTTATCTTTTCTCGGAATCTTCCAATACCGCATACTTACATGGGCTCCATACCGACAGCAATGCGCACCATATGCTCTGGCCAATGATTTACGAATTTTTACCCAAGGGCTTCGGGCCCTTCTTGCTTTATCTCGGTGTCATCCAAGTTCCTTTTTATGCATTTTAACATTTTACAAATGTCCACATTGTTCCACTTCTTTGCTTTTACCCGGCTGAAGCCAAAACCCGGACTTAACCGTCCGTTTTTCCATTAACACTTGGAAAATTATTTTTTTTCTTCTTTAAGTCCCTTATCCACACACACATGATTTAAACTAAAATCATTCATGCTTTAGGACGTAATTCATTTTCACGCACATTAGTGTAAAGACATTCTATAATATTTTTTATTCCATAAAAAAGTTCCACTTTAAGTAAATTACCAATTTACTCCTTTGTTTTCCAAACTTGCAATTTGGTCCTTTAACTAGTGTTATTTTTCCAAAAATGCCCCTCTAACTTAACATTTCAAACACCTTTTAACTATTTTAACACTTGTTCAACATCACAATTACCCCACTTTATTACTTGCTACTTTAACATCTTTAATATATTAAATTATACCTTTTTACGTATTAAAGTTCCATTTTCTCAACATTTGAAATACACACTTTATTTATGAAATTTTGCATCTTAACACCCATTTCACTTCTGTTCACACATTTAACCCCTTTAACTTTCGTTATTCTCTTTTACACCACACTTTATGGAAAACCATATCTTTCATACATTTCAAGCAAAGTAAGACATTTTATCAATTTCTTTAAATTCGACAAATGTCCATTTTCATAAAGTCTTCATTTTGCAAGAAACTTGAAAATATTTATTTCATAAATATTTCAACAAGTTTACACTATCCAATACAAATATCCATTGTTTCTTCTTTACTAGAAATATGTAAAAATATCATTTCCTCACATTTTTATTCCATAAAAATATTCATTATTTCTTTTTCCATAGAATACACACAAATACTATATTTCTTATATTTTTATTCCATAAAAATATCCATTATTTCTCTCTACTAGAAATACACCAAAATGACATTTTCTTACATTTTTATTCCATAAAAATGTTTATTGTTTCTTTTCACTAGAAATACACCAAAATAATATTTTCTTACATTTTTATTCCATAAAAATATCCATTATTTATTTTTACCAAAAATATACTGAAATAGTATTTTCTTACATTTTTAATTCCATTAAAATGTCTATTTTCAGTTTTTACGAGAAAACTACACAAATAATATTTTCCTTGCATTTTCATTACATAAAAATGTCCATTATTTCTTTTTACCAAAAATGCACTAAAATAGTATTTTTCTTACATTTTTATTTCCATTAAAATGTTTATTCAGTCTTTACTAGAAAACTACACAAATAATATTTTCTTTACATTTTTGTTCCATAAAAATGTCTAATTTAAGTTTATTAAGGACCCATCGTTATTTCATAGTAATCCTACTTTTAATCAACAACAATAAGACTACACTATTTATCAAATAGAGTCCTAAATAGAATAAAAGTAGATTAACCCACCTAAATGACCCCAAAGTGGTGGTGGTGGTGGTGGTGGTGGTGGTAGTGAAGATGGGTGACTCCCCCCGCCAAAGGTGGCCCTAAAGGGAGTCACAAAGAGCTCCACCATGCAGTCCTCCATGAAAGCTCCAACGAATCCCACCAAATACCCTCTATGAAACCTCCAATGATGTATTCTCATTATTGTAAAATATCCCCCCTCAAATACACAGCAGAACCCTAACAAACAACTTCTATACTTCGTGGCTCTATTTCAATAATGGAGAACAACAGGCATTTTGTGGTGTAAGTGTAGTTATCAGAACTCCCAATGGTCTAAGGCAGTATACCAAAGTGGGAGGGAACTGTGACTTTGTTGAAATAAAGACAAGGAGAGAAATGGCGTTGCCTTTCCCCACTCCACTCTTTTAATGTGCACAACTAAAGGAACCCACAAAGCCATATAATACTCCTTCAAACACATCCTAGTCGACAGTCTCCAAGATCTTGGCACGAGGTCGTGATCTACGGTTCCAAGTTTGACAGCATCAATGGTCGACTATCTTCGTAGGTTTATTGCCTTATGTCTAATTCCTTTATCCACAACACCAAAGACGAAAAGATTTACCTTGTTACCTCTGTATCCGTCAATCATCCAGGCCCATGAGCTGGCTTAAACAATAATCAATAGCTGAGAAGGTGATAGCAGGAAGATTTCGTTAACCGAGGCTCATCGTTCTAATGACTCACTGCATCGTTCGAACGACAGTAACTCATCATTAGAACAACTTTAAGCGCCATTTGAGCGAGTCAGAAGGAGGGTCTGACTTCTAGTTCTTATATTCTCATCATCCGTTCCTTTAATATACTTATATTTCCTTTTGATGTACACGTGAGGAAATAATTTAAAACGAGAGAATAGGGGCTTAAACACTAATCTCCATTATTTTTCTATCCTATCTTCTTAAATATGCACATTTTTCCCCAACACTTCTAAAGTCTTAAAAAATCATATATAGTTTAATTAATGTATAACCACTCATTCCATAATCCATATGTAATCCGTAACTTAATAATCGTCTTTATAATCCAATTTGTTACCCGCAAATCCTTATAATCACACTCTATTCCTCATATAAAATCTATATAATATTTTAATTAACTTACTGAGTGGGATATTACACATACAAATTGACACTATTCGGAAATTTGTCCTTACAAATCTCCCTCTTTGGCTATTCTGGGACAAAATCAAAATTGTGAATTGCTAAGCCGGGCCATCGAGCTGAAAAACCTATGTCCCATCCCATAAACCCAAAAAATAATAAAAATACAGGACACTGACTAGTTTATGTAGGACGGGCAAGCATGAGTTGTCTGAATGTGATGTAGCCGAAAAATACGAATCTCTGAATAATCACTCTACACACGAAACATACTAATACCAACTGAAGTATGGAGGAATAAAATGATATATAAATAATATCATCCATATCAATCAAATTTCAAATCTCAAAAAGTTTCCCCTACATCACATATCTATCTCTCCCCCTTTTTTCCTAGAAGAGACAACTAGTGGGACAAATAAATAACAAAATCCATACCTAGCATGAGTATAACATGAAAAACATGACTAGATAAACTTGAGTAAACATCTAATAAAGATCAAGAAATGAAAAAATATAGTTATCAATTAGTCACATAGAGGAATCATCAATATAACCAATGATGTGACGAAACAAAATCTCATCCAACAATGCAGTGTAATAATCAAATATGAATAATCCAAGTCAAACTACAAATAAACTGTCCAAAATAGTCCAAAAGTACCATATCAGTATAACATAATAATATGTAGCATGTAGGTACTGAAACCAAGCAAAGAAATTTCAAATAAACTAGGTTGTTCGAATGATTAGAGGATGTCATTCTAACGACTAAAATATCTTGCTCGAACAACATGAAGCTCGCTATTAACAACGCAAAATAGTAGACCCTCGTGGGAAGCTTGTTTGAGGGTACCCAAGTAATGACCATCTAACAACCTATCATTGTACGTCAATTTCATCTCGCACGAACCTCGTTAGATCCATACTTCAATGACATGAGGAAGTCGTTCAAACGACAGTTGGAAGTCATTCTAATGACTATAAAAAATTTCTATTCCAACCCATTAATTAGTGTATAATTAACCCAGACAGCTGAATATTTGTTAAACAGTGAAAATAGTAAAAATAACGAGTCAAAAGAAACAAACATGAGTTACACGTTAACTTAATATCAATGTGCCTAAACATGAAATGGAATGAATGGGTGTAACTATCACATATGAATCATAATTCAAACACAAAGATACGTTCAAGAAGCTCTAATTAACCGCTAAATGTCATCAAAGTACGTTTTATCCATATGTGACAATTAAACTTTAAACTTTATGAACTAAACAAACATCGTGCACACAAGCCTATAATTTTGACGATTCTACCAAGCAAGAGCAACATGACACGAATTTTTTAAACTAGGACTCATTGTGCAAACCCGTTGATCTTGAACTGAAACTCCTTCAATGATAATTCTTTTCTATTTCATTTTTTCTGTTAAAGATCTATCTCCATTTAAGAGATTTCCTATTGGCCCTTTTTGGTAATATGTGCTCTTTTTAATGCCTTACTTTTTCTTGGGCTCTTTTAAATGGTGGCTTTCATGACGATTCAACCTGTCTCTCGTAGCCCTTTCCCATGAACACTCATTTTTTTCAATAAACAATAAATATCCTCACAGGAAACGATTCTTACATGCACCACTCCCCCTAAGTCTAATACGCACGTAGATGATAAGATTGAGAGGATAACGTCTCACCAAACTCAAATGTTCATGAGAAGTCAAACATTCAATTAAGCTCATGCATGTGTGTAATGGCATATACATAGTCGAATCTAAAAGCAAATCAACTTCAAAACAAAGACATTAAACACATGGTTAAGATCAATCTATTGCATCCAAAATTATGACCAAATGCCCTATCCACGTGGAAAAATGGAATGAAGTGGGTCCAAGCACACTAATATGTCATATCAAATGTAAACTCAATACACGAAAATCGAAGATCTTTTTGTGTCTTTCCAAAAATATTTTTGACCCAAAAATAAAATATGTTTGTTTTTAAAAAAAATATATAAAACCAAAAATCCTTTTGTATTATTCAATAAGACTCAATAAAAGAAAAAAAAAATACAAAAGATAAACACGTCATAACACTAGAAACGATATATCATGAAGCAAAACTAGCATATGACAAACATGCTAACACAATCATCCATAAGATCAATCATGTGAATTATCATGTGCAAGCAAATGAGAGTCATGAAGTCTAGTTCCTAAAGCCTCCAAGTCCGATTTCCTAACCCCAAGTAGGTTAATAGGGACGCATAGGGGTTTTGGGAATCGAGATGACTTTATTCTTAAACTCCCTAGGAGCATTTTTACGATCATATCAATAACGCCTAAGATTACCCTTCCTACCGCAATGTGTGCAAATGTAAATACGACGGGGGTGTTACCTAAATGTGGACCTCTCCTAACGTTCCTAGTTTTCTCTCACACCCTTATGGTGTTGGCTTTGGGAATGGGATCAATACAATCATCGAAGCCTGTAAGGACATTATTCGTCACAATTTAGTATGTAGTATACCACTAGAAGTTGCTATAAGTCGTCGAAGGATTAAGAAAATTACATAAACAAAGACGAAACTGAATTTCAAGAAGACTTCAACATTCAAGCCCAACAAGGATGAATTTGCTAAAATGTGCTTAATTTTCATTTACATTTCACATTAAAAGTGTTAAAATATTTTTTTTATAAAAGTTAAATGATTTTTATTTTTCAAAAAATATTTTATTATAAAAGTTTTGGATAAATATCTCGTGATCCTGTGAACAGTTTTAAGGTTTACGGATTCCAAGTTATTTAAAACTGTAAAAGTCTTTTTTTTAGGGGATCAGTGGCTATCGTTCAAATGACGTCACATTTCGTTCGAATGAGATGGAGGTTCACTTGAACGACATCGCATGTCGTTTGAACGAGAGTTGTTTTTAGCTGACAAGTCACCGCCTTGATTTTTATTATGAATATGGGTGTCAGACTACTTATTTTTGTGTGGAGAAAAATTGGTTTTTGACATAATACGTTTTTATATTCTCCAACCACATTTGAGGGTTCATAGCTTTTGCTTTACAATTCACAATCCCAATAGCTTTTGTGTGAGTTGTTTTGTGGAACCCAAAAGAATAGTTTTGCCAATGTTCATACTGTGTGGGGAGATCTCTACAACTGAGAGATGCGTGCCCTTGTGGAGTGAGTCACTACGAAGTTTATGACTGCGTATCATTAAGGATCTTTTGTGTGTTGATTCTTTGCAGAAGACTGCGTGTCTGGACTGCGTGTCCATTGTGGTATAGTTGCGTGTGAACCATTATTGATTTCTAGCCGATGCTTTGAAGGTTTGACGAAGACACCGTGCATTATACTTGAGGGAAGCTGTATGTAAGCTAATGGTCTTGTAAACTTGTCAAAGTTCTAGAAATAAAAAGGTTTTGCCCTGCGGGGATTTTTCCTAAAATTTGTGTCGCATATTTATTTATAATGTTGACACTTGCACGCACATAGTTATTTGAGTTTAAGGGCTGAATTGATTTAATTCATAAATTGATTCTAATTAAATAAGTTTGTGATTAGAATTTGTGCAATTATTGAAATCAGTATCGCACATGGTCTTTCAAATTGGTATCAGAGCGGGTTATGCTAATTTATCGCATATTCCTTTTTTCCGCAAAAAATTGTGTGATACTGATTTTTTTTGAAAATCTGATTTTTGAAAGTTTGTCGCAATGTTTCCAAACGAAAACTTATATAGTCGGTTTCCAATTTTTGACGGGTCTAATTATGCTTACTGGAAAGCGCGTATGAAATTCCATTTAAAATCAATCGATGAAAGAGTTTAGGTCATTTGTGAAAGAGGTTGGATTCCTCCCACTGTCACCGTGAATAATGTCACACTTTAAAACCTGTGTCAGACTGAACTGAGGATGAGTTTAAGTGGAGCACTTACAATTCACGAGGGCTTAGTGCAATTTTTGGACACGTCACCCCTGACGAGTTCGAACGTATTATGATGTGCACCACGTCTAAAGAAGCGTGCGATGTTTTGCAACTCACCCACGAGGGCTCTAACACGGTCAAAGAGTCTAAAAATCAAAATTTGACCACTTAATTTGAGACAGTCACTATGTTAGAGACTGAGTGTTTTGACGACTTTTATGCACATTTATCCGACATTGTCAACACTAGTTTTAACCTAGGTGAGCCTATACCTGATGCACGAGTGGTTAAAAAGATTTTAAGATCGCTGCCTAAACGTTTTATCTCTAAAGTGACTGTTTTGAATACCTTAGGAAATCTAAATCGTCTAAAATTAGAAGAATTGGTAGGATACCTACAGACGTACGAAATTGACATGTTCCCCGACACTGTTAAACCTAAGGATAGAAGGATAGAGCTTAAAGCCCACTCTAAGAAAAAGAAAGTGAGTGTTTGTGAGTCCGAGTCTGATTTTGACATGGCCCAGCTTGAAAAGAATTTTAAAAAGTTTCTCCAGTTTTTGAAATAACTCTTCTAATAAAAAAATTTCGAAGAAAAATAAAAAGAAAGACAAGGCCAAAGAAAGCAGTGAGAAAGAGAAAGAGGGTGAAGAAGAGTTTGAAAATTTAAAATATTTTGAGTGTGGATGGAGAGGGCACAAGTCGTTTGAGTGTCCCACTAGACTTAGGAGAGAGGGAAAGAAAGTTGTCGTGCCCACCACACTTAGTGATAGTGAGGGAGATGAAGACGATGAGTCCGATAAAGGTTTAGCATAGGGGATGTGTGTAGCATTTTCGAGTCATGTGAGCACACCCACTTTGTCCCACGATGATAGTGTTCACGAGAGCGACGCTGATGACTCGAGTGTTTTTAATGGAGATGATAGCGAGTTTGAGAGTGGAGATCAAAGTGAGCTCCAAAAAGCATTTAGATATTTGTACACCGAGACCTTGAAAATAAAGAAGTATAATAGAGATTTAGGTCGTCGGGTTTTAAATTTGGAGAGAGAGAAGGAAGTTTTAAGGAGGAAAAATTGTGACTTGATCGACACGGTGTCTAGTCTGACGACACGTGTATACCAACTCGAGAGTGATCTCGAACCTTCCCGGTGGTCAAAGTACCTTTAGAGAACGTATCTAAGAAAGTTGAAAAGATGGTTCTTAATCCGTTTTGGGTGGTGGTGAGAATTTAGGAAAAGGTCGTGACGGTGTATCAACTTCTATTATTGCACCCGAGCCAGTTCCCACTTTAGTGGCTCGAGCCAACCCACCTAGGCGTCCCGTACATGTTAGGAGAGCACGTCCTAGAGTTTTTGAGAGAGGTGAACCTAGGCCGGTTTATGTTTTCTCCCATTGCAAAAATAGAGGACACCTCGGGGAATTTTGTTTTAAATTGGGTTATGTGTCACACTTTACTCCTACACATGTTCGCACACATGCACCCACCCATGATACTTTACTTGCACATAATGAAAGAGAGTTTGCACATATTCGAGAGCAAGTAAAATTTTTGGTCAAGACTTCACATGACTTAATGGAGTTGTTTCAAAAGATTTCACTATCTGTAGGAAACTCCACCACACCTACCGGTTGAGGTCTAGACATTTTTGCTAGGATATGATGATTTACATGATGACACTTTTGCCTATTGCTAGTATGTACCGTATGTTTTATTTTTCTTATTTTTTGGTACTCTTTTAGCAATGTTTTAGATCGGTTTGCCCATTCCAGAAAATATTTTTTTTCCAAAACTTTCCCACTTGACAAAACTGCATCACATTTTGAATAATCTGGGAAAAGTGTTTTTCTCGTTCGAGTGAAACCCCATCTCGCGCGAAGAATTCTCGCGAGATCCCTTGTCGTTAAAACTACATGGAGTCTCGTTCGAACAGCCTTGGATTCTATTTGCAGTCCCCTGTTTCTTCTGATTACACTTAGTTGGTACTGCTAGGTTGTTTCTGAACAATGTTGGAAAAAATACAAAAAGATTTCCTTTTTAGAAAAATTTTAAAAATCCAAAAAAAGTTTTTTATTTTGTTTACACCTTATATGAATGGACACTTAGGATGACCAAGTCACAATTTCATGCCATATCCATGTGACCGTTTGATAGTGTTTTGAGACAATATATTGTGTTATTCATGTGCTTTACAAATTTTGTAGTCTTTGAGATGATGTAGTGTTGCTACCTCATAATTGACTCTATTTGTGCTTTGTTGCACACAGGCACGAATTTTTTTAACTTTTGTGCTTGTCTATCACATATTGGTTGAGTGTTTTCATCTCAATTCTGTCTATACAACGAACCAAATGCGATAAAACTTGACAAAAAGTAGTGCATGTTATAAATCGTTTGTGAGATTTGTGTGTTTTATTTTGAAAAACGGTGAAGGTCTACGAAAGTTACTCATTTATCCTTTGCGATTAAGCCACCATTTAAATGGACCTAAAAAGTAAGGAATTGAAAATTATCCGGGGTCCAATGAGGTTTAAAAGAGCCCAAAAAAATTAAAAGGCAATAAAAAAAATTTATGCCAAAAATCGGCCAATAGGATTTTACTTTCATCACCTCATAAGAAAAAATAAAAAACATTATGTTTTAATGAGGGATTTTGGATGGAATGTTCTAACGATTTGTACGTCCTTGAAAGTCATGAAAAAGCATTACATAGTTTTGGACGTTATTGGTGTGGAAATCATTTACATTTTGATTTGTTAATATGATTAAGACGATGTCATCTAAATTAAAACTATTCTACACGTAAGAACAATTTTTTATGTTCATTCGTTAGGAGTAAACTTATGCATCTTGCACATATGATATGATTGAGTTGATTTTCCTACCGAATTTGTTCACACCCATTCATTCCGTATCCACGATTTGTTTGTCTTAGTATAAATTCATGGTGTGATTTTTGTAACATCATTTTTAGCTTTTTTGTATAAAAATTTGAAAAATTCAAAAATTGTTTGTTTGCTTGGTTTATCATGACACCCCGATTTGCTTTATGTGATTTATTCTTTTCCTTGTCTATTTCGGACAAATAAAAAAGGGGGATAACGAATTATAATATTATGGGAGAGTTTAAGTATGGAGGAGATTTGATTATGCTTACATGTTTTATGTTTATATCATTTCAAACTCGATACGTCACGAGGTTTTTGCTTTGTCTCATATGTGTAGGTACAATTGAGGATTCTTTGGATTGCACACCCTGATGAGAAAATCTTGGTTTTGAAAGTTGATTGTTGAAGAAAAGTTTGAAAAAGTTTGAAGACTTGTTCAGTTTATCTTTCCACGTTTGAGTTTTTCGGAGGGTAGATTTTTATAGGTAATTTCATATTGATAATTCAGATATTTTTATTTTGTACCGGCATAGACATAGGGGGAGATTTGTAAGGATATTGTTCGTCATAATTTAGTATGTCGTATTCCGCTACAAGTTGCTACAAGTCGTCGAAGGATTGAGAAGATTTTATCTACAAAGACGAATCCGAATTTCAAGAAGACTTTAACATTCAAGCCCACTAAGGATGAATTCGGTAAAAATGTGTTTAAGTTTCATTTATATTTCACATTAAAAGTGTTGGGATATATTTTTATAAAAGTTAAAATGATTTTTGGAATTTTAATAAATAATTTTTATTTTTCAAAAAATATTTTATCATAAAAGTTTTGGATAAATATCTCCTGGTCCCGTGAACAGTTTTAAGGTTTGGAGATTCCAAGTTATTTAAAACTTTAAAAGTCTTTTTTTAAGGGGATCAGTGACTGTCGTTCAAACGAAGTCACTTCTCGTTCGAACGAGATGGAGGTTCGCTCGAACGACGTCGCATATCGTTCGAACGAGAGTTGTTTTTAGCTGACATGTCACCGCCTTGATTTTTATTATAAATAAGGGTGTCAGGCTAATGATTTTTGTGTGGAGAAAAACTGGTTTTTGACAGAATATATTTTTCTATTCTCCAACCATATCTGAGGGTTCATAACTTTTGTTTTACAATTCACAATCCCAATAGCTTTTGTGTGAGTTGTTTTGTGGAACCCAAAGGCATAGTTTTGCTATTGTTCATACTTTTTGGGGAGATCTCTACAACCGAGAGCTGCGTGCTCTTGTGGAGTGAGTCGCTACGAAGTTTATGACTGCGTGTCATTGAGGATCTTCTGCGTGTTGATTCTTTGTCTGGACTGCGTGTCCGCTGTGGTATAGCTACGTGTGAACCATTAGTGATTTCTAGCCGATTCTTTGAAGGTTTGACGAAGACACCATGTGTTACACTTGAGGGAAGTTGTATATAAGTCAATGGTATTGTAAACTTCTCAAAGTTCTAGAAATAAAAAGGTTTTTCCCTCCGGGGATTTTTCCTAAAATTTGTGTCGCATCTTTATTTATAATGGTTGACACTTGCACGTACGTAGTTATTTGAGTTTAAGGGTTGAATTGATTTAATACATAAATTGACTCTAATTAAATAAGTTTGTGATTGGAATTTGAGCAACTATTGAAAGTAATATCGCACATGGTCTTTCAAAGCCTATACCACACCTATCATATTTGATTTGGATGATGCCTAACATCCTATCCAACTTTTTTGACCTAGCCTCTAAATCAAACTAAACCTTACTCGAATTTCTCAATCTCTCCTCAAGCTCTCATATCCTAGACTCAAGAAAATGCCTAGGCTCCTCAAAATCGAGAATCTCTATCTTCATGGCCTCCATAAAACCATGAAGACTATCTCTCTCATCCTAAGCATACTCTAGATTCTCTCGAAGAGTCTTCTCCCATGCCCTAAGATCCTCAATCACGCATCATTATTTTGTATGTCACGTTGTTTCAACCTAGATTGCAACTTCAAGTTTGCCTTCTCCACTTTCATCGTTTCCTCATATAATTCACGGAAGGCAACTTGCAACTCACTCTCCTCTACATCTTCATCCTCATTATGTTCACCATCACTCACTACGACCTTGTAAATGTCATTCAAATGAGTGTCTTCATGAGAACATTTATCGTCGTCGCTCACATAACAAACCATGAACGCGGTGTAGTTGCACTCAATGCGGGAATCATCTCCCTCTTCTATATCACTGTCACTAAGGGTGGCGTTAAATGTTATCGATTGCTTTCCCTCCATCTTAAGTCTAGTGGGGCACTCTGCTACCCAATGTCCATAACCCTCACAACCATAAAACCTATCCAAATCATCCTTCTTATCATTCTCACTCCGATTCTTAGGGATGTGATCGGCCTTGTTATTCTTGAATTTTTTAAGTCTCTTTGCATTTTCAATTGTTTTTAGAAATTAAAAAACTTCTTGAACTTCTTTACCAATATGGCCATATCTTTGAAATCGGTGTCGGATATATCATTCGAAACTTTAGTTTCCTCCTTTCGGGCCTTCAAAGCGATGCCCTTTTCTTTCTTCGGCACTTGGTATGAGGTAAACATGTCAAACTCATAAGTTTGTAAGTCACCTACAAGCTCTTCTAGTTTCATTGAGTCAAACAAACCCAAAGAGTTTAAAATGGTCACCTTTGGTTCAAATATAGTGGACAATGACCTTGGACAATGACCTTCAGATTTATTTTTTTGACTCGGTTGTCGGGTATTTTCCCTCCCAAGTTAAATGACGAGCTGAAAATATTATATAAACTAGCGTAAAACTCATCAGAAGTCTCACTCTCTAACATCTTAATCGTCTCAAACAAGGTGGTGAGGTTTCTGAGTGACACCATAATAGTTTTAGTTCCCTCGTGGGTAAGTGAAAGTACATCCCAAGTCTCTTTAGACGTCTCACACATCATAATACGATTATACTCTTTCGGGATGACAAATGAGGAAATAACATTTAAACCTTTGAATTATATTGTGAAAGTTTGTGTTCGACATCGGTTCATGACTCAACTGGTTTTAAATGAGTGTCCTCACCCTCTCTCGTGACTGGTGGAGTCCACCCCTTTTCTATCATTAACCAAACACACTCATTTATGGGCTTAAGTGCACACTTCATACGCATCTTACAATAAGCATAATTCAACCCATCAAACATATGTGTTCTAAAACCATCAAACATACATAGGATCACTCACACAACAACCTTGTGTTCTAGCTCTAATACCAATTTGTAGGGGGGCCTTTTGGGTGTGTGCTTCGGGGGAAGACAATATTTTTAAAACTTTTCTCAATTTCAATAAGCACCAATTTTGTGAACCAAATTTTAACTAATCTAATTTTATCTTCTTAACCCTAAACATGCATCTAGTGAGATTAATCAAATAAAGTAAATAAATTTTACAAGACACGTCGATGTAAGAGGAAACCACTAAGGAAAAAAACCTCGGATGACCCAAGCTAGACAATCACTATCATACAAAAATTACAAAAGAAGAATACAGCCTTACTCAATGATTCGATCCCCAAAATCCTTGACGCCTCATTATCTCTTCAACCTCTCCTCCACATTGCAACGTATGACTCCATATACGCCAGGTCCACAGCACACGAGTCCACGCATAGCCCGGTATCCACTGATAAAACCTCAATAACCATATACGATTCAGAACACGGAGTCCGCCGCTTCTTCACTGCGATCAACACATACGGAATCCACTACATGAAAACAACTTCTTCTAAAGATGGAAGAAATAAACTAACGGTGCATACACAATATCTCTATGACAAATGGTATATACAAACTCAGATCTTGAAACAATAAAGGATGTTTTTGGCTTTGGAAAACTTTGGAAACACTTTGCAGAAAATGTATTTCATTTTGTTCAGTTCTGCACACACGTTTTCTGAGTCAAGGACACCTTAAGTAGAAAAACACAATTTTTTAGGCAGCAAGTCGTTCTAAAGAAAACATCATGTCATTTGAATGAACACATCATCTCGTTTGGATGAGAGTTCCATGTCCCTTGAACGACAGTACAATGCCATTTGAATAAACTTTAAAGGCATTTGAATCATGAGAAGAGCAAGGTAATGTTCATACGACTCTAAACTCGAATGAACTCAGAAAATACAATTCAAAAACATTTAAATTAAGTTTTAAATAAGATATAACATCCTTAGAAAATTCTAAGAATACTAAACCATTATGTTTTCATACCTGAGGGAATCTCGAAAATCCATGTGAAGACGTGAAACGTGCACCAAAACTGCAGCATGATCTATCTTCAAAGCTTCGTCGCAACATCTTCAACAAATAACATATGCTTAATATGAATTGATACAAGTAAAATTTATCCTATGAATCAAAGTTGTTTTTGTCTGGAACAATGCCAATACATACAAATTGACACTATTTGAAAACTTGTCCTTACATACATGTTACAAGTGTATATCTTCGACTTTAAAGGTAGTTGGGAGTATTACTTATCGTTAGTGGAGTTTTCTTGGAACAACAAGTACCAGTTCATGATTGGCATAGTGCCATTTCAGGCATTATATGGATGAGCATGTGTAACAACCCGAACATATGAATAGACTATGATGTCATTAGTTTACTTATTTATAGGAACCACGACTACTCACCGATAAAAATTAGAAATATCCTATATAAATATGCCAGCGATTAAATGTAATAGTTTTTTTAAATAACCAACTAGGTACCAAAGGAACCACAATTACTTAGAAGATCCTTAGGTTATAATAATTCCAAAAATGACCCTAGAAAGTTTAAAACCCTTCTTCAAACCTATAAACCAACCCCAAACCGAAAAACTTATTACTACTAGTGCCCTAACATATCCTCATAAGTTTGTAAAATATCATTTAACCCCTAAAACTTTCAAAAAGGTTGGAAAAACTATATACTTAAACCTAAACTACCTAAGCACCAAATACTTAACCCAAACTAATTTCACAAACCTCCTACTGATTTGGAAGACACTTAGGCAGCCACATAGACCCTAACACATGGTAATTCATGTGAAAACACATGATACCTATCCTACTATAACTAAAACTCTTACAATAAACACCTCTAAAACCACCAATCAACTCCCGTCATTAACCCTATAAAAGTCCCTTATTACCACTGTAAAAACGTACTTATTTTTCATTCAAAAATCAAGCTCAAAATTTGAAAATTTTGGTAACTTAACATTTTATGTATCAAACTTAGTTTTCTTGATTCCATTATGTTCAACACTAACCTAGGATTGTTTTTATCTTTTACATGTAAGAATTCAAGTTGGTTTGGCACTGAACTGGGTCAAATAATAGAAAACTACATTGGAGGTTGAGCTTCAATGTTGGATTATGTGTTATGACCTTGAACCAGTTTTAAAGAGGGAGAGTTTGATCTTTGGTTCTCATGAATCTGGGTGCAATGGCTAATTTGAGTGTAATATAGTTCAGATATTCGAATTCACAAATTTTCATTTATGGCTTGAAAAATTTTAGAGTTAAAATTCTCCTTCTTAATTATGAATTAGAACCTCAAACCAAAACCTTTATGTTTAAAACTAACCCATAAGCTAAACAATGAACACACAAAAGTTCAAATATACCCAAAAAACCACCAACATCAAGTCAAATTTTTGAATGTTTTACAGAAACTAGAGATGAGGATACAATCAACCTCAATCCATAAAAGTTTTTTATTTTGATTCCTTATGAAAATTTAGGAAGAATGGCTTTTGAATCGGTTAAAATGGTATTCTATACTGGATTTAATTCGTGATAGAATTTTAAAACCCTAAAGTCAAATATCAAGAGGTTGAAGATGAAGTGTTGAACACGCGGCAAGTAAAGTCAACTAGAAGCGTATAGGAAGTTTGATTTCGGGCGTGAGGGCGCACGACAAATAAAAAAATTCTGATATTTTTTTAAAAAAATTTATTTTATTTTTCTGGTAAAAAATGTATATTACATCACCCTGTTTGGTCAACTAGAAATAATTTTCGTAGAAACCTTAAGAATGGAATTTAAAAATATAAAAGTTAGTTTGCACATAAACCCCTGAGCTTTTTCAACTTATGAATTTAGACTTCAAACTTTATATATAGGTTCCTGAATATATTAGGGACAAAAAAAAGTATATTTCACCCATTTTTTGATATATCTAGAAACCTAATTAATTAAAAGAAATAAAAAATTACAAACTAAACCCTGAAGTTATTTTCATTGCGCAATAAAAATTTATATTACAGTATTATTTAAAAATCGAAATATCGTACTTATTTCTTTTCTAAATTTCAAACAATTTCGGTCCTCAACCTTAATAAGAAAAATCAAATCGAAACCTAAAACCCTTATCAAAGTAGGTAACTTTTATTTGGTATTATTTCACGCAATTACCTTGATTACACCAATTGTTCATATGACTATGTGATAGACCCAGATATCTTATTCTCATTTGTGTAGTTTATAATACGTTAAACTTGATTCGATTTTAAAAACTTTAAACGAGGTAAACACGAGCTAAAACTCTGATACCAATTTGTAAATGTGTGATATCAATTACTTGTTGGATTCGAAAATTTTCAATTAAAACTTATTTAATAAGATGTCATTTTTTTATCCAATTTTATTTAAACCCTAATCATACATTTATGTGAATAATAATACCATCACAAACAATCACAAATTGCAAGACAAACAAATTTCAGGAAAAATCTCCCAAAAGGAAAAACCTTTTACTTCAATAAATGTTTACAAATCGTAACTTATAACACACTTAAAAAAATCTGCAATGAATCTTCCGCAAAAAACTCACATAGGCCGCAACCTAAATCATCAATAGACTCCTGCAAGAACCCACAAGAACTGCAGCTCTCCTCATCAAGGAACACCTTCGAGTCTCCTCAAGTGGCCGCAATCATCAGCAAGCAACTCCCTTAAGAGCTACCAATCCAGCAGTATAGATGGAACTCCACAAGAACAAACTTCAATAGAAGTGATTTGGGTTCCACAAAAGAATTGGGATGTTTTTGTGAGAATCAAACACATAAAAAGCCCTAAAAGTGAAGACTAAAGGTTCTACAAAATTGCAGTTTTCGTGTATCAAAAGTCTTAATGAAAAAGGTCTCCACAAAAGGTATTTATAGTTAAACAAAATTTTTGAGGCGGTGGAAGTCATTCAAACGACTTATTAATCTCGTTTGAACAACATTGAATGTCATTACCAACGACCTATAAAATCACAAAATAGTATGAGTTCGTTTGAAGCAGTAAAGAAACGACCCTTTGAGCGACCCTTCAAAACATCGCATGTCGTTAAAAGTTGTCGTTTGAATGATAGGAGCGACAAAATTATTTTAAAAACGCTTGATTTTATAAAAACAGTTTCAAAAAATATCCCAATATAAATGTAAACCATTTAAGAAACTTAAACACATTCTATATGAAATTTTACCTCATGTAGCTCATACGTTGAAGATACTTGAAATTCGGATCCGTCGTCTTGAATAATGAACGTGAACATCTTCGACGGGTGTAGCGGTATACGACATACTTTATGAAAACTACGGACTATGGACAATATGTCCTTATAAATATCCCCCTACGTCTATGCCGATACAAAATAAAAATATCTGAATTATTAATAAAATATCTATACAAATTTAATACCCTCCCAGGCAACCCAAAAGATGGAAAGATACTAAAATTGTAAATCTCTTTACTTTTACTGCGCTTCTTTTGATTGCTTTCCAAAGAATCATCAAAGTCCTGCACACAATAAATGAAACATATACCTTCGTGATGCATCGAGTTTGAAATGAGATATCATAAATTAAATCCAGTAAACCAAACAAAGATCAAATCTCAAACCGCCCCCATAATTCAAACTCTCACTCCCCCATAAGTCATAATTCATTTTCCCCCTTTTTATTGATCTGAAATAGACAAGGAAAAGAATAAACAAAATAAATACGGAGTGTCACGGCAAGCATAGCAAAAGCATCTTCAATAAGTCAACTACGCTCATGCAAGGATAAACTCAAAAGCATCCACCAACTATTTTTTATTTTTCAATTTTTTCAAAACAAATAAAATTTACAAAAATATCAAACATAATGAATATACACTAAGATAACTAAATCGTGGATATGGAATGAATGTGTGTGAGTAAATTAGATAGTAAAATCAATGCAATCAAACATAACATATGTGCACGATGAATATGGATACTCCTAACGAATGAACTCAAAATCATCGTTAGGTGTCAAAAAGTGTTGAATTTAAATGACATCTACTTAACCTAATAGACACGTCAAAGTCAAATATGATTTCTACACCAATAATGTCTAAAACTATGTAATGCTTTTTCAAGACTTTGTCAGGACGTGCAAACCCATTGTTATATTTCCATCCAAACACCCTCACAAATAAAAAAATCTTTTTTTTTTCTATTGAGGTGATCTAAATTCTAATGGCCACTTTTTGGCATATTTATCTTTTTATTGCCTTAATATTTTTTCTCGGGCTCTTTTCAAATGATGGCTTTCACGGCATGATTATTATTGACTCGCAGCCCTTTCCCATGTTCACGCATCATTTTTTCAAATTAAAACAAATTCCTCACCTGCAACGGTTCTTACGTGCAATACTTTTATTATCAAGTTTTATTGCATATTGTTTGTTTTAAAGACAAAATTGGGATGAAAATATTTCGACCAATATGTGATAGATAAGAACAATAATCAAATAAATTCGTGCACGTGTGTAATAAAGGAAATCATGAGTTAAACATGTAGGATGTAACAATTATTAACATCTCAATGACTCCAAACATTTTAAAACACAAAATGAAATGATGATGCGTCTCAAATCATTATCAAATCGTCACATGGATATGGAATGATGTAGTTACTTGGTCTTCCTAAATATCCATTCATAAACGGTGTAAAACAAAAAACAAAAATCTTTTTGTCTTTTTCCAAAAATTTTATCAAAAATAAAATCTTTTCGGCGTTTTCAATTTTTTCTCAAAAAATAGAAAATCTTTTTGTACTTTTTCAAAAAAATTCACAAACAAAAATCTTTTTGGTTTTCCAAAAATATATCAAATTGGAAAAGGCTAAAACACAATGGTGCTACACATTAGCAAAAGGCATAAAATATCATCATGAAAATCATCCTATGCTAGCAAACAAGTCTAAACCTCAGTCGTTAGGTGCGGAGGTATTTTCCAAAGGTGGTGACATCCAATGAAAAAATCCATCAAATCATGTGATGTTTTGACCAAAAACTTAACTAGCTCTCGAATATGTGCAAATTCTCTCATGTAATGTGCAGAATCAAGTGGAGCATCATGTGTGGGTGCGTTCGTAGAAGCATGTCGTGGCAAAAAATTATGCGACACATTACCCAACTTAAAACAGAATTCCTTGAGGTGTCCTCTATTCTTGAAATGGGTACAAACATAAACAGGCCTATGAACACCTCTCTCAAAACGTCTGGGACGCACTCTCCTATCGGGTAATGGATGCCTAGGTGGATTCGATTGAGAGACATATGGATTTATTACAAACTCGAGAACCGGCTCGGGTGCAACATAGGAAGTAGACACACTATCATAACCTATTCCTAATCTCTCAATATTACCCAAAGCGGGACTAAGGAGCATCTTACCAACATTCTTAGATGTATCCTCTATAGTGACCTTGACCTTCCAGGATCGTTCGAGATCTCTCCCGAGTTGGGACACACAGGCTTCAAGTTCACTCTTTTTTTTACCTACGACGATCAACTACTCACTCAAAGAAACCTTCACCTTCTTGAGTTGACTCGCCGATACCTCAAATCCCCTCAAAACTTCTATTTCTCTCACCAAATCTAACACCTTAAGACCTAACTCCTTATTCAACTTCTTTGTCTTCAAGGTCTCGGTATATAAATCTCTAAACGCTTTTTGGAGTTCGCTTTCACCCTCACTTGCACACTCACCATCACTCTCACACTCACTAGAAACACTCAAATTATCATCGGGGCTCTCATGTGCACAATTTTCCTCATCGTCGTGGCACAAACTAGATGGGCTCACATGACTAGCCATAAAGGCGATGCACATACCATATGATGACTTATCACCGGAATCATTCACTTCTTCGTCACTATCGCTAAGTGTGGCGGTATTAGCAATCTTCTTTCCATTTCTCTTTAGCATAGTGGTACGCACAAATGCCCTGTCCCCTTTTCCATAGCACTCAAAACATATCTCATCTTTCTCTTTCTCATCACTCTCTTTGGCCTCTTCTTTCTTTTTATTTTTTTCAAAAAACTTTTTATTGGAAGAATTTTCTTTTGAAAATTTGAGAATATTTTTAAAAAATTTTGCAAACATGGCCACATCGTCAAAAGTAAACTCTCCCTCAGAACTGGAATCATAAACTCTCTCTTTATTCTTATTCTCTCTCTTTATATACACTTTCTCGATTGTGCCTTAAGTGCGATCCTTTTATCCTTAGGCTTAAAAATTTAGGGAAGCATGTCGATCTCATAAGTTTGAAGGTCTTCTACGATTTCTTCTAACTTAAGTGTATCTAATATCCCCAAAGAAATAAAAATAATGACCTTAGGTATAAAATGGGATGCAAGTGACCTTGAAATCTTTTTAATAACCCTCGTCTTGTCAATTTTCTCACCCAAATTAAAATTCGTGTTGATAATGTCCGCAATCTAGCATAAAACTCGTCAAAACACTCAGACTCAGACATCGTGATTGTCTTAAATTGGGTGGTTAAATTATGCAACTTAGATGCCTTGACTGCATTAGTACCCTCATGTGTCAATTCGAGGATATTCCACGCCTCTTTAGACGTGGTGCACATCATAATATGGCGAAACTCGTTAGGGGTGATGGCTCCAGAAATATCGCTCATGCCACAAAAATTAAAAGTGCTCCATTTAAAATCATCCTCAGTCCAGTTAGACACATGTTTGAGACTCGTGATATTATCGACAGTGACAGTGGGAGGAGTTTACCCTCTTTCACAAATTAACCAAACATGCTCATCAATAGCCTTTAAACACGATCTCATGTGGGCTTTCCAATAGGCATAATTTGTGCCATCAAAGATACGCATCCGATTTTATAAGTTCTCCAATGGAACAATTGTAAGATTTAAAAAAAATCGATATCACAAAAAATTTGAGGAAAAAGAATCACTCAGTAAATTAGAGTAACATGCTTTGATACTAATTTGTAAACGAGGTAAACTGGAGCTAAAGCTCTGATGCCAATTTATAAATACGTGATATCGATTACTTGTTGGATTCACAAATTTTAAATTAAAATTTATTTAATTAGATGTCAATTTTTTATCCAATTTTATTTAAACCCTAATCATGCATCTATGTGAATAATTATGCCATTACAAACGATCACAAATTGATGGACAATCAAATTTCAGAAAAAATTCCCCGAAAGGGAAAAACCTTTTATTTCAATAAATGTTTGCAAATCGTAACTTACAACACACTTACAGAAATATACAATGAATCTTCTGCAAAAAACTCACATAGGTCGCAACCTAGATCAGCAGTGGACTCCCGCAAGAATCCACAAGAACCATAGCTCTCCTCGGCAAGGAACACCCTCAAGTCTCCCCAAGTGATCGTAGTTATCAGCAAACAACTCCCTCAAGAGCTACCAATCCTGCGATAAAGATGTCATTCCACAAGAACAAACTTCAATTGAAGTGATTTGGGTCCCACAAAAGATTCACAAAAGAATTGGGATGTTTGGGTGTGAATCAAACACATAAAAATCCCTAAAAGTGAAGACTAAAGGTTCTACAGAATTGCAGTTTTTGTGTATCAAGAGTCTTAATGAAAAAGGTCTCCACAAAAGGTATTTATAGTTAAACAAACTTTTTGAGGCGGTGGAAGTCATTCAAATGACTTATTAATGTTGTTTGAACGACATTGAACGTCATTACTAACGACCTATAAAATCACAAAATAGTACGGGTTCGTTTGAAGCAGTAAAGAAACGACCCTTCGAGCGCCCCTTCAAACGACATTACTTGTCATTAGAAGTTATATTTTGAACAACATCTGCATGTCATTTGAATGAAATTGCCTTGTCATTTAAACGATAAGAGCGATAAAAATTATTTAAAAAATGCACGCATACAGGTCTTGAAAATTTATTTTTGACTTAGAAAAAATGCCTCAATTTTTAAAAATAGTTTCCAAAAATATCCCAATATAATTGTAAACCATTTACAAAACTTAAACACATTCTATATGAAATTGTACCTCATGTTGCGCATATGTTGAAGATACTTGAAATTCGGATCCGTCATCTTGAACAATGAACGTGAACATCTTCGATGGGTGTAGTGGTATACGACACACTCTATGTAAACAACAGACTATAGAAAATATATCCTTATAAAAACCTTATGTCGATTTTTGAAACAATGATTTCAATTTAATCTGATTCCATTGAACCCATTTTTATATAGCATATATTATAACTAGGGAATAAACAACCGTTTTACCCATGGTAGTATTATTTGGTCTGTAGGACTCAGGGTATTGAGTTGCCTAGTTTTGTTTACCTTACGGATGCCATTATTTTGAGTTTGATCTCAACAATGTTACTGTGGTTACAGTTACGGTTATCTCAATTTTATATTTGATGATTTTTTATTTGGATTACTATTAACCCTAAGCCTCTTTAACAGATAATTATGGATTACCTTATTTTAGAAACTATCCACAATCTTAATCGTTCTAACTTGATGTTTCTACATTTAGTTATATCATCATACTACTATTTATACTGCTTCATTAGGATTATAGTTATTTCAACTCTCACTTTATTTTATCACCACAATTGATTTTACTAATACTCCAAAATTATTTTTTAAATTGTATCGAATTAAAAATTATCTACTCAACAAAATTTTGCTTACTCTTTTTCCTTCCAGATGGACCCCCAGCATAAGGAAGGAAAAATTTCCCCCAAGCCGAAGAATTTTTTAGCATCATCACAAATATCCCTATCAACGTATGGAAAGTCATTAACAAGGAAGGCAAAACCAGATGGATAATATATATTATCACTTATCGGTTGATTTAATGCTTATGTGTAATCTTTTCCTTCTCTTTATTTTTCACCATAAAAATGTATGGATATAATAAATAAGTTTCTTAGGCACCATGTACTAAATAAAGTTTAGCTCCCATGAACAATTCTTATATGTTATGTATTATTTTAATATACATGTGGCTACCCGTTAAAAATGAAAAAATTTGGGGATGTGACAGACAACAAGCTTCTCGAACCAGAGTTCATTCATGACACCTTAGAGATGGTGGAGATGATTAGAGATAGGATTCGAATTGCTCAGGATCAGTACAAGAGTCCCGCAGTGTCACATTATGCTTTTTGGTAGGAATGTACAAAAGAGTATATATAAAGAAATGAATTAAAGTTAAGGCAAAAAAATATAACTTTATTCATTAAAATGGCACGCATATTGTAATACCATTGCAGGGGTGAATTACATCTTATTGTCTCTGTCCAAACAGTTACATATGCAAACAGGTGACTTGTGTGGGTCATAAAAGGGGAAGAAAGACTATCCACTTTTTCCTGGTTCATCTGGAGGAAAAAGGAATTAGCACTAATATTCTAAACAGGCTTTACCAAATTTATAAAAATTATCTGTATAGATGGAAGGTGGAGTGCGTATAGAATTGATATATCTGTATACTTTACCTAAGAAAGTCAAGGAGTTAAAAACTGATAATCCCATACTTATCAGATTTTAATGTGGGTTTAGAATTAAATAAGCCATTAGTAAAACAAATAATAAGCAATCTAAAACCTTTGAAAATAATTGGCTAGGCACACAATTAAAGTGGCACTCATACGTATGTAGCTAAACTTCGACTCTCAATCACCTGAGATCATAGATTAAGTAGAAATTATGTGGGATAACACAGTAGTCTACTTCCTAGTTATTACTTATACTTTTAATAATGCACAAAAGTGTATGGTAAACTAAATCATTACAACGAATTGTTATGATATCAGTTATTGGATGAGAAACGTTCAATTTGATCCAATGATCATAATTAAAACAATCAGTGATACAATAACATATGAGTATGGTAATTTATACACATATATGGAATCAATTAGGACTATCATAGAATGATATCAATAGCAGTTAAATAATTACGCAAAATTTACTATTAAAGAGGTAAAAAAGACCTCCTTGAACAAAGTTTTGAACGACTTAAAGATCAAAAGAGGATATCGGGAGGAGCTAGTTCTTGAGCATCTGTATACAAATATTTGGGTGAATAAGTATTGTTGGAATTGAGGTTGATTTTGGCCAATTTATACTAAAATTGAGTTTGTTAAAGTTTAAGGGGTTTATTGTAATTAATTCAGGATTTTAAAATCTTAGGCTTAGGGTCAAATTCAAAATTCGGTGTAGGAGACTTTTTGATTCAAAATACTTTAAAGTAATTATAAAAAAATTTTGGCGTTAAAATAAATAAGTTGAAAAAGTCAGGAGGTCTCAATTTGTAATTTAGGAAAAATATCCAAACCTAAAACCCTAATTTCCCATAAATTTGGATAGGTTTAACCAAACACGTCCTTAAATTATACCATTTTGACCAGAAAAATAAAATAAAATATTGAAAAAAAAATAATATTTTTTATTGGCCACGCGCCCTCACACGACTGGTCAATGCTTTTGGTTGAAAAGTTCATCTTCAACATCTCGATGATTGACTTAGGGTTTGGAAATTTTTTACCTAAGATAACTTCTTCATTACTAAACCATTTAAGATGATTCTGCACCAACCCAACCTAATTTAAGCCAAAAATATAAGTTTTATGGATTGAGGTTCAATATACATCGAGTTAAAAAACTATGTGTTATTTGGAAATTTTGACCAAACTTTCGAAGCTTTTATGAGTATGGTAGGTGGTTTTATAAACATGGTTATGTTTGTACTATCTTAAGGAAGATTTTGATTTTGATTTCGAGGTTTTGAGGTGGTCTTTGTGAAGAGAATTCGAACTTTTTAGTTTTTGAAAGAGAAAACACCTTCGAGTAATTGAGTCTTGAAGTTTAAATTCGTGCAAATTGACCATTGCACTATATTTTCTAAGGCCATAAGGAATCATTTCCTCGATTCAAAACTGATTATAATCAAGAAATCAAAGTTCACCATTAAAGATTAAGCTTTAATGGTTATTTTTTCAAGTTTCTTCAAACGGGGACTATTTTTCACGCAAACTTCCTACTATTTTGATTGATATAGACATAGTATCAACGCAAAAAATGTTTGATATTGGAAGAATGAAATACAATTCATGAAATGATAGGATACGTAGTTTGGAGGAAAGTTCGAGTTTTGTGTAAACTGAAGTGGTGTGGGCAATTTGTAGGGTAGAAGAAGGAGGGCTGATTAGTTTGGTTTGGAGGTGGATTCCTCTAGGTTTTAAGAGGATAAGTGCATGAATTCTTGTTACTCGCATATTCGTATGGTCATACCATGTGATTTTTGGACTTATTAGCTTAGGTGCAAGCTGATGTGGGGAGGGGGAATTGTGTAATTTTTAAATATTCAGGTTTTAGTCCTTGGTTGATAAGGTACATACTTATATAGCTCTAAAAGTGTGATTTTGGTAACATTTAGGGGCATATTTGTAATTTCAAGAAGATTTAGGTGCTAAAATTATAGTTTTTAGCTAGCTGAAGTCTAGAGGCTCAATTTTATATAAAGTTTGGGCCTAGGGGTTAAGTATAAGTCAAGTTATGGTAGTTTGATGTATTCAGGGTCTATTTTGTAATTACTAAAACTTCATGGATACTTGGTTAGTTTAGTAAAATTGTAGGTTTTGTAGAGTCGTTTTATCCTTCTTTTTGATATTTTTGAGTTTATATATTCTAGGAGGGATAAAATGAGAATTAGGGTACGTTTATTCAAAGTATGGATATTATAATTTACTTACCCTAAAAAAAATTGTCCTCGAATTTAACTTGGAAGAGATCAGGATATTGGTCTTTCATAGCCTGTTCTGGTTCCCATGTAGCTTCTTGCTGATTTTTATTTTTTCAAAGTAATTTGACTGAGGGTATTTCCTTACTTTTGAGAAGTTTTACTTGGCGATCCAAAATTTGAATAGGGCGTACTTTAAATTCGTGATTTGATTGGATAGGAATTTCTTGGCTTGTAATAGTGTGGGAGGGATAAAAAATACACAAACATAACTAGGATACATGGAATACGTTGTGAATATTGGCTAATTCCACTCGTAATTCTAATTGGTAGTCTATAGGGCTAATACGTTTAGAAATAGTGAAAGGTCTAATATATCTAGGGACTAATTTTTCTTTATTTCCAAAGTGTAGAATCCCTATTTGAGGAGAAGATTTCACAAATACTCAGTCATTTACTTGATATTTTAAGGGCTTTTGGCGTTGTCTACATAACTTTCATGACGATCTTGGGTTGCCTTCAATCTCTCTCGAATTTGTTGTATTTTCTTAGTGGGTTTTTGGATTATTTCGGGACCAAATTGTTTACTACTTCCAGATTATATCCAACATGTAGGTGAATGACAAGGTCTCTCATATAAAGATTCAAATGTGGGCGGCTTTGATACTTGATTGAAAACTATTGTTATAAGAAAACTCAACAAGGGGTAAATGTTCATTCCAATTATCGGGCATATCTAACGTACAATCTTGTAACATATCTCCTAATATTTGAATTATTTGTTTAAATTGTCCATCCGTTTGAGGATGAAATGCGGTACTCAAATGAAGTTCAGTACCCATTGCGGGTTGAAGTGCTTGCCAAAACTTTCCTACAAAATGGGAATCTCTGTCTGATACGATGGATAAAGGAATTCCACGTAATCGGATAATTTCTCAAATGTAGAGTTTATTGAACTTTTGAAAGAAATCAATGGTTTTTACTTGCAGAAAATGAGTAGATATGGTAAGTTGATCTACTACTATCCAAATGGAATTATATCCTTGAGACGTACGAGGTAGTCCGCTAAGAAAATCCATTGTAATATGATCCCATTTCCACTCGGGAATTGGTGAGGGTTGAAGAAGCCCACTAGGATGTTGGTGTTTTATCTTTACTTGTTGACAAGTAAGACATTTCCTTACAAAACTCTCAATATTGTTTCTCATATTTGGCCATCAATATTTCTTCTTTAATGTGTGGTACATTTTAGAACTTCTGGGGTGAATCATAAATTTAGAACGATGGGCTTCTTGCAATACTTCTTCTCGAAGAGATAAATTATAAGGTACATATAACCTATTTTTAAATCATAAGCATGTTTCCTTATAATATGAGAAGTCGTGATTTTGATCCTGAAGAGGTTGAACAAAAAGGTCTTGGGATTGTTAGGCTAAGATTTTCTCTCTCAATTCTGGATATGCAATTATGTTGGAAAATTTTGTGAAAAGGGTATCAATATAAGATCGTATTGCTCTCTGGTAGAAGCAATATCATAAGAAATCAAAGTATGGAGTCTCCCTACTGGATTACGACTTAAAGCATCGGCTACAACATTTCCTTTTCCTGGATGGTAGTTTAATTTATATCGATAATATTCTAAAAATTCCATCCAACATCGTTGTCTTAAATTTAAATATTTTTTAGTGAAGATGTATTTTAAACTCTTGTGATCAGAAAAGACTTAAAATTCTTCACCATAAAGGTAACAATGCCAGATTTTCAAAGCAAAAAACTATAGCCGCTAACTTAAGATCATAGACAAGGTAATTACGTTCATAATTTTTTAGTTATCGTGATACATACTTTACTACTTTCTCACATTGCATTAAAACACATCCTAAACCTTGCAATGAAGTGTTGATATATACATCATAGCTTACATTACTAGAAGTAATAGTGAGGACAGGAGCAGTAGTTAATTTATCCTTTAAAATTTGGAATGCTTGATTACATTCATCAGTCCATACAAATAGAACTTCCTTCATAGTTGGCTTTATGAGGGGAAGAGCAATACGAGAAAATCCTTCCACAAAGCGACGATAATATCCATCCAACCTTAGAAAAATTTTTATCTCGGAGATATTGATAGGATTTTTCTGTTACAAAATGGCTAAAATTTTGGCAGGATCGACTTGGATTCCATTTTCAAAAATCACATGTCCTAGAAATTTTATTTCTTTCATCAAAAAATCACGTTTGCTCTTCTTAGCATATAACCGATGATTTCTTAGAGTGCCTAATACTATCTCTAGATGTTGGGCGTGCTTTACTAGGTTTTGAGAATAAATAAGAATATCGTCAATGAAAACGATAACAAATTGGTCAAGAAAAGGTCAAAATATTCTATGCATAAGATTTATGAAAGTTGCGGGTGCATTGGTTAATCCAAAAGACATTAAGGTAAATTCTAAATGTCCATAACAAGTTCAAAAAGAAGTTTTTGGAATATCTTCTTCTCTTATCCGCAATTGTTGGTAACCAGATCGTAAGTTTATTTTAGAAAAGACCCTTGCTCCTCAAAGTTGATCGAATAGATCTCCAATTCGGGGTAGAGGATACTTATTTTTAATTGTTACTGAGTTTAGGTTCCAATAATCTACGCATCTGGTTATTTGACAAATAATACAGGAGATCCCCAAGGAGATGAACTTAGGCGAATAAAACCCTTTTCAAGAAAATCATCTAGTTAAGTACGGAGTTCTTGAAGTTCTAAAGAATCCATTCCATACAGAGGTATCGAAATAGGGAGAGTATTAGGATAAAGATTTACACTAAATTCTATTTCTCGGGAAGTGGGTATTCCTGGTAATTTTTCGGGAAAAATATTTCCAAATTGTTCCAAAATTCTTGGAACAAAGTAAGAAGAATTTTAAATTTGGAAACTTGATGGTTCAGATGACCCTGATCCTTGAAATACGGAGGAATAGTTTTCTTTATTTCAAAAATAAATTTTCTTAGCATGATAATCGATATAAGTGTGATGTCTTGACAGAACATCCATCCCAATAATAATATCAAAATCGCAAATATAAAAAATTATCAAGTTGACAAAGAGTGTACTTAAACCTAGATGAATTTTACAATTTCTACAACCTTAGGTAGGTGTATTGATTTCACCCGTTGGTAATTCAACATCCAATGGAACAGGTAAATATGTAAGTAGTAATTGTAACAATTTAGGTAGTTTAAGATTGATAAATAAATGTGTTGAACCTGAATCAAATAAAATGTGTGCGGGAAGATGATGAAAAAGTATTGTACCTTCTATCACATCATGGGAGTCTTGTGTAGGCAATATAGCATAAGTCTTTCCACGACTAGGAACTGGCACAATTTTCTTAGCAAGATGTGGCTTAGGTTGGTTATGGTTAGGATGACAATTTGGATTTTGCAGGGGATTATCTAATTGGTGACGGATTGGAGGAGAACTCAATTTAGGACATTGTGGCTGAATATGTCCTAGTTCTTGACATTCATGACAACGAATCAATGAATGGGTTGTGTTATGGAGAATCTGGGAATAAGCTTGTCCATTTAGATTTGGATAGGGTTGAGGTCAAGGTTGAAGTGAGGTCCTAATAACATGATTATTTCTAGTAGGGGGAGATCGTACCACAATGGAAGAATTTCGTTCCATAATTGTCGCAACATCGATAAGTTGAGAATACTCTCGGATCTAAAAAGGAGAGATAGAAATATTAATCCTTGTATTTAGTCCTCTTTCAAATTTCTTGCATTTCTTTATCTCAGTATCCACATACTCAATGGCATAACGGGACAACTCGATAAATTTGGCTTCATAATGAGCTACAAACAGGTTTATTTGTTGTAATTTTAAGAAATCTACAGTTTGTTGATCTCGTTCAGCTTCGGGAAAATATTTTTGAAGAAGATTTCTTCAAATTGCTCCCAGTATAATTAACAACATTTTGGTTATGTGACACAGCTTACCACCAAAAATCAACCTCACCTTCGAACATATAGGCCACTAGAATTACTCGAAGATTGGCAGCTATACCTACTCCATTAAAAATTTTCATAATCTATCGCATCCATTTCTCAGCTTCAATAAAACCTGGATTTCCAAGAAATGTTGGAGGTCATTGTCACAAAAATTCTTTGATGGCATTCATTCTACTAATTTCTTCTGAGATTTCCTCTAGAGCTGGGCGAGGAGTTTGTTGTTGTCAGACTAAGAAAGATGTTAATTCATAAAGATATCGCATGATTCCTTTAGTGTGAGTCAGTTCAGTTTGAGTTATAGTGGAGGGAATTCGAGTATTATCCATCTTAAAATATAATAGAACAGTCACTATAATAAACAAGAACATAAAATAGGAATATATCACAAGCATACTTATATCATACAAAGATACGGTTATATAGTACAATAGGTTCGTATTTCACATTAGTACCTATTCTACATAAGTTAAAGTTACTCAACCTCCTAAATAGTTATAGGGCACACTATATACAATACTTTATTTTGATATGTCAGATTGGGAGGGACGATTTTCTTAATTTTGGATTTTTCTTAAGCCGGAACAGCAACATCATTCTCAGAAGATTCAGAATCCGGAACATCGAAATAGTCATCAGACTCGGGTGGATCATCATCAATAAAATCACTTGTATCAGAAGACAAACCAACGATAAGCTCACCATTTGAAATAGCTTTGGGATAAGGGGGTGGATATAGTGGTTCACCAGCTAGTGCAAGATTAATTACTTCCTGGAATATAACCAGATCATCCACATAATCACTTATTTTTTCTCATGAATTGGACTTCTCCTGAAACTCTATTTGTTAACACCAGTCACTTCACATCACAACTTGAGCCTCCCCATTCCTCATCCAAAGTACGAATCATCTCTTTCAGTCGTTCAAGTACTTTATCTCTGATAATAGTCTCCCAACGATTTGTTGGTACAATGTCCAAGATAAATTAAAAAAAGAATCCCATGTATTCATGCTGCAAAATAGAATTTACTATATAATATTGATAAAGAAGTTACGAAAAGATAAAATAACTAACATCTTATAAAAAAATTCTTATATATAATGCTAACCCGACGATATATTAAATTTAAAACATGCTCTAATACCAACTCGTCACACCTTGTTTTTTGGTATGAATGTACAAGAGAGTATTGATCAGGCCTAAATTCTTCATACTTATCCCCTTAATTTATAGGTTTTTATCATCTTGTGCAATTTAAATTAAGTTGATTTATCTCATATCTTTGCTACTGACCCATTCTATATAGTTCATCAAGTTTCGAGTATCTCTTACATTTTTGTAGGTATTTTATACAAGTGAAGAAAAAGAGAAAACGCAAAATCAAGGAAGAAAGAAAAGAAGAAAAGTCAAGGGCAAAATAGTAATTTTACACCAGGAATTTGGATGCAAAACCTAAGAAACGTTGAAGACCTCGAGTCCATAAGCATGTAGGAAGAAATGACATCCAAATTCGAGTCCCAGGTCAAAAGTTATGAAGCTGCAAAGTTGAGAAAAAATCAAAAGAAAAAGAAGGAAGAAAAAGCCAGCAAACCGAACCGATAGCACAAGCAGCGAACCGGTCCTCTTTACTGGAAAGAGAAAATCTAACCGATGGAAAAAAATTGGACCGATCCATCATACTGTATTAGTCGAACCTGTTCACCCCATTAAAGAAGGAAAAATTGGACCGGTTGGCGGGGGGGATTTTTTTATTTTTTTATTCTTAAATTAGAGTTGTGCATGATTCAGAAACTTAAAAAAATGTGAGATTTATATAAAATTGTATCACCAGACTTTAGAAAAAAAAAATTTACATAGTTTTGAGAGAGTCTTGAAGGCAATAACCCTAGGATTTATTTTGTTCAAGAATTATTCATCTTTTGGCATGAAATTCAAGGTTTTTCTTCAATACAAGTAATGTTCCTTTAGTGCTTTCAATTTCTCTCATATTTGTTTTGTGATTCATTATTTTTTAGTTAGAACATTCTTTTGCATGTTCGGTTACACTTTTAACGTAGGAATGACTCCATGCATCATAGATTTCACGTTTATTTGTAGTTGCACCATGCTAGGCTAAATTTTTCATGGTTTGGGATACATGAACCCAACCTAGGTAAAACATATGGATGTAAAAGTGAATCAAAAATAATTTCTCATCCAAAGGTTTGAATTTTATCAAAACAAAATTTGTATGCCTTTTAATTTCGTTTTCCCTAGGTAACGGGAATGTTTACGGGTGCAATTGGCGTTTTGATAATTTTTGTCCTTGTCAAATACAAATTTTGATTCGATACTGTGCGGAATTTATTCCTCATGTGTCAACTGCTTAGAGAGTATTTGATGTCTCTTTGAATGAAGAATTATCTTTTTGAATATTTTATGTTCTGTGTGTATACCGATGGTTCGGGGAAGTATATCTTAATCTCATTTTCTCGTATATAGTTAAAGGTTAACTTAGTTCATTTTTCATGCTTAATTAGTTTTTAATTTAATTCATATTGCATTACTTGATAGGTATAACTCCAAACTCGTCACTTTTTCCTTTCTTTTTCTGAGTCATTCTAGGGTAAACCGTCTCTCCTATCCGTCGTCATAATTCTTCGACCTATTCCCTGTGTTTGATACCCGACTTGCTCGGATTATTACTTACGCGATCGATTTACACTTGAACTATATTCACATGCACTAGATATACTTTTTAAGTCGTGTCAAGTACATATAAAGCAATTGTGACACCCCTCCAACTAAAATACCGAGTGGCAATCCCGTTATTAGAATAAGACGTTGGTCAGCATCACTGTCGAAAACATTTCTAAAGTTACTAACCACCTAGTAATTTAATTAGACTGGTGCCAAATTTTATCTTTCATAAATAAATAACATGTGGAATTAAATAACGATTAAACCATCACACAAATTGATAATTGAATTCCAATACAATTGAATTATATAAATAAACATGATTGAATCAACTATCGGTTCAATAATAAAATGAAATGATAACATTAATACATAAAGTCCAATAAATAATTGAATACCAAATCTGAGTGCGACAAGCCCAAATGAGTACTAAAATAAATATCCTACATTAGGAATAAATGAACGAATCTTCTATAGCAAAGTCCTGCAACTTCCACATAAGCTGCAGTTGCGCATGCCTAGATAGAATCTTCAACTGGGCGTCCCTGTGGCTGGACACCTAATAGGTTTTGAAAAAGATTTTGACATGGGCCAGAGCTCAAGTAAAAAAATTTAAAAATATTTAGCAAGCAGTTAAATTGCAGTAATTAAATATGCATGCACACTCTTCATATTTAAGATAGTGTCGCGCTCACTTGAGGTATAACTCACCCCTCTTCTAATGTGCACACCTAACGCTTGCCTTCTAATCTTCCTAGTTAAGCTACCCCACCTAACTAGCCGTATCACGTCTCTTTCTTCTACACTTCTCTAACCCGAGTACTCTTACTGTTGATTCATACGCACTTATCTTATTAACTTATTCAATGATCTTTAATTAATCCTCCATAATATTCTCAGACTTAAGGCTTTTTCCCCACGTAATATTTTGTTATGTCCACCCGTATTGCCCATATAGTACGATACCAAATGTCCAATCCTTTATTATTTATATAGTGTCACCAACTGATTATAAAGTTTTCACATACCGAAATGAATTTAGATATCACTATCTACAATGTCCACTAAAGCATCTGAAGTAGAATAAATCATATGTATATGTATATGTATATTCACATAATTATCATAAATATATATGTATACGACATCCCTAGGTGGAGACCTGCGATGCGTTCATACTCTGCTATCAAGTCTTGGTAAATCATGTACCAAATAAGAAAATCGATTCGGAAATCACCCTCGAACCAAAAATCAAATAACACATATTGTATGCAAATATAGTCCTAAGCCTTTGGGCTATGCACTTATTGAAAGCACCCAAATGACCTGTCACACCCTTATTCACACAAGTGGTGCTCAACCCCTAAGTTCTATGTTCTTAGGTACAAGCCAATACCCCCCCCCCCCCCCCCCCCCAAATGGGATTATCAGAATAGGAATATCCACGATGGAAAACTCCCGTGATAGCAAGTAGCCTAGCTATGTTTACACATAATTAATCAACCAATAAGTAATCACACAACCTATGCATACATACATATACATTAATATAGGTATACCCTCAGCTTATAAATATTATTCACACTGATATCTATAGACCACACCATATATATATATATATATATCACGCCTAATCTATATAATAAAGGAGGAGGGAGTTTTTGTCTAGGCCAACTGATGGTTGAGATTGAAAGTTAGTAAATTTGGTGTTTATCAACTCAGTGTTGAGATTGAAAGTTGGTTGTATCTAATGGTGTTGAGATTACATTTTTGCCAACTAATGGCTGAGATCTATACCACTTTTGGTCTTTTCTATCTAATGGCTCTAAATACAAGCTGACAGAGAGAATGTGTGTGGTTTTACCTTAACGTGTAATTAGAGGAGGTGGAGTCATAACACAAGGCTCGAAATAAGAGCATAAGTCTCGAAGCTTGCAGTGACAGTACTCTCACCGACTACTTCTCAACCTCTCACCCACGAAGGATCCCATTCCCATTCTCTCACCACTGATTTCTTCATCATCACTAAAATGCAACACCATTTTATCCTTCGTTTGGTGGGTATATGATGTTTAAGAAACCCAAAATCCCATTGAGACTTTGGCTCAGGTATTGTTTTGGGTCTTCAATATATATGGGTTTAGTTTTGGCTCAGAATCTGTGTTTAATGGGTTTGCCCTATTTGTGCAGATTTAAGTGGCACAACAATATATATGAGTTTTATTTTTGTCTTTTGGTATGAATATATATGGGTTTTACTTACACTATCAAGAATGGGTGTTTGAGAATGAATAATAAGTAAAATTAGTGAATGGGTGTTTGAGATTTCGTACCCATTTCATATGAATATATGTGGGTTTAGTACACTCATTCTCTGTTTTTTTGGTGCCCAGGTACCTAACAAGACATCGCCACCAGAGGTGAGTCTCAAGTTGATGAGGTAAACACATTGCCATCGCCATAAAAATATTATCTTGAAGACATCTCTCTACTCTGTTTTCCATGTATCAGGATCGGGTCGGAACTGGGCAACGTGGGTGGATTTAGACTCGGACTAAACTGGCCTACAACTGCCAGAGGTGGGTCTCAAGTTGGTTTGGGGTTCGAGTATGGTTTGATTATTGAGGTTGGGCGGGTTGGGGTTGGTGGGTAGGGTTGGGGATGGTCCGAGCCTGGGTTGGTGTTTCACAAGATCTCTCATGTTTTTTTTCACACAGCAGAGCTCATAAGCAATGCCGTTGATGGAGGTTTTTACATTGGGGTGATCAACACCGTCGGCGCAACGGCACGTCGCTGAGGTTCTCACATTGGAGGGACTTTTTTCTGTTTTATGTTGTTTCTACATCGTGCAACACCGTTGATCAGAGTCACTTGATTTTTTTTGTAGATCTGCTACAATGATCATATCTGCATTAGTTCTTTGATTTTTGGGTTCTTTTCAGTTCCGCCTTTTGAGGTATAATCCAACCTCTTCGTTTCATGGTGCAAAGTTTTACATTTAGATGCGTATTCAATTTTGTTTTAATTCTTGTTGTACAGCAGTCACATTTTACTCTTATGTAAATCTAATGTGTGCACAGCACTTACATTTTACATTTGGGTATGGGTGTTCTCTCTCTCTCAATGTTTATGCTCCAGTGATGCTACTATTTTTCATCACAACCATGGTACTCTCTCTCTTAGTTTGTTTTGGATCGGAATACACACACCCGAGTTAACTGCTACTTTTTTGCGTTTTTCTTAGTCATGTATTTTTTTTAATAATCAATGTTGTTTAGAAAAAAAAACAGCGGCACCTTAATAGTGCTGTGTTTGGGGGCCTTAATAGTGATGTGCCTTAATCCAGTGTTGATGTGGGGTTAGATTTAAGACTGTTTATGTCATTTGGTTAGAGTTTTTTCACATGCAATGAATGATACTCCAGTCGACATCATTTGATTTACGTCGGAGCTAGCGCCGACAAAGGTAAGTCAGGTAAGGTCTTTTCGTGGGGGGTTTCATTTTTATAGTTTTTTTTTTGTTCTGAGATATTTGGGTGTTGATAGATTTGCTCAGGTAGGATTTGATATCTCGGATATTTGGCTTATACCACAGTGATAGATTTTCTCAGATAGATTTTGATATCTCAAATATATGGCTTATACCAGAGTGATAGATTTGGTGAGATATTTGGGTGTTGATAAATCTACCACAATAAGGGGTTGAATTTTTTGGCTGGTGGATAATGTTTTATTGGTTTTCAAAACCTTTTGAATTTACTGATGACGGCTGGTGGAAAACGTTTTTGGTTTTAAAAGGTTTTGAAATTTTTGGGCCTATTCATGTCTCTTAATTTTTTTTTTGTTCTTTATGCTTATTTAGTTTTTTATTTTTATATTATTTTTAACTTCAACTGCAATTATATTATATTTTTATTTATTTTTTTGTATCTTTTGAACATTATGTGCTAATATTATTTTTAGTTTTTTTTGCTGCTACTTGATATTGAAAATTTGTTGGGGGTATTGTGAATATGTTTTCCACCTACGCCAATTATATTACGTTTCAAATTTTTTTATTGTTTTCCATCAAGCTAATGAATGATGTGTGAAATTACTTTTCTTTCATTTTTCTCAATCTTTTTCCTTGCTACAATAGTACTAGAGAAGTCCCATGAAATCCATTATCAATGTAAAAGCTATTATCTTTGCAGTTGCCCATATAATGGGACATACTTTTTCTTCATATAGATTTAAGTATCATTTTTTGTTGAATAGGTCATACCTTTTCTAAAAAGCTTTAAGCATCATTCTTACTTTCAGCTAATGTCTCCTTACCAAGACAATACACCAAAAAACAGTTAATTAGTTTTAAAAAAATTATTTAAACAGTTAATTAGTTTTAAAAAATTTATTAAGTTGAATATTTAAAAATATCACACAAAAAAAATTTAATCTAAAAATAGTTTAAATACACGTTTAGTCCAAGTCTTTTTATTTTGTTTCAAAAAGTCTCTCCACATAAAAACAGTCAATGTTTGCTGTTAGTTTGGACTTTTAAATAATTTTAAGAAATATAAAAAATTGTTTTAAATATTGTAAAATTAAAAAAGATTAAGGGGTGTCGTTGGCGCGGACCTTTGAAAATAAGATAATATAAAGAAAATGAGTATTTGAGTGACTAAATGCGTTAAAAATAATTAAAAATAATAATTTATCATTATAATAGTTTTTTAACGCGGACTTTTTACACAGTTTTAAGAAATACAAAAATTGCTTTAAATGTTGTAAAATTAAAAAAAAAAGTTTAAAAATAAGGGGTGTTGCTGGCGCGGACCTTTAAAAATAAGAGAATATAAATAAAATGAGTGTTTGAGTGACTAAACGAGTTAAAAATAATTTTAAAAAAAAAAGAAAATATCGGAGTGTGTTAGAAAGAGAAAAAAAGTGTCGAATTATTTTTTTTGTTGAATTGTGTGTGTTATTTAAATATTTTGGGTGAAACATAAAAAATAAACTCGAAATAATTTTTTTTAAATTAATTAACTTTTTTTTAATTTGAAAAATATATTTTGAAAAAAATGAAATTGTAGTGTGTTTCTACATTTATTTGGAGTGTCTATTGATGATGTGGAAGTTCACATCATTAAGTTGCCATTTAATGTCTAAAATGTGTGACACTCTATTATTTTACTTTGGTTTGCCATAAGCTTCTACAATGGTGAGTTGTTTATGATTTAGAATTATTATGAATTATAAAATTGAAAGCATTAATGCAATGACTACCATAAACAAGTAAAATTATTTTGTATTTTGTTAAATTTTTTATTTGACAGGGAGTGCCTTTCGGCACGGGTACATATTGGTTTGCTTAAAGCCCAAGACACATTTATTACTATTAGTAATAATAAAATTTAAGACAATTTAATTAAAAAACTAAAAAAATGACACTATTTTAATTATAATAAATTCAAAATATATTATTATATCCCTGTTCGCGTGTGGGCTCGAGTTAAAAAAATTATTTGCAAATAAAATTTATATTATTATATCCCACTTTACTATGCTCATATCATGTTATCAGGTGTCTTATTTTGCAAAACTTATAACTATTACTAAACGTGTTTTGCATAAAATCGATAAGAAGGTAAATTGAGTTTGAATAGAGCTTTTGCAAATGATGAATTACAAATTACGGGAACTAATTTATCACAGGAATAAATTTATTGTCGTCATGGGAAAAAAATTATCGTCGTGCCATCGGCACGGGTACACCCTAGTCATATACATATATTAAAGAAAGTTCGGCTAACCCTTGCCTAGCACCCATAGCTCTAGCCCAAAATATATACCCAAGTCCCCATACTCCGACTTGTAATTTAATTAATCTCAAATTAATTTATTTGTCATTTAAGTTGTGTTACCCAACTACAGTACTCAAATTCACTCATTCGGTTCGTATCTTTGTTTCTTAAAATTAATTACACAAAATCCCACGATTTAGTTTAACACCCCTTGTTAAATTTAATATTCGATAATTTATTATATATATCTCCATAATAAATTGAACCGACTACCTGTGCCTAACCCTCATAGCACTTCGCTTAAAAACAATCGGAGTCAAACCTCCGACCCTTAATTATATTAATTCCACCTAAATTAAATTTATCTACGTGGTGTCACTCAACCATAATACTCGAAATCCCTAACTTTGTCTGTATTTTTAACCATTGAATTTATTTCACCAAATTTCAATTTATTTAGATTGGCCCTCTATCTAAATAATTCTATATCTTAAAACTCCATTGTTAAAGCTCTAAACATATTAACTAAATAAAGATTTTTCCTTTACTTCTTTCCCTTTTTATTCTTCTTTACACTCACTAACACAAGAATTTATCCCAACACAATTTCAATCCAACCACAAACTACTCAAAACAAGATTGGGAAACAAAGATACCCACAGGAAACCTCAAACCAGAAATTAAAAAATCGGCATCTTTGCAGCGTCGTTCGAACGACACCCCAGGTAGTTTGAACGACCTACTGGATTTCTCTTTCCTTCGTCTCCTATTACGGTTTTCAGCCATTAACCATCTTTGAGGTTGTATATATATCATCAAAACCATTTTTAATAACCCACGGTGATTTACACGATTTCAACCAGTTGCAATTCCTCAATTATATTAACATCCATCATCACTTACAGTACCTAACCACTAATAAAAAAATTGGTTGTTATGGTTACAAATAATCATTCTTACCACATGGATTCTAAATTCACATCTACTCCATGTTGGATATTAAATATTTAATATAATCCTAGTTCTAACCTCACTGGAAACATAGAGTATTATTACTCGTATCTCAATCTCCACAATATACTAAATCATCAAAACCCATTTCAGATAACAACCCATCCTAAAATAATATGGTTTACACCCACCATGATATGAATTGCAATACTGCAATTAAATTGAAAGCAAGTTTAACTACTTGCCTAGATAAATTTTATAGTGTCTGACTCTTTTGTTGTAAACAAGATTTGGCAAAGGACACATCAATTTCTTCTTGGTTTGGCTCCCAAACGCTCTCCCACTTGATCCCACTTTTCTCCTTTGCAACTAGGGTTTTCTTATTTGAGTTGTGTCTGCCCCAACCTATTTAATTTAGGTTTTATTAGGTGAATCCCGAAATTAAGCTTGTGGGCTACTTTAAAATGGCTCGAACACCCTCGGGGGAGCCCGGTTATGCCTAAAAATGTCCCAAGACCTAATTACTATCCCAGGGTACTCTTTTTTTTACTATTTTGACCTATTCGGAACCAACCGTGCACTCAGAATCGTCATCCAAGTTACTTAACTAAAATCTCCAATTTTAACCTCAACTTATAACATATGTATTCTTAAAAGAAATAACCCGAATTAATTTAAATCTTAATTCTCCAAATAAGTTAAAACTTCCAAATTAAATAAATTCTCCAAATTAAATCATTTCTCCAAATCATCAATTTAGTTTAAATTCTAATTCACAAATTAAATAAATTCTTTATCCTAAAAAATACGAGGGGTTACATACTTCCCCCCTCCTCGAAATTCAGATGAGTCTAGTACTCTAAGCCTCAAATACTTTCCTACTCACATGCCTTTAACATTGCTACCCATAACTCTACCCCTAGTAATCACGAATTATATTAGAATTAAATTAATTACTCAGGACACCCATACAACCTGTACCCATGCTCATCTGCATAAAAGTCACCCAACTCTGTTAGCTTTAAATCCTAATATAATTTTTATCTCACAGTTATAGCCGCACACACACACACACACACACACACACACACACACACACACACACACATATATATATATATATATATATATATATATATATATAAAATAACCAACGTACCAAACCCATGCCTAATGACCACACATATCCCACTTCTAACATTGCGCGAAGTTTCATGCGTGGGACGTCTCGCAAAGAGAAATCCAAACAAAGAACCCCCCCGTTACACTACTAGCTAACATTGTCGGTCGTTGAGATCTTCTAGGTCCTCAGTCCATAACACGTATCCCCAAATTTCCCGTCTTCTAACATAAAAGTATACCCTTCCACTCTCATGTTACAAAAGACATCATACAATACTACGCCCCTTACCATCACTAGTTTCTTAGTGCGAATCTATCACGAGTTATATCTCCCTGCTCGATAATAAGCCTCTCCACTCTGAATTCACATTAGTAAACATCCATACTCCCCGAAATCAAATATAACAATACCAATATTTTCTCATAAGTCTATTATGCAACACAATAACATACATACACTAATACCTAGACTAGACCCTCTTTCAGGTGATAACTAGCACAAGTAAATCATACCTTGGAACAGCACACACAAAGTCTCATATACTATATACTATAGCCCAAACATCCAAGCATAATTATCACTAACGTTTCGTGCGTAACATACTTATCTCAAACTCAGCTCTGCACTCTCGGTGTGGTTATATCCTACAGGTATTATCGATTGCCCCATAATTTTTAATTTCATCCTTCTCGATATTTTCCCACCAATTAACTTGTGGTACACAAGTTTTCTCAGTGCTCCCTTCACAGCACTCTTCGGCTCCACTGGCCACATATTGTAATAACTCTCAGTTTAAAGTGTTTTCGTTATACGCTCAATGAAATAACATTTAAGACCGATGAACTTGCATCAAACAACGTCTCATTACCCCTAACATTTATTAAGGTCCATGCGTGTAACATTTCGCAACAAGTCTCAAAAGAACTTCCCCAGTGAACTATTCCTTAGCATTGTCGATCATCAAAATCCGCAGGTCCAAAGAACGTAACCAAGATATCACCAATTCTGTCTCCTGACACATAAACCAAAAAGTCTATGCCCATGTCTCTCAAGGCGTCACATGATACGATTCTCTCACTATCACCAAGTCCTCAGCGCGTAAACAAAAATGAGTTAAATCTCTTCGCTTAACGGTAAACCCGATATACCCTGAATCACATCAGTAAAAGTCCTTACGTTCTGGGTTCCAATATAACTAGACAACTGTACACTCAAAAGTCTACTTCCTGAAATATCACCGTGATCGCGACCCTCTTTCAAGTGAGACATCGCAAAAATGTACCTTCTGGACCCATAACAGTGAACACGATAGTCTTGCTATAACCGCCCATCATCGCACAACAGTCCATGCCCAGGATAAAACCATACCTCGAATATCACCTTTCAGTACGAACTATTCTTATAAAATATATATATCTTCTCAGTGTTCACACCCTCTCCCTTTCAAATGGAATTGAAGAGTGCCTCGCTGCTCCACGATAAATATACACACACTACAGTAATATTAACAATACCTCTACGAAGCCATTTCTCATGTGAATCTAGTACTAACGAACTACTGTGACTGGCTCGTGTCACACAATCAAACACCAACCACTGCGAAATAAAACTCATACTTTCAATTTCCAATCGAACTGGCGGTTCAAATGTTTCCTGGACATAACACCCATGTCCCAACCAAACTAAAAACTTCTTATAACCGTTACCCCTACTGGGCATCCCATTCTTGTCCCTCAATTCACTGGGGACAAAATCTACACATGTGTTATTACTCTTTACATATAAGATAACTCTTTGTGGCATTCCTTTTTTCCTAGCCCCATTGGCAATCTCAGGGTTATCCTACTCACTGACCTAGTAGACTTGACCTTAATTGTTTCTCTCGTTGTCCCTTCGGCTCTGCTGGCTCTATGAGACATATTGCTGGCCTTAACAGCCCTGAGTGAATCCACCATCACTTGGTTGTAAGTCTATTAATCTCAATCATTACAATGGGCCCCTACTGGGTATACCGTCCTGTGGAGTCTCATTAGCACTGTTACATCCAGTCTTGCCCTTCGATTAGATTCTCCAACTCTTTTGGTTCCCTTGTCATAACATTGACAATAATAGTACCCATCGTTCTATTTAAATTTCCTCATCCATGCTTGTATATTCTACCTATGAGTCAATTATTAACTTATGGACCTTCTTAATTCTCCGTATCCACCTGGTCGGGTACGAAGTTCGCTAAACACGTCAACTCTCCTTCATGACCAGCTACTGTTCGACCCTTGTGAAACAAGTATTGAAATCTCCTTTGCCTCTCTATTTAAACAGTTGATGAGAGGATTTGCGGTTAAAACTGCACCCCAACTCCTCGTTACCCATGGTATTTCTCCATAGTTCTGGTGACCGACTTCCACCACAACAACGCTGCTCCTATGAGTCAAAATTTTGCCCAGAAATTAATCCTGGGTGCCACTGCACTCCACCCTACACAATTGTCTTTGGATCTTCTCCTTCCATTCCCATGGTGACTTATATCGCATTCACCATTCCTAGAATATTCCATAGCTTCTGCTGAGCCTATCCCCCTGTAGTCCTTCTAACGACCCTCACTGGTCGTCCAAAATTATTTGGTATACGAGGCCCCAACTGAACTCGTATATGAATCGCATTACTATACTTAATAGCAGGAGAACGTAAATCACATACGTGAAGGAATACAACCATCCTATAATAAGGCTCTATATCAAAGAACGCTATACAGAAACATAATAAGTCGCATAGATCCTAACGACTCTAGAACCTGATGCTCTGATACAATCTATGACACACCGCCTATTAAAATAGACGGTGGCCAGCCCGTGATCAGAATAAAACATTGGTCTCATATGGCTCATTCTTAGCATCACTGTCGAAAACATTTTTAATGTTACTAACCACCTAGTAATTTAATTAGACTGGTGCCAAATTTTATCTTTCATAAATAAATAACATGACCGAATCAACTATCGGTTCAATAATAAAATGAAATAATAACCTGAATACACAAAGTCCAATAAATAACTGAATACCAAATCTGAGGGCGACAAGCCCAAATGAGTACTAAAATTAAGATCCTACACTAGGAATAAATGAACAAAGCGTCTATAGTAAAGTCCTGTAACTTCCACCTAATCTGCAATTGTGCATGCCTGGATAGAATCTTCAACTGGGCGTCCCTGTGGCTGGACACCTAAAAGGTTTTGAAAAATATTTTGACGCGGGTCAGAGCTCAAGTAAAAAATTTTGAAACTATTTAGCAAGCAGTTAAATTGCATTAATTAAATATGCAATCACACTCATCATATTTAAGTTAGTATCGCTCTCACTTGAGGTATAACTCACCCCTCTTCTAATGTGCACACCTAACGCTTGCCTTCTAACCTTCCTAGTTAAGCTACCCCACCTAACTAGCCGTATCACGTCTCTTTCTTCTACACTTCTCTAACCCGAGTACTCTTACTGTTGATTCATACGCACTTATCTTATTAACTTATTCAATGATCTTTAATTAATCCTCCATAATATTCTCAGACTTAAGGCTTTTTCCCCACGTAATATTTTGTTATGCCCACCCGTATTGCCCATATAGTACGATACCAAATGTCCAATCCTTTATTATTTATATAGTGTCACCAACTGATTATAAAGTTTTCACATACCGAAATGAATTTAGATATCACTATCTACAATGTCCACTAAAGCATCTGAAGTAGAATAAATCACATGTATATGTATATTCACATAATTATCATAAATATATATGTATACGGCATCCCTAGGTGGAGACCTGTGATGCGTGCATACTCTGCTATCAAGTCTTGGTAAATCACGTACCAAATAAGAAAATCGGTTCGGAAATCACCCTCGAACCAAAAATCAAATAACACATATTGTATGCAAATATAGTCCTAAGCCTTTGGGCTATGCATTTATTGAAAGCACCCAAATGATCGGTCACACCCTTATTCACACAAGTGGTGCTCAACCCCTAAGTTCTATGTTCTTAGGTACAAGTCAATACCCCCCCCCCCCCCCCCCTAAATGGGATTATCAGAATAGGAATATCCACGATGGAAACCTCCCATGATAGCAAGTATCCTAGCTATGTTTACACATAATTAATCAACCAATAAGTAATCACACAACCTATGCATACATACATATACATGAATATAGGTATACCCTCAGCCTATAAATATTATTCACACTGATATCTATAGACCACACCATATATATATATATATATATATATATATATATATATATATATATATATATATATATACTATCACGCCTAATCGTATAAATATATTAAAAGAAGTCCGGCTAATCCGTGCTTAGAACCCATCGCTCTAACCGAAAATATATACCCAAGTCCCCATACTTTGACTTGTAATTTAATTAATCTCACATTAATTCATTTATCATTTAAGTTGTGTTACCCAACTACAGTACCCAAACTCACTCATTCAGTCCGTATCTTTGTCTCTTAAAATTTATTACACAAAATCCGACGATTTAGTTTAACACCCTTTGTTAAAATTTAATATTCGAAAATTTATTATATATATCTCCATAATAGATTGAACCGGAGTCAAACCTCCGACCCTTAATTATATTAATTCCACCTCAATTAAATTTGTCTACGTGGTGTCACTTAACCATAATACTCGGAGTCCCTAACTTTGTCTGTATTTTAACCTTTGAATTTATTTCACTAAATTTCAATTTATTTTGATTAGCCCTCTATCAAAATAAAACAATATCTTAAAAATCCATTTTTAAAGCTCTAAACATATTAACTAAATAAAGATTTTTCCTTTACTTCTTTCCTTTTTTGTTCTTCTTTACACTCACTAACACAACAATTTGTCCCAACACAATTTCAAGCCAACCACGAACTTCTCAAAACAAGAATGGGAAACAATGATACCCACAGGAAACCTTAAACAGGAAATAAAAAAAACGGCATCTTTGCAGCGTCGTTCGAACGACACCTCAGGTCGTTTGAACGACCTGCTGGCTTTCTCTTTCCTTCATCTCCTGTTACGGTTTTCAGACATTAACCATCTTTAAGGTTTAATATATATCATTATAAAACCAGTTTTAACAACCCACAGTGATTTACACGATTTCGACCAGTTGCAATTCCTCAACTATATTAATATCCATCATCAATTACAATACCTAACCACCAATAAACGAATTTGGTTGTTATGGTTATAAATAATCATTCTTTCGATCTGGATTCTAAATTCCCAACTACTCCATGTTGGTTATTAAATATTTAATATAATTTGAGTTCTAACCTCACTGGAAACATAGAGTATTACTCGTATCTTAATCTCCACAATATACTCAATCATCAAAACTCATTGCAGATAACAACCCATCCTAAAATAGTATGGTTTACACCCACTATGATATAAATTGTAATACCGCAATTAAATTGAAAGCAAGTTTAACTACTTGCCTAGATAAATTTCGTAGTGTATGATTCCTTTGTTGTAGACAAGATTTGACGAATGACACATAAATTTCTTCTTGGTTTGGCTCCCAAAAGCTCTCCCACTTTATCCCTCTTTTCTCCTTTGCAACTAGGGCTATCTTATTTGAGTTGTGTCTGCCCCAACCTTTCTATATTAGATTTTATTAGGTGAATCACGAAATTAAGCCTGTGGGTTAAATTAAAATGGCCCAAACACCCCCGTGTGAGCTCGGTTATGCCTAAAAATATCCCGAGGCCCAATTACTACTCCCGGATACTCTTTTCCAATTATTTCGACCTATTCGGAACCAACCTTGCACTTAGAATCGTCATCCGAGTTACTTAACTAAAATCTCCAATTTCAACCTCAACTTACGACATATGTATTCTTAAAAGAAATAACCCGAATTAATTTAAATCTTAATCCTCCAAATAAGTTGAAACTTCCAAATTAAATAAATTCTTCAAATTAAATAATTTCTCTAAATCATCAATTTAGTTTAAATTCTAATTCACCAAATTAACTAAATTCTTTATCCTAAAAAATACGTGGTGTTACAGAAATGAATTAAAGTTAAGGCGAAAAGTAGAGTTTTATCCCTTAAAATGCCACATATAGTATATTACCACCGCGGGGGTGAATTACATCTTATTTTCAACGTGAAATATAAAGTAAACAATAGAAATGTGTCGGTGCTTGCTTCCATCTAGTTTAATCTCCGTCCAAACAGTTACATATGTAAACAGGTGACTTGTGTGGGTCATAAAAAGGGAAGAGAGACTATCCTCTTTTTCCTAGGCCATCCGGAGGAAAATGAAATTATCACAAATATGTTAAACAGACTTTACCAAATATATAACAATTATCTATATATATGGAAGGTGGAGTTTGTATAGAATTCATGTGTCTGTATACTTTACATAAGAAAGTCAAGGAGTTTAAAACTTGTAATCACATACTTATCAGATTTCAAAGTGGTTCTAGAATTAAATAAGCCATTAGAAAAATAAATAATAAGTAATCTAAAACCTTTGGAAAATAACTGGCTAGGAACATAATTAAAGTGTCAGTTATACGTATGCCGCTAAACTCCGACTCTCAATCATCTGACACCATTGGCCAAGTAGAAATTTATGTGGGATAACACAGTAGTCTACTTCCTAGTTATTACTTATTCTTTTAATAATGCACAAAAGTGTAAGGTAAACTAAATCATTACAGTGAATTGTTATAATTGCAATTAAAGTTTAAGGGTTATAATTGTAATTAATTTGGGATTTTAAAATCTTAGGCTTAAGTTTAAATTCAAAATTTGGTGTAAAAGACTTTTTGATTCAAAATACTTTAAAGTACCTATAAAAAGAGTTTGGGGTTAAAATTTATAAGTTGAAAAAGTCAGGAGGTGTCAATTTGTAATTTAGGAAAAATATTTCAAACCTAAAACCCAAATTTTCCATAACTTTGGCTAGGTTTGAAAAAACAAAGCCTTACCTTATAACATTTTGACCAGAAAAATAAAATAAAAATATTGAAAAAAAAATCAGAATTTTTTGATTGGTCATGCGCCCTCACGTGCCTAGTCAATGCTTCTTGTTGAAAAGTTCATCTCCAGCCTCTCGATGGTTGACTTAGGGTTTCGAAAACTTTGACCTCGGATAACATCTTCATTTCTAAACCATTTAAGATGATTTCTGAACCAACCCAAAATAATTTTTCACAAGGAATCCAAAAATATAAGTTTTATAGAATGAGGTTCAGTGTACATCAAGTTACAAAACTGTGTGTTTTTTAGAAATTTTAACCAAACTTTCGAAGCTTGTACTAGTATGGCAGGGGTTCTTATGGGCATGGTTGTGTTTTTGTTATCTTAAGGAAGAGTTTGGTTTTGATTTCAAGGTTTCATGTGGTCTGTGTGAAGAGAATTCAAAGTTTTTAGTTTTCTGAAACAGAAAACACCTTCGAGTAATTGAGGCTTGAAGTTTAAATTCATGGAAATTGACCATTATAAGTCTCCGCGGACACTACTTGACGCTTCTACTACTTCTAAGGCTTCACTCTTATCATAAATGGCCCGTTACTCTAATCACGATTCCTAAGGTTTATTCATCGACCAACAACCACCAAGGCGCTTCACCAATTAGGGTAGTTTTCCACCAATTAAGACTGACTTAACCTCTAGCGTTGTCCCACACAAATTTTATAATGATTAACTTGATCATATGCCACTTGACACTAACTTACTTGTCGTGCTAACCTCTTTGACCTCACCATCGAGGACACGAACCATAACCATCACCAAACTAGCATGACTGGCTTAAACCAACACCGACGTCGATAGATCTAATACCGACCTCACCGTGTCACACCCGAAAAGAACCTTCAACCTAGAGCTCTGATACCATTTGTAACGACCCAATCCGAATTTATGGTTCACCCGTGAGTCAACCCGATCCGGCCCTAGCGTTAGGTGTGAAATACAATGGAACAACCTATATAATGTTGCTAATCCAGTTTTATTTTAATTAATGTTTCGCTTGGTAGCATGCGGTACCAGTTTCAAGGTAAATTACGTGAGGGACCAGTGGGGAGCACCCTGAAGTCCAAGTAAACAGAGCTACAAACGTAAACATAAATAGAATATACTTACCTGTATAACGCCCTCAAAATACGAGACCGCTCCCAACCTGTCGTAACAAAGTGGGGATGTGAGCCTATGTCCAGTGGGTTTCATACAAACAATATAGAAACGAATGGAAAAAGGGAATACTCACACGCTACAACCACATGCATGCGAATATATATATATATATGAAAACAAATACATATTCAAATGCATATTAAATTCCCTTAATCTTGTAAAGACTTTTTTATTCATACTTAGCATTTTTCACTTTGTTTAACACGCCTGGTTCCATACTTAACATAACTACACTTGATTTATTCCAACCTATTCCTTTACCGGAATCACCCATTTTTATTCATTTAGACTATACTTTAGTATTTTTATTGAAAATAACCATTTCAACCCACGCATTCATCGTGTTAGAAAATACTTGTTTATCATTTGGAAACCCTTTCATTTCATACTTATGCAAATTATACGATTATCAACTTAAGTTAAACAACCACCAATTTTCCCACTTTACTTTACCCTTTTTACCTTAACTTATGGACAAATATATATTTTCGCATTTACTTGCCCATTTAACCTTTTACCGGAATATTTATTTCATTCATTCAAGTTAGGATGTATTAACATGTTTTACCACATCCTTCTATCTTTTCTCGAAATCTTTCTTTATCGCATACTTACACGGTCTCCACACCGACGGCTATGCGCACCATGTGCTCTGGCCAGTGATTTAGGATTTTTCACCTAAGTGCTCTGGGCCCTTCTTACTTATTTTTGGTTGCATCCGAGTGCTTATTAATGTGTCTAACATTTTATACATGTTCACATTATTCCATTTCCTTACTTTTACCCGATCGAAGCCAAAACCCGGACTTAACCGTTCGTTTTCCATTAACACTTGGAAATAATTGTACATTCTGGGTATTGCCCCCCTTAACAATACATAAAACAAACACCACCAACATATAAAATACCCAACACATATAGGAAAACTTGGCTATTCCCCTATTTCTACCCACATCAGCCTTAAGAGCCCGAATCCATCGAAGAAGACCAGGAATAATGTTCTTGGATCTTGGACACATTGGAGGATCTTTCCACACAAAGTCACCACAAGATGAACAAGAGTAAAACCTCCTTCTAAGGTTGGAATCTATCCAAGATGTACGAATCACAATCGCATTTCCTCAATAGCATATTCCTTCCATGGTTAGTTTCTTCATTTTTCTTCTTTCTTTCTTCTCTCTTTCTCTGCTTCGTCTATTTCTCTCCTTCAAGCTCTGTATTTTTTCTCCACCTGTAGATTTGGTTTTGAAAGACAAACGGTCAAAACGTTTCATTTTATCCCTAAAATGACCAAAATACTCTCACTTGCAATACACGTGCAACTCACGTGGGCCATCTCCCGCCAAAAAATAGACACCTGTCACGTTTTTAGATAATTTGAACTGTCAGTGAAACTATAGGGTTTAAATTGAAAAAATTGAGGTGGGAGTGTAAGTTGGGGCAAAGTAGATGGGGCACAGATGTTATTTACCCTAGATAGAATATAATAAATACTTCGTGTTAAAGAATGGAGTGTTGGGCGTTAAAGAAAAACATGAACAAAGTCTCCATGTTAGTAAGATGAGGATGCTCAGGTGGATGATAAAAATTACTAAAAAGGATAAAATTAGAAACCAATACGTGAGAGAAAAGTTAGGAGTAGCTTCCATTAGTGATACATAAAGAGAAAGTAGACTTAGGTGGTACGAACATGTGCTACGTGGACCAGTAGATGCCCCTATAACAAGAGGGAGATTGTTGAAATTAGAGAGTAAAGGAGAAAGAGGTTGCCCTAAGTTATTGTGGGAGGAAATTATTAGCAGAGATCTTAAGGAATTAAACTTGAATGATAATATTACATCTAATAGATTAGAATGAAAAAGGAGAATCCATGTGGCCGACCCCATATGATGGAATTAAAGCAAGGATAATGATAGAATATAAGAAATGCGTGTTGTATGTAAGGACCCATTATGGCTTATGGGTTTGGTGTCTTTGGGGTATCCTCACTCTTTGAAGGATGAATGATTTACATGGACTTGGATTGACTTCCAAACCCACACGTGCACGCCGCCGTCGCTTGCTTGACCAGATTCAAGTCAGCTCGGCACGTTATGGGCGTGGATCATGCGCCTTTGACGCTTCAACTTGGCCAAAGTATTAATTTTATTAGGCCTTTTATTTAATTTATGAGTCCAATTTTTTGTGTGTGTTTATGAAAAGTTCTTATTTATGGAAAATTTGGAGCTAAAGTAAAACTTGTATAAAGTTCAAAGGTTAAATATAATTTTGATAAAGTTTAGTAGCAAAAATGAATTTCGTAGAAATTCCTTTATCTTTGTGGTGTCAAAAAATTTGGGATATGGGGGGTGCCCATGTACCATGATGTATGCACAATAATTAATAAAAGAGAGACAAAGATTTACGTGGTTCAACCATGAATGGCCTACGTCCACGGGGCTGCTGATGTGTTCCATTAGGATGCTGAGAGAGTTGTACATGAGAGTGTTCATCTAGCTTCTAAGCCTCCTTTCACAATGGGGGGTCTCCCCTTTATATAGAGTTAGGGGTTATATTAAGGTTACAAATATAGATGAGTCCTATCTTCGTGGAGTTTGATTTGACTCAGATACTGCTCATCGGTCTTCTAGTTTATCAAGGAATTTAGTCATCCCTATCTTGTTGGAGCGTCTGTTGCTCTCCATCTTGATCGGGGTACTCGCCACGTGTCATGCTATTATGTAGGCATATTTGTTGCCCCCACAATAGCCCCACATGTCACAGTTCAGCTGAGTTAATTCCGATATGAGCTGGGAGCTGGTCCATAATCTCTTTAAACGTGCGTAGTTGCTGATGTGAACTCGACTGGAATTTTTTGAGCTATCGTTCAACTTTTAGCCTTCTTTGGTTGTTCTTCTTGCCTTTATAAGTTTTTTAGATGAATGCCTGGCTTGAGTTGAGAGACGTTCAGTTGATATAGGAACCGAACTCGAGAGTGTCGAGTTGCCTACGTACCCTTATGGGATCAGGTCGAACGTAGTTCATTATTCTGTTTTATTGCATAGCCCGATTCGTGAGGTCGACCACAGGCCTGGTTAGAATTCATTTGCTAAGGCTTTATCGAGCGTGCATCAAGTTCAGGACATCTCCCTGTATTTTGGTCTTGTATGGTCCATTTGGTGAGGCCGACCACGGGCCTATGTACTGAGCCTTGCTCGAGCATGTACCTAGTCGAGGTAAGACCCTGCATTAGGTTTTTTATATGGTCCAATTGGAGAGGCCGACCACAAGACTATGTTTCGAGTCTTGCTCTAGCACGTACCTAGTCGGGGTAAGACCCTGCATTAGGTTTTTCATATGGTCCAATTGAAGAAGCCGACCAGAAGCCTATATATCGAGTCTTGCTCGAGCACATACCTAGTCAGGGTAAGACCCTGTACTAGGTTTTTCATATGGTCCAATTGGAAAGGCCGACCACAGGCCTATGTGTCGAGCCGTGCCCGAGCATGTACCTAGTAGGGGTAAGACCCTGCATTAGGTTTTTCATATGGTCCAATTGGAGAGGCTGACCACAAGCCTATGTGTCGATATGTGCTCGAGCATGTACCTAGTATGGGTAAGACCCTACATTCAGTTTTTCATATGGTCCAATTAGAGAGGCCGACCACATGCCTATGGACGAGCCTTACTCGAGCATGTACCTAGTAGGGGTAAGACCCTGTATTAGGTTTTATAACATGTAATATGTAATTGGTATGCTTATTGTACTTGGGCCTTTCCCGCAAGTCAATGTAATACTAATTTTGTTTGCATTTTTCCATTTTCTAATGCCTCGCATGTAAATATTCGTCTATTTTACCTTTTAGGTTGTGCCGTCACACTTCCTTAGGCCTAAAAGACGATGGCAAAAATGCACCGGGTTTAAGGGCCATCCACCCGTTCAGGATTTTAACCGACCAACATAGTTGGTGACCAACTTGAGTTGGCTTTTTGCCTAGGGATCCCCCGTAGGGCTTTTATTGTTACCGGGGCAACTCGTGGGGCCATTTGTGTTTGGAGATGACAAAGATCCGAGGACTTCCTTAACTTAATTGAAATAAGCAATATAGTTGTTGTAATTAAATCAAGCTTAGTCCTGATCGTCATTTGAAAGACTAGTGCGAGTGTTAACCATGTTGGCATCCATCCTGAGTTGGCCTCTTATATTTTGCTTTAAATGTTGCGGTGAATCTGTTCACGTGTCATCGTCGCCATGGAGCCCCCAATCAGGCTGCGAAGAGGATACTATCCGGCCGTCCATCGAGTTATTTGATCCGTGTAACCGAGATGGTAAGTGTGCCCGACCGTTCCTCGGGGCTTTATTTTGTTGAAGAGTATCGTGTTGATTGTTCATCGAGCTGGATATATTTAAGGATTATCTTACTTATATAGCTCCATGTAATGTATCATTCCTCGGGGCACACTTGTTTGTCGACCATGCATGGTGGTTCCTAGATGATGTGGAAAACTCCATATAACTCGTACATCTGAAGAAATTAATATGAGTTCAAAGCATCTTCGTGCAGAATTATGTTAATTTGATATGGAGTTCAAGAAACGCCGTTCCTATGGAGTTGATATCTTGGTGCTGATGACGCCCTTTCGACGTCGACAAGCGAATTTTCATCGCCGATTACCATGGGTTGTCCGACGATGTTGCTGATACATTCAGGGTGATCTAGTTGTTGTTATCAACATGTTCTGTTCATTGACTGTGAACTTGCTGGATATGCAACTTCTTACATGTTGGACTCATCCTTATTGATAAATATAGCTGATCGTTGCTCTCCATGCTGCTTTATGAGTTATTGGATCTTTGTTATACAGATCGTCCAACTTCTCACTCGCCGAGGTTGAATTAAATAAGAATTGTATTGCCCAACTGTCCATTGGAGCTCGAGACGTGATCACATAATTTCGACTATCCATCGAAGCTAAGGGTCCGTCAAGGCAAAATTACAAAGGATCTAGTAGATGTCCAGATTAAATAAATGATGCCTCAACATCCGTCGAGGCAAAATCATCAAGGTGAAAAGTAGATTTCCAGATTAAATAAATGATGCCTGAATGTCTGTCGATGTGAAAATTGTAGAGGATCTGGTAGATATTGCGAATGATCCATGCTCGAGCATCCGTCGAGGCAAAAAGGACCGAGCAGATATTACGAACGATCCTGCAGTGTTAGTGAAAACTAACTTTCCAATAAATATAATGTCGGTCATTGTGCCAACCATCTGTCGGGACTGAATATAAGAATTATCCTAACCAACTATTTGTTGGGGATAAAATGCGGCATGAGTGGTAAATATCTTCGGGACTAAATATATAAAAATATTTTACCGATCATTTGCCGAGATGAACCTTGAATATAACTGATCATTCTTTATGTCAAGAATTATAGAGCCAGATAATCAATACTGAAATTGAAGAAATATAAATGTCCGAGCATCCGTCGGTTATCACAAATAATATTTCCCAAGTATTTGTTGGGTCCAAAGTGGTGTAAAGTGCTCGACCATCCGTCGGAGCATTAACAAAATAAGTGGTGCATGGCTGGTCTACCGGGGAGAAGTTGTACAGGTCCGAGTAGATATAGGGAGCGATCCTTGCTCGAGCATCTATCAGCGGATTAATAAGATTTTCAAGAGATTAAGATTATGGTCGAGCGTTTGTCGAGACTGAATCTTGTACCTGTGGAAGTTAATAGGTTGCTCGACCATTTGTCGAGGCTAAATCAAATAGAATTTATCATGCAATTCGTTTATTCAGTCAAGGAATATATGATGTGCATTTGCTCAAACATGTGTCGAGGAAAAGATTCATAGTATTGAATGAATGACATGAATGATCCCATCATTTCTATGACAAAATCTCATGAGAACGGTCGTGCCCGAGCATCCGTCGGGGCTACGCTAGGTATTAGTAAAGATATTACACCAACCATCCATTGGTATAACCAATAATAGCTAAACGACAATATTGAAAATTAAATGACCGAATAAATTACATGAGTGCTCTATAAGTGCGCCCCAATATTTATGTGGACAAAATAATTGTAATAAAGTCGAATGAAAGATGCAAAATTTATCAAATATATCTAGATGTACGACATAGGAGTTAATTTGGAATTTCTGTAAATAGCTCTAAGCAAATACTCAATCGTAAGTTGGTTTCAAAAAATTATTTTCACAGAAAATTTGTGTAGTGACAATTATGAAGTATGCAGTATAGATAGCCCCCTGCTTACAAATTTATGATGATAAAAATCGTGAGCATAATTTGTGAGTAAATAAAATATTATGAGACAGAAACGAACAATGCACAAATAAATGTGTGTATCCATCAATTGAGGTTGTGCTAAATATAAGAATTATCTTGACCAGCTATCCATTGGGGATAAAATGCGACGTGTGTGGGAGATGTCTTCGGGACTAAATATAAAAATATTTTTTCGATCATCTGCCGAAATGCATCTTGAATGTGCCTGACCATCCTTCAGGTTAAAAACCATAGAATCCGAGCTTTAGTCGGCGTAATAATAATTTTGCCCAAGCATTTCTTTGGGTCTAAAGTGCTATAGTGTGCTTGACTATCCGTCGGAGCATTAATAAAATGAATGGTGCCCGGATAGTTCACCGGGGCAAAGTTGTACAATACTGAGTAGATATAGCGAGCAATTCGTGCTCGAGCATCTGTCGAAACATCGATGAGATTTCCAAGAACTTAAGATTGTTGCCGAGCATCCGTCGGGACTGAATCTTGTACCCGTGGAAGTAAGTAAATTGCTCGACCATCTATGGAGGCTAAATCAAATAGAAGTTATCATGAGAATGATCTGTTCAGCCAAGTATATAAGATATGCATCCGGTCAGCCATTTGCCGAGGAAAAAATTCATAGTAGCATATGAGTGTAATAAATAATCCAATGATTTTTAGCACAAAAATCCCATTGAGGTAACTGTGCCCGAGCATCCGTCGGGGCTGGGCTAAATAACTAATTAATCTCCTTTTGCAGAAATTAAATAGTTGTAGTCGGATGACAATATTGAAAATTAAATGATCGAATAAATGACGAGTGCTCTGTAAGTGCACCCCACTATTTATGTGATCAAAATAATTTGTAATAAGGTCGCATAAAAAGTGCCAACTAAAATCGTTGTAATAAAATCACACGGTCCCTTAAAATAATTTTATTTTTAGAGAGAACCGAGCAATGCAAAAATTAGTCAAATATATTCCAAGTGTAAGAAAAGGATTAATTCAGAATCTTTGTAAAATTATTTGAAGTCCAAATACAAGTTTGGTTTCAAAAATTTATTTTCTCAGAAATATGTGAAGTATAAAGTATGAGGGTCAATTCTCAATTTTGTTTCCCACAATAAGAAAATATAAGGGAATTAGATATTTTTTTGGCCCTGTTCATGAGTTTCACTTCCGAAATCTCCATTTGGCTTGATGTGTACCCAGGTCGTATAGGAGATGCCCTGCCACCGAACGGAGTTGCAAAGTCATGTGGTGGTGTCAAAAAATCTAGGATATGGGGGGGTGCCCATGTACCACGATGTATGCACAATAATTAATAAAAAAGAGACAAAGATTTACGTGGTTCGATCATGAATAGCCTATGTCTACGAGGCTGCTGTTGTGTTCCATTAGGATGATGAGAGTGTTTTACATGAGAGTGTTCCTCTAGCTTCTAAGCCCCCTTTCACAATGGGGGGGTCTCCCCTTTATATAGAGTTCGGGATTACATTAGGGTTACAAATATAGATGAGTTCTATCTTCGTGGAGTATGATTTGACTCAGATACTGCTCCTCAGTCTTCTTGTTTATCAAGGACTCTAGTCATCCCTACCTTATTGGAGCGTTTGTTGCTCGCCATCTTGATCGGGGTGCTCGTCACGTGTCATACTATTATGTAGGCATATTTTTTGCCCCCACAATCTTCATTCCAAATTTTCATTTTCAATACAAAGTTAAAAAGATCCTAAGAAAAAGTGTTGCTTAAAGTAGTGTTCAACGGTCAAATTGTAATTTTCAAAAAGTTCAGTGGTCAAAATGTAAGTTACAAAAAGTACGTTAAACTATTATTTATGGTGTAATAGATAGTTTTAGAAAAACTAGAAGAAGTTGAAAGTGGTGGTGTGAAAATGGTGAGCTCAAAAAACACCCACCTTCTCAAACTAATTCTTTCTTGCCGTAAAATAACAGCCCAAGTAACAAACCCACAAACAGAAACAATCATAGCTATGGTTTCATCCTCTGAACAAGAATTCACGTCTCAATACAAAGCCAAACTAAACCGTTTCCCGAGAACCCGCAACTTCTTGGACACCAAAATTGGTTCAAGAATGGGCCAAATATTGGGGGTTCGTCTCAACGAAATTGGTGTCTCAGATGTTGAGATTGATTTAAAAGAAGAGATGGCACGGCCGCTTCATCGGAGGAAAATTGTGGGTTCGGTGTTTGAGGGTGTTTTGGGTGCCGGAGTGTGTGTTGCTGGTGCTGACAAGTTGAGGGTATAGGGGTGGGACAATTGGGATAGAGTTTTGTTGTGTTAGTTGAGATGAGATGATGGACTCACTTTTTTCCCCCAACATTTATTGATTAGATGTAAGTATACCATATGAGTAATTCTACGACGATGCACAAATCCGATTCATTTTGTGTTACGCGCTGATGTGTCGTATCTGTATTGGTTCATTTTTTGTGTTAAATGTAGTCACGGCACGTTAGCCAGTCATCAAAAATCAATCGGATTCGCGAGTCGGCGTAGAATTACTGATTCTATATATGTAATGTTGTACACCCTCTCTCTCACACACACAAGCACACACACTCTTGTATTTGTTTGCAATTTGAAGTATTGTAATCCCTAGACTTTCTGTGCTGCTATTAAACTTAACTCAACATTTTAGGGTTTGATACAACATTTTCTTGTATTTGTTTGCAATTTGAACTTTAAGGGTGTGTTTGATACAAGAGTAGACGTACAGCTGGAGTGACAAATTTTGCCATTGAGAAAATTCGGGCAGTTTGATAGCGTTTATTTTTCAGGTGGCAAATCATGACTTAAAATATTTGATAGAGGTGCTTGATTTACAAATATAAACAATTTTTAACCAAAAAAGAGTTTATAATGAAAAAAAAATTAAAAAAATTAAAACAGTTTATAACAAAATAAAAACAGTTTCAACAAAAACAAAACGTTTTTAACAAAATAAAAACAGTTTATAACGAAAAAAGAGTTTTTGTAAGAAAAGACAGTTTTTAACAAAATAAAAACACTTTTAACGAGAAAACAGTTTTAACAAAAAAAATCAGTTTTTAAAGAAAAAACAGTTTTTTAACAAAATAAAAACATTTTTAATAAAAAATAGTATTTTTTAACAAAAAAATCAGTTTTAAAAATGATGATTGCAAATTTTGTGGGCAAAATATGCTTTGCTATATACCAAAGCAAATTTTTCTCACTTTGTGGGAAAATGATGGCAAATATGCAGGTGAAAATTTGACATGGCAAATAAGATCAATCAAACAGACAAATTAGTGGGAAAATCCTTTGTTTTTCACAATTTGTCAGATTTGCCATGATAAATAAGGAGTATCAAACACACCCTTAGAGCAACATACACTCAACTTTTGAGTCAATAATTTTTGTAGGGTTTTTCTTACTTAATATCACATTAGACACTCCTAAAAGCTCAAAAATAAGATTTGCACCTCACAGAAATATGGGTAATGATATTGTGTTTTATGATTCTTTAAAGTGAAATTCATTTGTTCATAGAGTAAGTCTAATTTTTGGAAGGGGCATGTTTAATATGTGCTATTATCATAGAGGTAAGTAAAAGATACCCTTTATTTATTTTCCTCTATACAGAGAAAACTTGTCTAAAGCTTTTAGGCGATCACCAACCCATTTGGCAAAATAGTGCTATTTGGGGAGTTTAGATCATTAGTCAAAATATAAAAAAAAGGTCGTAACGAATGCACAAGGCTCCCGTTTAATTGCGCAGGGTCTGGGAGAGGCGAATGTCAGCTGACGGTACCCCATATATGGAGAGGCTGCTCCAATGTCTCGAACTCGAGACCAATCATAGCTTGGGGGAGGGCACTTGCCATCGCACAAAATACGGCCTCTTTTTATTAAAAAAAATGGTAAATTTGAAAGAAAATATGCCCTAAGGTGTGGCAATGCTAAGAGATGCATGGCAATTGGAATGCCGCAGGTAGTTGGGAATCCTTTGAGCCAAACTGGGGCAAAATGCACGGTTTAATCCGAGCCATTCATTTCTTATGTGACGGTGGATTAAATTTAATCCCGCGGTAGTTTGAATTCTGCACAAATGATGACCCTGCAGCGATCCAACTGCCGTAAGGTCTTTAAAATACCCAATGCACTGGAGTTGGAAGTCATTTTCGGTTAAACAACCTAGATTTGGGGCATTTTACCCCCCAAAATTGCTCAATGTCTTGTGTGTGGCTCTTGTCACGTTCATTCATCGTGTTACGTCAAAAAAGTATTTGCCCCCCAATACTATAATTTATTGAACAGATGTAAGGATAATAGGTGTTGCAACTCATGTTTTTGGTCGGTAATGATGTTTTTGGTCGTTTTAGCTTGACAAGACACAACACCCCAAACACTATTTAAACACGACACAAAATCGTACTTTTTTTAATCTAACACGAAACTCATTTGAACACGACACAACATTTGAAGCACGAATAATACACACAATAACACGAGTAATATGAGTCATAATTTTAATATGACATGTTCAGAAAAATCCGATGCGTTATCGTGCAATGCCTAAAATCGTCACCCCCAAGTATGTCATGTAGGTACTCTCTCTCTCTCTCTCTCTCACATACACACGCGCGCACACGAACTTATATTTGTACTTCGCGTGATTGGAAGTATTGTATTCCCAAGACTTTCTATGAAGCTTTTTCTTCTTATTATAATAGAATTATCTAAACTGTTTTCTTTTTTCATTTTTAATTTTCATTGTTAGAACATTGTAGAAAACTAGAAAATGTGTTCCTTTAGTAGAAATAAATTATTATCATTTTTAAATGTAGTTATAGAAGATTTGGGAATTAAAATGTAATTTACACAACGATTGTGGTTCAAATGTAATTTACAGCAACTTCAGACGTTAAAATTTCATTTGTAGAATGTTTCGGGGCTAAAATAAATTTTCAGGAGCGAAATGTAATTTATAGAAAGTTGAGATTGAAAATTTAATTTACCAAGAGGTCAAGGGTTTAGGTAATTTATAGAAAGTTCTGTAGTTGAAGAGTAATATTGGTGTTAAAGGTGTTTTGTATAGGCTTTTTGGTGAATGGATTGTTAGCTGAATGGATTTGGTCTTAAAACAGTTCTGAAGGTGCTAGATTGACACACCTGCAGTGGTTGAGATGAGATGTTGCCATTACCTAAGTTAGTTGAGGACTATGAAGCACGGACACGGTCACGTGTGTCGCTTCCGACACGACATGGATGCAAGTCCAAAAACATGACACGACACATCGCGGACACAGTGTCAAATATTTTTTTTTAAATTCTTTATTTATAAAAGATATTTTTTACCCAGTCATGTCCTTTACGTGCCCAACCTTTGTTAATGTCTTTTATGCCTGACACTCCACGTGCCGTGTCGGATACGTGTCCATGCCGTGTTCTTTGAGTATCCTTGTCACGTACAGGCCTCCAGGGAAGTGTCCGTGCTTCATAGGTTGAGGATCTCCCTTTTCTCAACCAAAATATATTAATCAGATACCCTGTAAGTATTCGCTCTCTCTCACACACAATTTTATCTTTGCAGAATTTGGAGTATTGTATCCCCAAGACTTTCTGGATGTGCTAGTTTCACTACCTGCTGTGGTTGAGTGAGTCAATGACCTCCAAAAATTATTTATCAGATGCAATATGCAAGTATAACACGTTTGCTGCGCCCCCCCCCCCCCCCCCCCCCCCCCTCTTCCCAACACCACCACACACACACACACACATTTTTATTTTTGCAAAATGTGAAGTATTGTATCCCCGAGACTTTCTGTGAAGATTTTCTTCTTATTTTAAGAGATAAATCTAATTTCTGTAAGAATTGTACGCAACTGTAACGACAATGAGGACAATCTGATTTAAGTGTTGAGTAAAGTTTTTCTGTAAAGGGACAATTTTAGAACTACTCTGAGAGTCCCTCTTGTTCCTCATTTTGTAATCAAGGCTGGTTAGCCATTTTTTTTTTCTGAGCAATGTTGTAGACCTTTTCTTTATATAGAACTGTAGGCTTTGATGGCGAGTAAGAATCACAGAGTAGTGGTCTGCTAGATAATCCCTCTACTTATGTTATTTTGATATCTGGCATCTCCTTTTCATAGAAAGAAAGTTCAAAACTCCTGCTAGATAAACCCTCCATCCAGTCATTGCCATTATGATAGCTAACATCTCCTTTACCATATGTAAATAAACAGCACATATCCGGGATTTGGTCACTGACAGCTAACATCTCCTTTCGATATGCAAATAAACGCCGCATATATGAGTGTAGAAATGTATCGTTTTCGTTTTGTTCAGTAACCCATGAACACAATGAATACTTCAAAGAATGAGATTATCTTTCATGTTTAATTCCAACGTCGTGAATAGTCGTAGGGTCGTCTAGAAGAGTTGCTCCTTTATTAAGGGCATGGTGAAATGATGTAATCTGGGGTGCGGAAGGGTAAAAAAAAAGAAGTTATCTACACAACAACAATAACGAAGAAAAGATCAAGGTTTCTTATTTCTCTCTCTAGTCTCTCATTCTCATTTAGGCAAAAGTGATACAAATGAGGTCCTTCTAGCTTTTTATATTAAAGGTACAAAAAGGGTAAAAATAACAAGAAATTAATAAGAAATGCAAAATGACGAATAGGTCCCTATGCTCTTGCATCATTCTTCACTACTTGAGAGAGCTCGTCCTGATCGAAGAAAGTGTGTGCTAGGGCTTCATCCGCGGGCTCCCCTACTTGAGAGGGAAGTCGTCCTTTAAAGTGTCCCGCATAACGGCTCGCAAAATATCCTCGAAAAGAAATCACCAATTTACAACATGGCCGATGAATAGGAATGTGGCCTCTAATCCATCCAAATGAAGAGCTGGCACAAGATCGACACGGAGAGGACCATTGATGCCAAAGTTCATCCAAATTCTTCGCCTTAGCATCAAATCATGTAAATTAGTTGTGGAGCGCTGCTCATAAGCATAGTTGTCAAATCGCGAATCATATCGTGAATCGTTTACCCCCCGAATCGTGAATCGAATCGGTCGAATCGGAACCAAATGATAATAATGTAGTAAAAGATACGTAAATTGATTTAACACTATAGAATTGGTAATTAAGAATGATATGACAAAAAAACTAATTGTAGCACGTGATAATATACTAAAATATATCACAAAAATTAAATGCAGCACATGTTCTCATTCATTTTAAGTTTAAAAATGTAAAAAACAAAATTAAATCCTAAAAATTCATCATCAATGATCATTCTTCTTCATTTTTTTTTATGAAATGTGAATTTAATTAAAAGAGCAAAAGCCCAAGAAAAACAAACCGCCTAAAAGGCATAACAGACCCAACACAGGCTAAAACAAGGCACCACGGCCCAGCCTACAAAACAACACTTCAGAACAAACAAAACAATCTAAACACAAAACCATCATGGTCCAACCTAAACACAATGAAGATCATTCTTCTTCATTCATCATCATCATCAAGGCCTAGATCACCATCATCCTCTATGACAATTAAATCTCCTTCCTCTTCAAATTCCTATACATCTTCGTCATCATCCTCATCATCAAGAATTTCAATATCTTCATCTACGACTTGTTTGCCTTTCCCTTGGCATTTAAAAATATTCTAACGGCCTCGGGACATTATTCACACATACTAGTATCGCTATGAGTCCCCGCAAAATGTTGTTTCATTCGAAAAACTCCTCCCCATTTTATTGCTTCATAATAATTACATTTCAATTGCATTCTACTGTTCTCATTCACCTTAGTACAATGAGCCCAAGTTGGATCCGTTTCTTTCTTGCCCCCTTTACCATCTTAATTTTCAAAAATCAAACAACCTACAAATCAATATCAATTTATTTAATAAACAACACATGTTTTTATAACAAAAACGCATGGTTTTAAAAAAAAATAGCAAATGAACTTCTTCAAATGCATTAAATACAGCTAAAAAAAATAGCAAATGTTTTTATTTAAAAAACGAATGGTATTGTAACAAAAAAAAAAACAGCAAAAGAACTTTAAATACAGAAAAAAAAAAACTCATGTTTTTATTTTAAAAAAAGCATGGTTTTATAACAACAAAAAAAAAAATACATCAAAAGAATTTAAAAAAATACAGCAAAAGAAAAAACCCAGATGTTTTAATAACAAAAAAACATAAACGCATGTTTTTATTAAAAAACGAATGGTTTTATAACCAAAAAAGAAAAAAAAACATCAAAAGAAAACAAAAAAAGAGTCGTTTGGAGAAAAACATACTTTCGGTTTTTGTTGGCCTTCGGCTTGTAAAAACAACAAGAATTGTTTGGAGAAAAAAACAAAACTTGAAAACGGCTTGTAAAAACGTCAAGAACCGCCTTCGATTTGTAGCAAAACAACAAGAACCCTGATCCAAAGCCTTCGATTTGCTACTGTTTACTAATATAGCAGCAAAACATTAAGAACCGACTTCGGTTTGTAGCAAAACAACAAGAACAACCTTCGATTTGCTACCGTTTCCAAAAACGGCCTTGGATTAGGGTTGGGTTGGGTACGGTTTGTAAAAACGACTTGTAAAGGGTTGGGCTGGCTTCGGTTGGTATGGCTTTACAGGCTAAGTGCGGGCATTTTTTGTTTTGGGGTAAAAAAATAAACGTGTAAGGTAAAACTTCCAAGATTGCGAATCGTTTTCTCACCCGATTCTCGATTCCAACTCAAATCGGACGATTCTCAATCGAATCGAACAATTCTTTAGACATTTTCGATTCTCTTCCTGATTCGAATCGTTTTACCTCCAAATCGAATCGAATCGGACGATTCAATCACACGATTTTGACAACTATGCTCGTAAGTAACCCCAAAAGGGTCCACAAATCACACACCAATCGTGATCACCCCACGCAACATGTACTTCTCAAAGGAAGCAACCACCGAACCATCATTACAAAACTCATCATCGTGACCAAAAGTTGGAAAGAAATCCGTCAAATAAAATATTTTCACCCCGCGATAGTGAGTGCGAGTCTCTCAACCGTCTTCAACAAATAAATTGAAAAAATCACATAGAAAGTGCCCATTATATTCTATCCCAAAGATAGGAATGAAGTCCACAATCTTAAATGCCTCCAAATCCCTATATCAACTACGAGTGATCCACCCATCCTCCTTGAATATGTGAATAAAGTCACAAGGAAGGAACACGTAATCACTATCAAGCATCGTCGGGGCCTCAACAACCTCGGGGACATCCTCGTAAAGCATAACCGAAGAGATAGTACCATCGGTGTGCGCGGGAATGATATCGAATGTGATAGGAGGTACATTGGTGGACAAGTACTCGAAATATTTGACCAAATGTCTCGCTCGTGCACGTACCCATTGTTCACGTGCCATCTCCATCTCAAGATACTCGGCTCGACACCTATTTTGGTGTTGACGGTACATCTCATACTCCCCGATGGAGTATGCACTATACGCGAATGTGCGAAGCTTTTGAGATAGATATGAATCCGTTGCGACCCAAGAATCGAGAAGACTTTGGAGTTTCTTGATGATGGCACAACTTACCTTGTCGAAATCAGCACATGCATTCATATCGAGCCCGTATTTGGTACCATCCCACGATAATTTGGAAGAACGGTATGCGACGCCCTGCCTAATTTAATCGTGGGAAAATAAACAGGAATCACATATAATTCATTCTTAGCATCACCGTCGAAAACTATTTAATTTACTAACCACCTACTAAATTTTATCTTGTTATTAACTTAATCAACATGAGAAAATTAAGCTAAAACGATTTAACCAAACCATCCACACAATAATAATAGTCTGAACGGTTCACGACAGGTATATAAATATATAAGACCGAATAAGCCATCGGTTCACAAACAATTAATCCAACTGAAATAAATAAAACTATATCTCAACACAATCTGATAAAGAATTAAAGTAATGGAGAGTCTGAAAGGACAACACGCCCAAAGGAAAATCCTGAGATAAAGCTTCTAACTAGGAACGAATAAGCTGAAGCTTGTAAGTAAAATCTTGCAAGCCTCCACAATGCTACAGCTACGCATCCCCGAAAAGAGTCCTCAAGCTGGGCGTCTCTGTGGCTGGACACCTAAAATTGTTTTGGAGAATATTTTGACACGGGTCAGAGCCCAAGAAAACCTTTTGAAAATATTTTTCAAGTGATTAAAATGCAATAATCTAAATATGCATGAACCCTTTTCATAATTAAGCTAGTGTCACTCTCTTGAGATATAGCTCACCCCTTAACTAATGTGCACACCTATCGCTTACCTTTTATCCCACTAGTTATGCTACCCACTTAACTAGTCTTGGTACACCCTTTCTAACTTGCCACTCTAACTCGAGTATTCCTTACTTTGATTTATAAGTTATTCTACTCCTTAACTTATTTAATAAATTCAACTTTAATTAGTTATATAACCCCCCACACCAATTATAAATGAAATACATTCACTCACTATGTATTTATCCCGTATATAATTATTTACTCGTATTATATACGTACTAACATACTACAACATTCATACACGTGTCGCGTGTAGTAACCATTCCGAGTTATAACTCACCGTGTTTATCTCTAAAATGCTATCATCCCAGATATGCTCACTCTAACCCGGTTACCATAAATCGGTTAATTTACACTGAAATAAGTAAATGAATCGCAAACGTAGTGGAGGCGGTCATACTTATCCCGAGAGTGAGATCGAATCATACTCAAAACGTCTCACTTCAGAAATAAATCACACAATAAAAATTATGGACGATATGACCTGGGGACTATACTCTCTCTGCATTCACTAGTCAGGGGATTCACTCACATCGCGCAACCTCCTATGATAGCACTAAAGGGGAATGTATTCACAAAAATATCAAACACCGATATTTAATAAGCACACAAGCATATATATATATATATATATATATATATATATATTATCACAATATTCGTATATATATAATTAAATTAAACCTGGCTAAACCGTGCCTAACCCCCGTAGCACTAGTCCGTAATACCTGAGTCTCTATCCCAACTCTTATTTTATTTAATTACACATCCATTAAATAAAATTAATGTAGCTTCACTCGCTAATATACCCGGACTCACCCAATTGGCCCGTAATTAAATCTTTACGAGTTTATTTCACTCAATTCATTAATTATGTGTCACACTTTTTTCTCACCCTCCTAATCCCAATTAAAACCACCTATAATCATTAGGAGATAAGCCCCATATTTATTTTTCATCAAATAAATAAGCCTAAAAACAAATCCCAATTAAAAATCTCAGTTATATAAACAAGTAGGCAAAACTCCCAACGAAACAGGATCGTTGATATCGATCAAATCGATCGATCAATCAAGTATCTTCTTCCCTGAGTTTCTGTTTTCCTCCATTGTTAAACCTCCTAGGTTTCAATCTTCAAATCTAAATCTCAATCAATCTTTCCCATCATCTATTTACTCATAAAACAAGTTTTAATCTTCATAATGATCTCTAAACATCATCGAGTTTCATTAAAATCATCAATTCCTTAATTGGGTTTTCACGGGTCTCATAAGATCGTTTTCACAAATTCAATTCTACAGTCCGAATTAATTAACATCAACTACTGGGATCGTAATACCATTCAAATTCCAACCACATTGAATCATGCTACACAATCAGTTGAACCTTTTATCTACCTAAAATGCCCAATTCATTAAAAACTTGATTTTTCATGTGAATCCACCCAAAAATGAATTTTTGATCACACCCACTATGATATGAATCGAAATACTGCAATTTAGATTGAAAGCAAGTTAACCACTTGCCTGAATAGATTCGTAGGGTTTGATTACTTTGATGTAGTTAGTGAATTTGACAAAAGCACCTCCACCCTTCTTTGATTTGGCTCCCAAAAGCTCCTCACTTTCTTCCTCTTCTTCTCTCAAGCTCTAGGGTTTTCAATTTGAGTTATGGCTGCCTCAAATTCCATAACCTAGGTTTTAAAGCTCTTAATCCTGAAATTAGGCTGATGGTCCAAGCCCAAATGACCCGAACACCCCCGTGTGGGCCCAGTTATGTCTAAAAAGATCCCGAGACCAAATTACTACTCCCAGGTACACTATTTTGACTATCTCGATCCTTCGGGAACGAACTGTGATTTCGAAATCGCCATCCGAGTCACTCTACAATAAAGTCCTATCCCTACCCCAAATCGTCTACTCACTACTTCCGATTGGGATATAATGTTGCCACGTCACTATCGGGACGTAAAATAATTATTTATTATTTACTTAGAAATCTTACTTCACAAATATTAACCATTATCTCTCTCGATAAATATTTTTAATTCACACATAATAATTAATTCAATTAAATTATGGCACACATGTAATTTAATAAAATACCCGAATTAATTTAATAATAAGTGCTCGGAATTACGGTTACAAGGTATTCTTCGGGTGGGGGAGGGATTAAATTGTAGGGCCTTTGGGGCAGATTTATAATTTTTAGAAATTGGTAGAGAATTAGCCTGTTGAAGAGGTGCGGGTGGTGGAAAATTTTGATTAGGGTTTGTAATGTAGTGGGAGATTGCCGAGGTTGAATATGAATGTATATTAGGGTTAGGGTTTCTAGATGGAGTGGGTTTTAGGATTTCTGGAGGATGGGGAACGTAGGGTTTGGGGTTTAATTTTTTTGTTGAAATTGTGTTGGGTTAGTGGGGGAATGATTCTTGGTTCGTTCTGGTTGGACCTTGAATGGATCGGGAGTAAAAAACATTGGTTCTTGGTCATAGACAACACAATCTTGAAATTCCAAGTGATTATCAATTGCCCCTATCACGCGGTACACGTGGGGAAGCATCGACGTAGTTGTAGTGGTCGGTCTGGCTTATAGGGGCTGTCGGCATGCCTGGGCAATTATGTCGGTGAAATCTGGGCAGATCCGGAATGACAAGGGTTGTCATTCTGTGCTTGCAGCGTAATCTGGATAGTCTGGAATGAGCAGCCTTTAAGGAGAACTGCTGGTGGGGCTTCGGACGGCTGACCCGCATGGATCGTATCATCGGTGGATCATTTTTGGCAGCTTTCGGCGGAAGTAAGCCCTGTCTAGAAGTCTGGCGGTTCCACCAGCAGCGCTGGTGGCTTTTCGGTTCGGTTGATGGTCGTCCATGTGCGGAATGGATGAATTAGGGTTCTTGATTGGAGTTAGGGTTTGGGAGATGTTTTTGGGTTGAAGCGGGAAGGGAGAGGGGTTTGGGTGGTGGTAAGGGGTGGTGATAACAGGGGCTGATCGATGGGAGGTTATTGGAGGTGACGTTGGTGATAGGATGGTGGGTGGAATGGGTTATGATTTTGGTAATGGGTCGTTAGGGTTTCGATGGTGGGACTTGTTGTACGTAGAATGAAGTCGGAGTGGTTTAAACCCGAATCCGACTCATATTTGATAATTATCCTTGTACCAAGAACAAACGCGGCTCTGATACCAATTTGATGTAATCTAGGGTGCGAAAGCGTAAAAAAAGGAAGTTATCTACACAACAACAACAACAAAGAAAAGATCAAGGGTTTCTTATTTCTCTCTAGTCTCTCATTCTCAATTAGGCAAAAGTGATACAAATGAGGTCCTTCTAGCTATTTATACTAAAGATACAAAAAGGGTAAAAATAACAAGAAATAATTAAGAAATGCAAAAATGACGAATAGGCCCCTATGCTCTTGCATCATGAAAACTCTAGATAGAGAACTTCGAGAGACACAGTTGCGGATTAATGTGGGTTTTGAATTCCTTGCAAGAAAATCCTCTTATGTAGGCAATAAAGTAACTCGATTTCCAAATTGATGTTAGAATACCAAGTCTACTACACTAATGATACTTAATCTATCAGGATTTGGGATACACCACCTATATGGGCGGATCATGTGTACGAAGTCTGAATAACCCAACTCTTAACGATGGACGAGACCATTATGATAAGTAAACAGTAATTGATTTGAAAGGGCTGTAAGAAGTGAAGCGCCACAAAAAAATAAACAAAATAAAGTCCATTTTTTCATGACATGCCCGAGTGATGGAAAATGATCCATGTTTTATGGACCCCCCCGGCTTTACTCAAGAAGGCAAAGTTTGAGCGAGGCATGTTCAAAATTAGGTAAATTATTCACTGGAGCTCTGCACATAGCATTTTTTAAGCTGTGAATGATGATTTGGCTTCATTGCTCCACAAAAATTAGTACTTCATCTACAGGTTTGTTAGTGACTTGTCAAGACTACCATATCCCTTAATAATGGTGTAGAAATTAGTGAGACCCAATAAACCTCTCATTCCCTTGTTGAATCAGTAGCTACACACGCTCTTCTTGGAAATTAAGTGCCCCAGATATTCTATGCGGTCTTGAGCAATAGAGGATTTGTTTCTTTTTGCGTACAGTTGGTTTGCTATCAACAGCTCTATGACATGTTCCATATGCAATGTACACGGGCTTACAAAGTGGGACTTAACACCAAAACATCATGAAAAATAAGCACAAATGTCCTCAAGAAAGGTTTGAAACATATCATTCATTATACGAAAAAAAGTGGTCGTCAAATTAGCTATGTAGGAAGATTGATTCGATCGTTGCCCTAATTTAAAGGGGAAATTAAATACCCTGATTTGGAGGAATGGGCGGCGCCGTTTATATGTGTCGAGGAAATTAGTAGGACGTTGCTGTTTCACTAGTTAATTGTTGTACGTACAACAATACGTTGTCATTTCTGTAAGCGTTGTATGTTAGATTAGTTAGTTAGCCAGCTGGTGAGGTGCGATTTACCCTAAATTTATAGTGCCCACTGTGATGCCAAAAGCTGTTTTGTGTATATTCTCCTTGCACAAACTTGTTAGTCTTCTTCTCTTTTTTTTTCCCTGTACTTTGTTGTCTTCATGAAATTCTTGTCACGTTATCTTGAATTTTGGGCATTTAGCATTGTTGATTAGCCTGCTTCCATCGACCACTGTCGCCACTGTGATTAGTAATGGCTTCAATTTTGCTGCCACTTTGATGAGCCCGACTTCTTCTTGATATACCCCTTCATCCTGATATTGGAGGTTCTCTGGTCTACAATTAGTTTCAACTGTTGCCACATCAGCTGCTGAAACTAACTAACAATGACCGGAGTCAACATTCACACAACCTTCCAGCAAAATCAACTAACTCAATGATCTTGAAATTGCCCCACAACATATTATGCTTTCAACTTTTGGCTCCAAAGTTCCTTGTGGTTTCTAATTCTGACATCTGAACCGAGCTAACTAAAAGTTTCATTTGACCCTTCAAGCTGGTTATAACATCAACTTTGGTGAGATTCCATACCATGCTAGGTGTGGTGAGCTCGGGTGGATGTTCCCTGAGCACTATGCAATTCCTTGGCCTCGAGTCCTCCCAATTCATTTGCTATTCATTGATTCATAAAGTGAGCTTTGGGGTTATTTGTATTTTGGGGTCGATTTGTTCAGCAAAATATGAGGTTAGGCTCCAAAGTTTTCATATTATGAGATTAGGGTTCATTTTGGATGGGAATTGTGTATTGACCTCTTTGAATTTCTTCTTTTTTGTGTTAATCCCTAAATTACACTTGTTGAATGTAATGAAAATATCAAATTATCATTCTCCATTCCCTAAACCAGACCTATGCCATCACTCCACCTAGTGTGAACTATTAGAATTGAAATAGGATATAGGTTTTAGAAGTGAAATTATAGGTTTTCGAAACTGCTAAAACACCTCATTGGATTGGATAGATTTTAGTAGTAGTGGCAAAACTATGACTTGGGCCAAATACGGGCGGACCAAATATGGGTTGGGTCAACCAATTTTTTTTCTAGGGGTTCTTATATTTTATTCCCATTTAAAAGAGTTTTCATCATACAAGTCCTGTTGACTAGTCAACTTTTAAGTAAGTCCTATTAGCCTAACAACGTAAAGAAAAACTTTTAAACAAATCTTGTTGACACCAACAACGTAAAGAACCTTTTAAATAAGTGTTATTAACCTATTAGAGAAACTTTTAAGTAAGTCCTATTAACCTATTAATAGGACTTATATAGTTAAATAAAAGTCAATAGAGCTTAAATGAAGGTTGACTAAATAACTAGGACTAATATGTAATTAACTTTGTTTTTTCTATCCATGTAAATATTACAAATCCTAGTAAATGTAAACAAACATTTTTTACTCGTAACTTTTAAAGATAGACTCTATATTTGTTTTGTAGTTTTTGTTAATGAGACCCTTTTTTGACTCATATCTTTTCAATATGGGTCCCATATTTAGATGTAGAGGCTAATATGGGTTGATTTATTATTGGGGACCCATTTTGCCACTACTTTTTTTTAAAAATGAGGTGTTTTAGATACAATTTGATGGCCATTTTGGACCTTTTGGTGTAATTTTATCCTTTCAAGTCATATTTGAAGCTTTGTAGTTGAGTGTTAATACATTATAGTTGTAAGGGTTTAATGGAGTTTTTTTAGTTCTATGGGGAAACATTAGAACCCCAAACAGTTTAGGAAGTTTGGTTTAATGTCACCACTTACTGAAAATTGTGTAAAATTAAGGGTAAATTATACAAAACCCCTGCTGAACCAAACAACCTGACAACAAATCCCCGAAACTATCAAATTTTGATATTTTGAAATACATTTCTGTCTGTCTTGAATACAGAATATTTGTGTCGGATACAAACACTCCGTTTTTCTGGATATATAAAATGCTATTCGAATATGCTGAGTACTTATTTGGATAATTATTTGCAAAATACGAATTTGAATGCTGGACGAATTCAGAATTTGAATATTTGTTTTGTTTACATCCTAATATGGATAATGTATGGTTGTGTTTGGAAAGACCAAACGACACTTGACATGAACAACAATGGCTATAATAAGTGATTTGCATTTCATCAATAAGGAAGTTGGAAAGCAGATGCACCGTAACAGTGTGGACAACTACTATTTTTTGCTGAACCTAATATCCTCATATTTGTTTGCAATAATATCCATAAAAAAATAGTTTGTGTGATTGATATCATGTGGATTAAGGGCAGAATATTGATTAATATAATGAAACTTATCCGATAACCACCTCATTCAGTTGACCATTTTTCCCTGCGAACCAAAAAAGTGTCGAAAGTAGAAGACAAATGTCCTCTTTAGTTAGTTGTAAGAAAATAGGGCTGCTTTAACAACAGCAAAGAGGGGGAAAATTGTCTAAAACAAAACAGTAAGTTTTTAATTTTTCAGAATATTGAGAAAACACAATTAGAATGTTTCCTAATATTTTTCTAATAAAAGGAAGTATACTTTTAAATTTACCAGACCGTCGCCGCTCCCGCCACTATCGCTCTGGTGGTAGCGGTGAGTTTGGTGATTGTGAAAAAATAAGAGATAAAGGAGGACTTTGTATTCGGTAATTAAACATTTTTTTTTTCTAATTTTATAAAAAAATTGTAGAAACAGAAAAAATAGAAATACAGATGACAATTGATGATAACATAAAAGAAAAGATAATTTCGTAATTAAACAAGGGCCTACTCAGTGCTTTACTTGCAAACTAGCCCAACTGAGATAGTGACACCTTACAGCAAACTATCTATGATATTTTCTTGTTTCTCTATTATCAATCATTAATTGTAGTACAAAGGAGTTTGCATGGGTGTAGTACAGTACAATTCTAAAACATTGTACTTTGGTGCTACCAAAATAAGTGCACCAATTGCAAGTACTCGGATGCAGTACAAACATAATATAAATGGATGCAAAGTAGTACTACCATGGCCAAACTATATATACATGTATAATTGATTCACAATGTCACACACCACTAAAGTTGGGTGGAGAGGAGTACAAGAAAATGGTGGAAAAGTCCAACAGGAGCGATATGGGAACACATAAAAGGCCATTGGTCGAATACGTGTTCTCAGGTCGCCCCTGCAGGACTTTCCTTCACCGTACATTTAACTCGAACTCGGCGAAAAAATGATTCAATTCATATTCGTGTAAGTTTTTTTTTACCTACTTCTGAATTACAATTTAATATGTTAGTTTTCATTCTCTTATTAGGGCTTGTTTGATAGAAAAGATGTGCAAGGAAAAAATTTCCATGAAATTTTTACCAAGAATAAATTTTGCTACTTTATGTGTTTGATTGTAATTGGGTAAAAAGATGGAAAATAGTCGGTTTATTTAGGCCTAAACAATTCTGACATTGAATATTATCATGCCATAACCTTGGCAATTCATCCAAGTTCTACAGCAAGTTAGGTTGTTTCATGTTCGTGTGCTTAACCGTGGTAAATGAGGAGTCTTTTGTGCTGGTTACGTGTGTTTAACCGTGGTGAATATGTCTGTATAACGGGTCCGTGTTGTGTATATTTAGTTTCAGATCTCTTTTTTGTTAATGTATTTAGCATCTCAACCCATTTATAACATTAACCCGGCAAAAGTTTTCGAGTCATGATCAGGTCATTCTAGCGATCTTGTGAAGATTTGCCAAGTCTAAGTTCAATTGTGTGTATAATAGTGGTAAATGAGTAGTGTTTTGTGTTGGGTTTGTGTGTTTAAGTGTGGTGAATATGTTGTGTATAACGGGTTCGATTTGTGTATATTTAGTTTCGGATCTCATTTTTGTTAATGTATTTTACATCTCAACCCATTTATAATACTAACCCGACAAAAGTTATCGTGTCATGTTCAGGTCATTCTAATGATCTCGTGAAGATTTGCTGCTGTGTATAATAGTTGAATATGGTACCATTGCATTTGTGATGTTATAATTGTGTTTTTTTATGTGATTTCAAAATATATATTCAAATATTAATAAATGAAAATAAGACGGCATTACCCCAAAGAAAAAAATTTCATGGACAAAATCCAAAATGTGTACTTTAGGCAAACCTTGAAAAAAAAATAGACTATCAAACAGACCAAAAATTTTAAAGAAAATATATGAATGGTTACATATTTTTTATATAAAAATATTGCCTGTGAAAACATTTGATGTGAAAATAAAAGCTCCTAAATCAATTTGTTCCATTGGCATTACCGTTCAAACTACAATCACCACTACAACCTATGTGGTGCAACTTAAGCTGATCTAATTTGAGCTGAAAGGATTCCTTATTGAATTACGAATGAAGTTTTCATGACCAGCACCATCAAATAAAAGTCAAATCACTTTATAACATATCTTTAGAAAACACTAGAATTGTTTGATTTGTCAACCCAATGTCATTTTTTTAAAACTAGGATACCATCAATTCAGAAAGGAGAAGCACATAAAAGGTTCATCACATTAATGGAAGTGATGGTTAAGGAGGGAATTCTAGACATAATAATAATAAAAAAATTGCACTTCTTCAATCTGGTATTGACTACTTCATATTATGGCCAAGGTTAATCTATTTTTTGGGTAGAACAAAATGATATGATTGGGAAAGATCAAACCAAATTGAATAGTGCGATTTACGTCGAACTAAATATTTGTCATGAAAAGAACTCGAGAAATTGAACATAACGTACGAAAAAATGTGGTGGGATGAAAAAATTATGAATATAAAGAAATACATTTAATAAATAAAGAGCGTTTTTAAACGCACCCACTAAATTATGCACTTCACCACCATTTTAAAAAACATGACACTCACCCCACCATATCTTAGTTGGTGAATTGCAATTAGCTGGTAATGTATGATGGAGTGAGTTGCATGTTTTCCAAAATAATGAGTGAGATGCATAATTTAGTACGTGTATTTAAGAATTTCATAAATAAATAAATGTACACTTGAGTGTGTGTGTGTGTGTGTAAGAGGGTAGTCCCCTTGTAGTCTGGGAAGATGGTAATACTAGTTGAGATGTAACCCCTATAGGTATGGTGATAAATGATAACCCATAAACTCTTTAATGAATACAAATAAACACACAATATTATATTTGATCAACACTCAAATTGGACTCACAATACACTTGTGTATAACTCAAACAATAATAAAGAAAACTTAGAAGTAACTCGGTCAAAGGGAGAGAGATGAATAAGCACCCTAGATACACCTCAATAGGCAGTCAAACACATCAACAACCTCTGAAAGATCTCTAGTTAGATATTAAAAGCTTCACAATAAATGATAATGGTGGGTGAGTAAGAGCTTTAGTTTGCAATAACTTTTCCCTGATCTCCTTTCTCTCTAGCCAATGAATCTCTCGAAAGAACCTTCTCTCTCAGAAGTGGTTGAGGCCAATAAATAGCCCCCACACCATTCCTGAGATGCCTTAGTCCTTCACAGCTGTGAAAGACATCCCCACACACTTTACGACACAAACATCAAATGCCAGTAGATGAATTCTTGCTCAAAGTTGCCATGTTCCACCTCTACTTTATTTTTAGTTACTTTACATAGGAATTTGCCATCCTTGTTTGTCATGACTTAGTCTCTACTGAATCCGTGTTTTTCATTTTTTTTGGCCTTTTTTCTTGGTGAGAGATATAAAAATTACAAGCCGAATATTAAATCGATTACCCCATCAGAATAAGAGGAAGTAAGAAATGAAAACCTCTAGTTTCTCAAATGATGATTTTGCCATAGATTAATCTGACTCAATGGATGACTCTTGTTCAAACTTTTGTGGTGAGACCTGAGGAAATGTATCATTCTGATTAATAAAACCACAATACATACATTATCAACCACATACACACACACACACACACACACACACACACATATATATATATATATATATATATATACAATAACTATTTCATTATAAAAAAGAGTTATTAGAGCATGAAAACAGAACAATAAATGAAAACATAATGTTCCAAGAAATCTACTTGTAACTTCACTAAACAACTCACAATGTTGTGCAATATAAATTCAAAAGGAGAACATACCAAACACGATCTCTCTTCCCTATCAACTCAAAGTTCAAATTCTCCATCCCGAAGTGTCATCTTTGCATCCTCTTCCTCGTCGTCGTCAAGAACAAAGTACTCGTTCTTCTCAACCGGGCTAAACATATAAAACATCACCACATAAAACGCAAGGCTCGCAATTTCCTCGGCACCACTAGCCACCCACTCGTACTTATACACTACAATTGTTTTAAGCGCGAATACAACAATTCTGGTGACATACAAGTACCCAATCACCACAATATAAAATTTCCTAAACAGTGTCAATTTCGCCAAATTCCTAGCCACTTTCCTATCCGTCTTGGACGTCTCCCTCAACGACCTAATTGACCACACAATGGGGAAAATAATAGCAAAACAACACACAATATCCACTAACAAAAATACCTGATTCCAGGTCACCCAGTCCTTAATAAAAGGCCCGGCCTCCCCGGTGATAACAATCAGCAGCTTAAAAATTTTTGCAGTGGGGTTCACTCATTTTTTAATGTTTGGATAAAATGTTTAGTCAATCAGCACTGAGGGGATCACACAGGTAATTATTGTTTTGTTGCATTTTTTATCTTTTCTCCAATTCAAAATTTACAATTTTAGGCAATTATATAATTATTTGTTGACATGCTTATATACAACATTATTAACTTACTATATTGCATAACATGATTTTTATAAGCATTGCATGTTAAAAGGGTTCATAAAGCCTATATACTATCATTAAGCCCAAATATGAATCTAACTAGTTGTCGACCCCATGCAATGAACGGTTTATAGCTCTTGTTATAAAGTATATATAATAGCGGAAATCAAAATTCGTCAGCACATAAGTACATGGACGTGGTAGCCATATTTTCGATACCCTCCTTTACACAAGGCACATAAGTCATACTTACGGTACTTTGACATGTGCTATCATCATTTTAGGTATAAATAAAAATAAGTAGAGGCGAAAACTCATTACTTGGAAAAGAAAGTGAATTAGAATTTACTTGTTATAATGAGATCCCGGATTTATTTTTTGCATTTAATCATAAGATGACATACAAAGTGCAGAAACTCTAATCCTAGCATTTCAATTAATCGACCTGCAAAATGGTAAAATCATGTATTATGCAATAATAGATCCATCCGAGCTGAAAATGAGAGAGTGCAATAAAAAGAAGGGGTACTTGTGATACAGGATTCCTTTATTATGGTTAGTAAGGTCAAGTTCGAGAAAAAATCATTGAGATCCTAAAACAATAGTGTCGTCAAAGTGCCAACTGCCAACCCGCCAAAAGATGTCATCTTTTCAATTCTTACACAAACAAATACACTAAAGGGATACTTCTCCATTTGGAGTTCTGCTCATCAGTACTCTAAACATTCAAAGAACAATATTTCAAATGAAAAAATACGACTTGCAAAATAAAAACCCTAGTATGCCAAGAATAACAACATAAAATATGATAGTTCTAGGAGAAATGACATACCCAGAAGCATCGGCAAACCCCTGAAAGTCTGTAATTTTAACACAAAAAAATTGATGAATTAATAAATGCTAGATGGAAATATGAAGTGAAGAGAGAGAACACTGATAGAAATAAAAAGAGAAATGGAGAGTGCAGCGTTGTGAGAAGAAAAGGATGAGCAGCCTTATAAGAAGAGAAAGAGGAAAGGTCGCATGGAATTTGGGAAGAAATAACTCTTGGGATTAAAAATGAGGACCATCCAATTACAGTAGAGATAACCAAAATATCATAAGATTCATCAGCACCTTCTGCAACCTGCAAAAAAAAAAGGTAAACTGTAGACCAAATTCGGATTAATTGATGAAATCGAAAAGTAAAACAAAACAATCAAGAAACCACCACAAAAATATTAGATAGTATAAGAGACGATCAAGAAACTCACCTCTTATGGAGTTGGTATCAATCAAATTTGGATATTCCCTGAACTGAACTGATCCGATGGAGTAGGCGATGATTATTGCTGCTCGTTTCGCATCTCCATGGATGATCTTTAATTTTTTTACTCAAGATTAGATATGTTTCTGTCAACATCACACATAAAATGGATGATATTGTTAGGACTAATCAGGGAAGATGAAGAATAGGTTATGAGGAGAGAAATACGGAGGGAAGCTGAAAATTCTTTTTCAAGAGAGAGACACGATACATATTGAGGGTGTGGAATAGTTGGGGCAAAGGAAGAAGGACTGTGTACAGAAGTTGTAGAGTTAATTTCTGATAGAGGGAAAATAGATACAGAGGCGATATATGTACTCAATGCTATCAAACAAGAGCTACTCTTAGACATAAATATCGAGCCATATGGCGTCATACGTATTGAAACTTCCATTTTTATATTATAGTATATGATAGATTGATTGATGAAACTACCATTATTTTTTGTAACACTGCGAAAGAAGACGAACTTCTTTTTTTCCTGATCCAAAAAATTATCTTTCACAATATTCATTGGTGGACTCTTTCTGGATGGCGAAATCTATTGCTCTGGACACATGGCTTCCTAAGCAGGTTGCATTTATTCAGTGTAAGATTTTCTTTCCCACCTTTTTGTTTAAATTATATCTACGGTTATTATTGATTTAAGATCATAGAAAAAATATTTGAAATCTTAAATTCACGATTTGATTTTACATTACTTACAGCAATGGGAAATGAGAACTCAAATAGTTACTGGGAAGCAGAACTACCGCCGAATTATGATAGAGTTGGGATTGATAATTTCATCCGTGCAAAGTATGTACCTTTTTACCCGTTCTCATTGATAGGATACAATACAACATTACTGTTGGATTCATTATTTGAGTGTTTGCTTATAATCTTAAAAGAATCTTGCCTATGCTACTTAAGGTATGAAGAAAAGAGATGGGTACCTAAGGACGGAAAACCTAGGTCACCTTCTAGAGGGAGAGAAGAAAAATCCTCTGCGCAATGGTAGCGATATGGTGATAGAAGTGGAAATGGAGTCGCCAGTAATTCTGAAAAATTTTCTGATGAATGGAAGAACTCTCAGACACCTAATACTAAGGACAACATTTCTGCTGCAAGAATTAGTATTCCTGTGCCTCCAGAAGGACCTGAACCTGTAAGTTAGGCTATCTTTAGGCTCTTCCCAACTTTCTGGCCTCCTTTTTGCTTTTTCCTTTTCTTCTTATTTATTTATTTATTTCTTATTTTGTGCAATTACATGTCCTTGTAATTAATGAATCATGATTATTCTTCATTTTGTGAATGGGCCACCAAATATCATTTTATTTTAAGTAAATAACATGTATATTCCCTCTTGTTATAAATATTACACCTGCCTTCCCTCCACTTTGAATATTAGTTACCCTATTTTCTTAAAATTTGCACATTCTCACTATTCATGCAGGAAGGGTAGCGGCTATTACAAAATTAAATCAAGAGGGAAGATGAGAGGCGGGTGTAATATTTGAAAAGGGAGAGGAGATATATGTAAATATGCCTAGTAAGAGGGGAGGTCTATGGAACTTATCCTTAATAGTTCTTCTTGTGATTTATATAGGATGTAAACTTCCTAATACACAAGTAGGGTCGTATTCTCAAATATGCGGGATTGTGGATAGTTTTGGCTTGAGAATTGTCTTATAAGTAGTTAATTCTCAACAAGTTTTTAGATGTGAAATGATCGAGGAACCTTGGTTCATCCAAGATCTAAATGGTATCCCATGTGGTTATAGTTGATGCCTCTTTTGTTCTTATATGATTCTTGTTTGTTATGGTGTGCTCTTTAAGATTGAATTTGAATTTATTTCGAGTCTTTTAATAATTTAGAGGATAGGAATTTAAGTTTTTTAGTTTTAGTAGGTTTTATTTAGTCTTGAATTTCATTTTTTATTAGGTTATAATTTTTTTTTTAATTTTTATTTTGTTTTGTTTTGACACACACACACACACACACACACACTATCTCTCTCTCTCTCTCCTATAACCTCGCACCACTCTCTCTCTCATACCTTAACTCACAATTGCCAAACAATGTCCAACGACTGGCCATCTCTCCCTCACCTCCGATTTCCCAAATCGAAACCCCAACCTTCAACCCCGACCTTATATCCTTAACCATCAAAGCCACTAAGCCCTAATTATTTTCATTACATCAGTGTTCCCCAATAAATTTGGAATTCTTCCGTCTAGTTGGTTGGATGAAAGATCAAGAAGTGCAAGAGAAGTCGTAGTCTGAAATGCATCATCTGGAACTTGACCACTTATCCAGTTTAATTGGAGTGTGACCTCAAGAAGGCTACTACTAACATTAAACAACCACTGAAATACAGATGAAGTGAAATCATTATAATTTAAATGAAGGATAACAAGAGACGCAGACAAATCAACTATGGGAAGAGACGAAGGGGTTATATCAATAAGACCACATCCATATAAATGCAACTCCACTAAGGTAGGGACGGATGTAATGGCTTCTAAACAACCGGTGTCCATAAGGTTGGTGCTAGTCATGTCGAGGAATTGCAATGAAGGAAGAGGAAGCCACTCTAGTTTCTTTACATTTAAATCTGAGTTTAAAGCAAGGTTAAGATAGCAGAAGTTTGTATTGAAAACAATACAAACTTGTGGTTATAATCCTATTTTCCATTTCGTTCTAATATTATAACCACATTTTAGTCAATCAACAACTTAAAAATAATAATTTTGATATTTCACTCATTTTGTTTTTGCTAGAAATGGTTCCTCGTTTTCACTAGAAAATTTGGTTAAGGGGATTCAAACACTGATGTAATGAAAACAATACAATTCCACAACAATTAGCAGCTTAAAAAGCCACACAGAAACATACATTGGCTAATTACTGCTGGTAGTGCAAGGCAGTGCATGTGAAAATAATACAATTCCACTACAATCAAGGCAGTGCTTGTGAAAGATATTTTTACGGCATCTGACGGCAGTAGGAAGTTGAGTTGTTCTTTGTGAGAATCTTCTCACTAACTTCAAACAATCAGGAAGCTGCAGAGAAATCTAACTACTGCTGAAATAGTGGAGCAGACTATGTTTGATCGATTCCTTCTTACAACTGATGTTGGATCCATAACTAATGTTGTATTCATGGGCATGGGAGAACCACTTCACAACATTGAAAATGTCATTAAAAAAAGAACAGGTAGTTTATTAAAAGAGGATAATTAGAACAGTAAAAAAATGAACAAAAAGTTTAAGAGATTTAGTAAGGCGTGCCTAGGCCATCACCTTGTGCTTGGGGTCTCTAGGCGCGCCTGTTTCAAGAGGTTATGTTTGGGGAGGAAATGGTGATGTGATGACACAAAAGGGTTGAAGATGATTATACAATATTGTTTCTACCTATCTATCTCTCTAACTTACTTCGAACCCATAGTTTCTCTCCCTCTACTTGATGTTTGGTCCATTTTATTTATGTGGGGGATTTTCTTTTTATAAAAATTTTGTGCTTTAGTTGTGTCCAAATGTATCCCACTTAAATGAGTCCCATATAAAATTCCTTTTAGAGTGTCTAGTCAATCCATACTAAAAGTAAATACTAGTTTTAAGGTCATATATTATAGTAAAGAAATGATAGATGATTATGAAGTTTTCAAAATTTTACAATTGAGAATTTAATAAAAAAAAGTCACCTAATTGGTAAATTCCTCAAGTGGGAAATTGAGAAAACATTAATTTTTAATACATACTGACTTTTATTTATAACATACACCATATTTCGTACAACTGTAGTGAAGTTGGCTTGTCGGTTTAACACGTTTGCAATATCCTTGAACAAAAAAATTTGTAATCTCCTCAAGCACACATTTGTAGTCTGTGTGTGCAATAATTCCAAATATTTTGAATTCATCAAAGTTTCCCAGAAAATAAATAAGGTACATTAAATTGAATGATTCAAAATCACTTCAATCCCACAACGAAAAATGATAAAGGAAAATAGAAAAAGGATATATAACATCAAATCAAACCTAAAATCAACCCTCAAATGAATCTAAATTAAATCGAACCGGAAAAGAAATTTTAAATATGGCGTATATTATTGAAAACGAAAATGAATGAAAGCTCTGAGAGAGAGAGAGAGAGAGAGAGAGAGAGAGAGAGAGAGAGAGAGAGAGAGAGAGAGAATTGTACCTGAATATCGAGACGACGGAGCGGGATTTAGCGCATTTGATAACTCAGAGAGCGACAGAGATAGATAGAAAGAGGGTTCCACATTTGATAACAATTGTTAAATCAATGGACGACTGGATTACTTGTTTCAACAAAAAGCTTTGGTGGAAATTCAGAGAACAAAAGTCCTTATGGTTTTTTTACATGTTGAAAAAATATTACAGATTGAAACACACTTGGCTTACGGATTCTAAAGGGGAGTCTACCATTTGGAAAAGAATGATAAAGGGTAGAGAAGAAGCTGAATATCACACGCGGTGGCTTATTGGCAAAAGAAATATTCATTTCAGTTGGGATAACTGGATAGGTGATGGTCCTTTAGCTCTAGAAGGGTGCCATGTTAATTATTTAGTTAAGAAGATGTTGGAAGACAATGGGTAATGGAATATTTCCAAATTATCCATTAGCCTGCCTCAGCAAACAGTGTACAAAATAGCATCTAAGCGGACCTTGGGTATGGAATCGGATGACACTTTTGTTTGGACTAAAGAGCAGTCACATTCTCTATGAAGACTGCTTGGCAATCCATTCGAACAAACAGGGTGAGATCGTGGACTAACTCTCTAATTTGGAACAAAGGTATTACAATTAAAATCTCTATTCTCCTTTGGAGACTTTTGAGAGACAAACTTCTAGTTAATGTAGCTATTAGGAAATTGGGGATCAGAGGTCCATCTATGCGCTGTTGTTGCAAAGAACACAAGGAAGAAGACTCGAATCACCTATTCGGAGAGAGTGATATGGCCAAGGAAGTTTGGTATCATTTTAATTTTCTTTATGCTGTCCATACCATAAATACTTCCATCAGGGGCAGACTGATTAGTTGGTGGACTGTCTTATTAAAGACTCCTCTAAAACCATTATACATGCCTTTATCATTTGGGGAATGCAGATTGCTAGGAATGAAACCATGTATGAGGGAACCATAATATCTATTCATAGAGTTGTGTCGCACATAAAAGTCCTTGTTAGCCCTCTATTATAACAATATTGAATCCCCATTGTCAGCATTGTATAATAAAAGATAATAGTCATTTAACATTTGACTTAAACTTTGTGTGGGAAATGCCAACGTAGATTTTCACAATTGAGACGGTGTAGAACTTCAGTAGATTTTCACATGTATAAGCATACTTCTATAGGTCTAAAAATAAAGATATAAGAACTATACATTCCGAAAACAAACACGATGATTATCACTAATTCATCTCTATTCTCCACATAACACTAACATATCAAATAATTCACGTTTGCACCTCATATTATAGTGAAATAAAATAAGCACCTTGAAAACAAAGTTAAATCGGTGCAAATTTTAAATAAATTAATGCAAAATCAAAGAAAATAAACCTGTCATTTACCTTAGAGGCTTCATAAATATGGCAATCCCAGGAATCTAGCTAGCAAAAGAACTGTGTAACCAACAAAGGAACTGTTTCAGTTTCTACTAAGCTGAAAAAAATATATTAGATAACATGTTTTCAAAAGAAGAGTCCTGATTTGTAAATTGGTGATAAAGCACATATGTAGATATAGACATCAATATATGTTATGTTAGTCAACAGAAGAAAAAACATCAATGTAAATAACTAACCTCAATATATGTTAGCCCACAAATGAGTATTTGATCAAAAATAAACTTGTAATAATGAATACAAAATTATGAGATATAAATTCAAAACATTTTAACAAATACAACCTTATAAATCCCAATCAGGAACTGAAATCGTAAACAAACCTCCGACTTTAAACAAAACTCCTACTTTTAAACTCACACACATACATATTGAAATCGTAAACCCAATAAACAAAAGTCCTACTTTTAAACAAAATAAACTAAAATCGTAAACCACCTCCATGTAAAATCGAAAATACCCCACGTAAAACCCCCCACGTAAAACCGAGCACAAATTGTGTAAAATCCGAATCAAAATCAAGAACCAGGTGGTGTAAATGAATACACACGTTATGTAGTGGTCGAAATATATAAATAGATTTAATCACAAGCATAAACTAATTACAAACAAGAATGATGCCAAATGTAAATCAAACCTTTTAAGTTTTTGCTCAATATCATTTATTTGGTAAAAACCAATCAATAAAGGGAGAGATTGAGCGAAAAGCTTGAAATTTGAGTGTTTTACTAGTAGCGAGCTTCAATGCTCTGCCAACGACGAGCATTTGAAGTATATTCTCCTGATCGATTGATTTGGGGTGAGGGAGAGTGAGATGAGGATGAGTTCTAGGGTTTTGATTATTTGAGAAGGATTTAGTATCTGATCATTTTGGCGCCTGTGTTATTTTGGGGCGGGGGTATATTTCGGGTGTAAGGAAAAAGCACGAGATCGAAAATAAATAAGGGCGCCTATTTTAAAATAAAAGGGTAAATCTTCTGGAGTTATTGAAAAATGCCAGCAAAACTATATTTTCTCAACACTTTTTAAAAAATTCCACAAAACAAATGCCGCAAAAAAGTAGTTTTTTTATAGTGCTAGTGACATCACCTAAAGTAGATGTGACATTAGGTAGAGGGTTGTTTGGTTCGAAAACTCAATGAACTATGGAACTCAAGGCTTATGGTCAGGACAAGTCCCAACGCTGCCTCACTTCTCAATCCTCCAAACCATGTCCCTCTGAAGTTTCCACGGCGAGGTCATTCGATAGAGCATGAAAGCTCTCCCAAGCCTTGTTTGGCTTGGTCTCTCATGAGTACCTTTTGACCTCACTCTAAAATCACTAGAATTGTTACATCATTACAATCTGTGTTCAATTACAACATAAATAGGTAAGACAAAGTAAATAAAGGGTGACCTCTCTCGGTTAACCTTTTCACTGGGAGACGTCCCTGGGCTGCCACGCTGAGCAGCCTCGCTTGAGTTGCCACGCAGAGTTCCTTCGCTTGAGCTGCCACGCTGCCTTATTCCCTAAAGTCTGTTGTATTATCTGGGGAGGCTTATCTATAATCCCGAGATTATCTTCAATCCCCTCTACATTTTCCCCTTCATGTAGAGATTTGTTGTGGTAGCAAGAAATGTCTGCATGAAAAACTTCTCAATTCGATGAACCCTCTATTTGTGAAAAAATTCTTGCATCTCTATCTTTGTTACAACTTCTGTCGTTATTTCTGCCAGAAAAATGTTAAATTCTCCCCGATGTACCTGAACCAAAGCGCTGCAAGTTATCAAAGAATGTCGAGGGGATATCGCAACTTTTTTCTGTCGTTGCACCTCAGTCGTTCCATCTTCTTCACTGGCTATTGGAATTCTTTGAAGCATATAAGGAAGTTACTGATTATCCGATCTAACTATTCAAAAGTTAAACTCTCCCCTATGTGCATTGTTCCGTGCCACCATGCAACGTAGTTGTAATAAGTTGGTATTTGTGTTAGGACTGCCCCTAGTGGTATGAAATCTCCCTCCTAAACATTCCTAGCGTTTAGACTTGTGAAATTCTCCCAAATTTAGCGTTAAACTATAAAATTCTCCCTAGTTTCATCATTCCGCTATTCTTCTCCGTTTATCTTGTTCAAAAAGTAAAATTCTCCCCGATGTACCAAAGCTAAAAATAACTCTGAACGGGCTTGTGGTGAAGGGATGTCGTTAACTTTTTATACTACGCTACGTGGAGCCTTTCCTCTAACGTTGGAATTATCCTGCATAAATTCTCCCAACGAAATTCTCCTAAGTTGAAGGTACTTCCTCGTTTGGACTGTGCTGCGTCATCGTTTCATCTTATTCGAAAAGAAAAATTATCCTCGATGTGACTGAGTCAAAGCTAACCCCGTTTGGACTTGTGACGAGGGGACATCGTAGCTTTTTGAATTATGGTAACATCTTATGCGCTGTGGGATATCCGATGTGCCCGATAAAAATTCTTGTGCCAAAATCATAACTTGTTTTGAAAGAAACCCTCTCTATTCCCCATGCATCACTTCATTAATGATGTGGAACTATCTTTTCAACTATCAGGGCACTCCCCAAAGTGCCACATGTCTATTTGAAATGATTATGGGTGGCTTGTCACGTGTGGAGGTGGGAAACTCAAACGCCAAATTTGAAAAAAAAAACTAAACGGATATTATTTAGCACTTTGCCACTTTTCTCATTTACCTTGGCTTCGTCTTCTTCAAACTCCCAGAGTTTTAAGAGAGAGAAAAAGGCAAAACCCTCATTGGTGTCAAGCTTCCACCAGATTCTTCCCGTTCTTTGCCTTTCTTGCCGTCTTTAGCGACTGTGTTCTACCACTTTTAGTCTCCTCTTTCCTTAGAAACTCTTTTTTCACTGTCTCCCATGGCTTCTTCCAACACTCTAAATAATCCCACCAACAACGCTCCGTCTGTAACCACCATTATTCCTGCCCAGCCACCCCCTTAAGTGCCACAGCCTTGCTGGCGGGGCACCAAGAATAGCTACATTTCTACTGTCATTCTCCTATTTTTGGTAAGGACGACGATTTTTCTGATGCGTGCAAGACTTGTAGTTTTTCAGTCAAGTATGACCCTTAGTTGTTGGGTGATGAAGATGAAGAGTCAACTAAATGGGATTTTCTCCCTCTAGAGCGGACTCTGTGCTTCAGATTGGATCGTGGTGACTTTCCTTGCTCCTAGATTAATTTCGAAGCACCTGGGGGATCTCCAGCTCATTTCGCCGCCTAGCTTGCATATATGCAGAGCTTCGACGCTGTTGCTATAGCCAAAGTTGGTCTTCACCAAGACAACTGGTTTGGGGAGTTCACTCTCTCCAAACACAATGCAGTAATCTAGGTGTTGGTCTCTAGATAGAACACCAAAACTCACACCTTCTTTGCTGCCTGGGAGAGTTCACCATTTCCTTAGAAGATGTATGTGAGCTGTTGATAAGGCCTTGGATAATAAGGAAGTTGCTGATTGGGCAAAGTTAGATCGAATTTGTCGATGCTACATTGGGTTTTCCAACAAAGTTACATTTACTCCCCTAATCAGTTATTTCTTCGGAGTTCCTACTGCGAAGGATGCCACTTCTGTCACAAGTAATGGTAAAGGTACATCCCTAGAATTACCAGCCTACATACTTGTTTTGGTCTCCCATTTCTTCTTGACTGGAAAGCCCAATGACCAGCCTAGGAGGGACCTCATAAACATCTTCATTCATTTGGCCAGAGGTTTCAATCTTCATCTGGCCGCTATTGCTTTGGGGTCCCTCTACACTTGGTTGGATCGTACCCATCTTGACATGGAACATTCCTTTGGTCATTACAACCTAGCCAATTTCGTCAATGCCATGTTTTTAACGGGTTTCCTTCACACCCATTTTCCTACTATTGTCGCCAAATTTGTTCCTTATCACCTTACCTATGCCATCAACCCCCTGCCTCCTGTGCTTTCACAAAAAACAAGGACGAAAGGAGATAATGGGAATTTTTGACCATTTGGACTCCTTCATCATGAGGCCATGTGGAGAATCAACCTTTGCACACAGTTGGAATTTTTTCTCTCCTACAGCTAGAACAGTCACTTACATTCCTGTTGTAAAAGATCCTTGAAAAGCCGTGGTGCTTCTGTTCACCCTTGGGTTCCTTCCTTCATTCACCGAGTGGGGATGTACTTCTGAACCTTACAACCCTGATCAATGCAACACGTAATTTTGTTTTGATCAAGGGGCTCCTCGACCTGTATTTCAATTAACAAATGAGAGGGATACTTTTATCGAGGCCTGCACTTTCTACCTTTCTGCTGATGTACTTGGCGTAACTTCTACTATGGATGGTCGGGTTACTGCCCCCGGTGCCACCAGGAAAGGGTATATGTCCACTTTGTTTGCCACCAAATTTTGGTCGATGTAACTGACCAGAATTCATGAATTTATACAAAGTCCCTCTCAGTATCCCATATTTCTCTCTTTCCCTGCCTTGGAATTAGGCCTCAAGGGAAACTCTGTTCTTGGGGTTGAGTTCCCTCTGAGAAAGACACTTAAAGATCCTCCAAGCAATCTACCTCCTTATGACCCATGATCCCCACAGCCGCGCCCAATCCCAAGAATGTTCCAACCCCAAAACAACCTACCTTTTCTGAAGGTGTTTCTGGTGAGGATGTTCCAACCGGTGCAGCTCCTAGCGAAGGACCTTCCAAGACACCGACCAAAAGGACTAAGAGATCTAAGAGTGGGACTTCTTCAAAGTCCAATTCCAAACCTCAACCTTAAGCTCCCTTGGATGAATTCGCTATTGCCTCCGTTCCTCCTCCTATGCCTGCCGAAGTGAGAGAGGAATTAAGAAAGAAAGTTCAAGATAAGGTGGAACGAATAATCAATGAATTTCATAGGAACACTCATTCCGTTCCACCTATTGCTACTTTCTGCATAATTTTGGTAGATACATCTAAGGGGGGATCAAATCGAAGGAAGAGTACAAGAGTTCCCTCAGTCCTTGGTGCCTCTGGTGCTAGAAAAAAGACTCTAAGCACTACGACTCATAAGAAACTAGAGCATTAGGTGCAACCCATTATTACTCTTCTACTACCAAGGCCTCTCCCCCATCAAATCCAATTGAAGTTATAGCTGTGGATAGAAGTCCTGACTCTGACCACGACCAAACCGATAGGGATTCCTCAGTCCCATTCTCCCTCTCCTGAATAAGAGGTAACTTCTTTCTTTTCATACTTCGTCATTTTTTAGTATACTGAGTGTATTTTCTAACCCTTTTTGTGCAACATGTCAAAGAAGAAGGACAAAGCCCTCCTGTGAGCCCCTTCGTGCGAGGACGCTTTGGGAGCGCTTCGTCCGATGCATCACCTCCCTGTTATTCCATGTACGGGCTTGCCTATTCACACCATTCTGCCTCCAGGCGTGCAGAAGAGGCTTCTAGGGGAGCTGGTGCTCTTTTGGAAATCGTTCGAACTTCTTCCCAGCCAGAGGAAACTCCCCAGGCTTCTTATGTGCCATCTTCCCTTCCAGTGGTTTTTCCTACCATTGCCACCGAGGTAACTAGTGCCTTTTATTCTATTGCATAAATTCTTTTGTTATGCCTATAAAGCAATCAGTCACTAATATATATATATCATTTTAACAATGCTTACTTAACAATGAAAAAATACTTTGTTAAGTTTTTTCGCCAAACACCACCAGTAATGGTGACTTAACAATAAAAACCACTTGTTAAGCTTTTTCGTTGAACTCCACCAGTAATGGTGACTTAACAATGAAAAATACTTGTTAAGATTTCTCATCAAACTCCACCAATAACGATGACTTAACAATGAAAAACACTTGTTAAGATTTTTTTCATCAAACTCCACCAATAACGGTGACTTAACAATGAAAACCACTTGTTAAGATTTTTCCATCAAACTCCAACAGTAATGGTGACTTAATAATGAAAAATATTTGTTAAGATTTTTTCGTCAAACTTCACCAATAACGGTGACATGACAATGAAAACCACTTGTTAAGATTTTTTCATCAAATTCCACCAGTAACGGTGACTTAATAATGAAAACCACTTGTTAAGATTTTTCATCCAACTCCACCAATAATGGTGAGTTAACAATGAAAAACACTTGTTAAGATTTTTTCATCAAACTCATTCTTTTCTTTATCTCACATCAGGTTGCTAGGGAGTCCCTTCTTGCCGAAGAACAAACTCAACATGTCCCTTTGCCTGTTGTCTCGCCTCATCAGGAACCAGCTGGTTCTGAGGAGTCCATCCATAACGATCAGGGTTCCATGACCAATGTTCTAGCTGACAGTGAGTCTGGTTGTGAGATTTATCTGCTCAAAATGGCTCCTCATGAGTTCTACCACCTGGTGCTTCGTCAGTCTCCCCAGGTCCCATCATATCATCGTGTTATCATAGAACAGACTGCGACTTATCATCCTTATACTTTTATGGTTGGTTGCGTTCGTTCAAATATAGCAGTGATGGGTTTTAGACTTCAGGGTATGTCGATCATTATTACATAGATTGTCAATACCCAGACTTCAAATCGCACCAAGCCCCTCATTAATTAATACTTGGGCAGTTCAAGGGAGTTGGGTAGAGATGGCTTTCAATTCTACTGGTTGACTAGTCACTTAAAGATTTTGAAGAGTCGAAGTTGGTGAACAGAGGGAGGTACTTCAGAAGCATTTGGAGGCCCAACGGGCTGAGGAGGCAATATTGGCTGAGCGGGTGCCATTGTTGGAAGAAGTCGATTGAGAGGTCCAAACCATCTACGAGGCTCTCTATGCTGCCAAGATGAAATGCGAAAGACTCCTTATTGGGCATGCCCAAGTCCAAGCAAGACTTGAGGTTTCTATCAATGGGAAGAGAACATGCTTCGAAGCCTCTTCAGGCTTACCTGGGGATTTATTTTCTTCCTAGACTTATGGTTCCTCTTAGGTTGATGACTCCCAATGCCTTAAAAAAATTCCTCTTTTTATATGTAATTTTTGGGCGGTAGTCCCCAATTTTGTAATGTATTTCCAAGTATATGAATGAAAAAGAAGCTCATTTTTGTCTTATCATCTCTTTGTCTTATCACTACTCTTTTATCTCTTGCACAAATTAAAAAATTGCGATCTTCAATCAAACTCTAGTTACAACAATAAATAAAACTTCAAAATGATTTATATATACATGGAAACCAAATATATCTCTATTCTAAGATTACTTGCTTATACATGATAGACCTTCAACCATTTGCTATTAATATTTAGTGGTTTATCTTCTTCCATCTTTAAAATTAAACAGTAAAGGTCCCTCCCAATTCGAAGCAAACTTAGGGAGAGGGAGCCCTCTAATGTGCTTCACACTGCTTTTAAAATGAGGTCTCCTTCAATGAACTTCCTTGGTCTCACCAAGTTATCATATGCCCTTGAGAGTTGCTTCATGTATGTTTGGAAATATTTCATCGCGTTATCTCTGTGCTCGTCCAATGCTTCCAGTTGTACGTGTTTGCTCTAAGGGAGCATGTTGTTTCGTAGGGCATAACGGGCAGAGGGAACTTCCAACTCTACTGGAAGGATTGCCTCAGCTCCATATGCAAGGGAGAATAATGTATATCCTGGATGATTTTCTCTTGGTCGTTCGGTAGGCCCACAATACTGCTGGGATCTTTCCGTCTCACGATCCTGATAAGTCTTCCATCATTTTGGCCAAAATATTGACCAAATTCTTATTAGTCACTTCGACTTGACCATTTCCCTTGGGGTATGCAACCATAGAGGTATGATGGACGATGGAGTATCTGTCGGTGAGCATCATTACCTCTTTATTGACGAAAGGGATTCCCTTATTAGAGAGGATGACTTTTGGGATCCCAAAACGACAGACTATGTACTCTCTGATAAAACTAGATACCATGCTGGTCGTTGCTCTTTTGAGTGGTATCGCTTCAGCCCACTTCGTATAGCATTCCGTTGCCACCAATATCCAGATCTTTCCTCTTGACGAAGAATGTATTACCCCCAGTAGGTCAAATGCCAAAGTGTGGAATGGATAAGGAGTGGTAAAAAATGTAAGTCCACTAAAGGGATATGGATCATATTTCCATGCAATTGGAACGCCTAGCACTTTCACACAAACTCGGCAGAATACTTCTCCATAGTTGTCCAATAATATTCTAAGGTCATTAGTTGGTCATATAGCTTGAACACTCCAATGTGGGCTGGATTGTGATCTTGTTTCAATACTTCTGCTGACTCTTCCTTCGTAATGCATCTCAAATGCCTGTTAAAGTATCCCATTCGATAGAGTTGATCCTCCGAGACGTAAAATCGTGGAGCCATCCAAGTGAGTCCCATCGCATCTATTTTCTCTAATGGAATAAATTTGTCTATGATGAAGTCAATGTAGGGATGTCTCCAATCTGTTTGAGTTTCAACGAAGTGGCATTCATCTACCTGAAAGAAAAGTTGTCATTTATCACACTTTCGTTGCAATTTAGCTACATCTTGTTTCATCATTGGCCAAAAGTATACTTCCCTCTGAATTCTTCTATACAAAGGGATCTCTGTTGTTTTGCAGTGGCCTTTATTTGTTTTCTTTAATCTTTGCGCTGTTTCTTTTGGGCCGACACATCTTGACAACCATCCTCCCTCATTCTTGAAGTAGAGGTTAACATAATTGATAAAGTATTGTACTAGCTCTTTCAGTTCCATCTTGCCTTCCCTAGACTCCAACTGCTTTCTGATTTCGCCCCTTTGATCCGAATCACCTTCCATAGGTAGGATTGATTGCACAATCGATGGGGCTGTTCTTCGTTGGATTACCAAAGTAGTTGTATCAATCATCATAACCATATTTTGAGCAATGGTGGCATAGGAATCAACATATCTATTCATCATTTTAGGATTCCTTCTTATCTTGACTTGATGGAATTAAATGATCAACCATTGGATGATTGTTCTGAAAGGCGCTAAATTGAGGTGCTTCAACGCATATTCCAACTTCACTTGTTGGACCACCAAGTTGGAATCTCCTTTGATGCATAGTGAAGGGATGCCTCTTCAAAGGGCCTTTAATAACCCTAGTACTAATGCCTCATACTCTGCTTCATTATTGGAGCAAGGGAAATCCAATTTATAGGAAAGGCAAAATTACTCCTTTCCTTTAGAAAAGATAACCGCTTATACTCCTTTCTTTCCTTCCGAAGAACCATCGAATTGCATCGTTCATTCTTTAAGGTCGGCCTTCAGAAAGTTTGCCTGCAAGTCATCCCCCGGGATGTTCACTCGGGGTGGCTCAAAAAATTTAGATGGAAATATTTCCAATGAGTTTGTATATTCCTGGGTCTTGATCGTGCTAGGAACCACACACTTTAAGTCATATTCTGAAAGGATGAGGAAACACTGCACTGCTCTTTCAATTAAAATAGTTCTTGCCAATAAAAACTTAATTAGGCCACGTCTTATCACAATGTCAATTGTGAAAGATAGCATGTAATGTCTAAGTTTTTGTGCTACAAAAACTAAGGCTAAATAGGGCCTTTCTACACTGCCGTAACTTTCCTCTGGTCTATGTATGATTATGCTCATGTAGTAGACTGACCTTTCTTGCCCATTGACTTCTTGCACTAAGAGTGATCCGATGGACCTGGTGGTAGACGTGAGGTAGAGATGAAACAGTAATCCTATTTTTGGAGGGATAATCTCTTGTGGAGAGGTCAGTAACTTCTTCAGCTTGGTCAAAGACTCCTGGTTAGCTTCCTCCCATTGGAACTTCGTGCCCTTTCATAGTATCTCCATCAATGGGTGAGTTATATCGGATAATCCTGGTACAAATCTCCTAAAGTAGGAGACTTTACCGAGGAAACTCTTTTATCTCCTTCATCGTCCTTGGACATGGCATTTTTAAATTGCTCACTGCTTCTCCAGGTCCATCTGTACTCCTTATTGATCCACCACAAACCCTAGGAACTTCCCAGTTATGACCCCGAAAGCACACTTTAGTGGGTTCATCTCGACTTGTATTTTCTGTAGCAAATGAATACCCTCCTTAGGTCGTTCTTTGACTTGATGACCAAATCATCCACATAGAATTCTAAAAACTTGTGAAAGAAATCATGGAAAATATCCATTATTATCTTTTGATATGTTGCCCTGACATTCTTTAACCCAAAGGGCATCACTTTGTACACAAAGTTCCCTAAGAGGGTCCTGAATGTCATTTTCTCTGCATCATCTCGATCCTTCTTGATCTGGTTGTATCCCACATACCCATCCATGAAACTATACATTTCATGATCCATTATTGCATCAATCAGGCTATCAATGGAGGATAGAGGGAAATTATCTTTTGGGCAAGCTCTATTCAGATCTCTGATGTCCACACAGATCCTTATTTGGTTCTTATCCTTTTTCCCTACTGGGATGATGCTTGACAGCCAAAATAAGTATTGTATTAGCTCAATGAACCTTGATGCTAGCAACCATTGTACCTCCTCCTTAATCTTTAAATCCAACCCCGACTTGTAGGTTCTTGTAGCTTGCTTCACCGGTATGGCTGAAGGCATAACGTTCAACTTGTGGCAACTCACCTCTTCGTCTAACCCCTTCATCTCTGTGTATTTCCATGTAAAGACATCTTTAAATTCCTGAATTAACTCTATCATGGCCCCTCTTTTCTCTGTGCTCCGGTACTTCAAAATGAAATGGGCCTTGCACCTTCTCCTTCTTCAGCCAGGTTCAATTGTTCCAACTTTTGTACCTGGGGCTTTGGGCGATCCATCATGTAGTCTAGTTATTCGGCTACATCCTCTGTAAAGTCTTGTATATTTGAGTCATCAATGACCATGCATTGCCTTTACTGGTCCACTAGGAAACATTCGTATATCGGGTCAGCCTCTTCATCAGCCCATAAATCATCTCCTTTGATTACACTGCCTGCTCCATGATCTTCTTTTTGCACTACCTACTCGTCGTTATAATCGATTTTCTCTTCCTTTCCCTCAAAGCTTCTATTATTCTATCTCTCGAATATCTGCTCAATACACTTTGCCGTTGGACCTGATGTCCCATCGGGTCCACCCTGGGCCTCATTCGGTCCATGAGCTTCTTCGAGAGGTTATACTTCTTAAAATCAACAAAGTAAACTTCTTCGACTACTGCTTTTCCTTTTGTCCCTTTGATGCTTTGGCCGTTCACAGGCCTCATGCTTTATTCGATAGAAGGATCTCTTGCTCCTTCCATCCTTCTTATCAGTACCCTAAAATCTTCCTCCAGCTCTGTATAGAAAGCTGCGTCAAACAGAGGAGCTACTTCAGTGGTGAAAGGCTTATCCGTGGGACCTATAATGATCTCAGTCCCTTTAACATTTGCCTTTGCGCATTCATGATACATCGAAGGGACTAGACTATGGTTGTGCATCCATACCCTACGTATCAGCAGGTGGTATGAAGTGTCACTTTCACTCACGTGGAACTTGATATACGAGGTAAGGTTTCCCATCACAATCCCCATATTCACATATCCAATAGACTTGGACGATTGACTACCGCAACCAGAAATCACCAAAGGCATTGTTATTAATCTTTCCTTCAGAATGTTGGCTATCCGGAAGGAACGGATAGGCATGATATTTATTTATGCTCCCTCGTCCATCAAGATCCTTACAAATATTACCCCGTTGATGCTTGCCATTACATATAGGGGCCTGTTGTGTGGGAATCTCATAGCCCTGTCAGCATCACTAAAAGTTAATTCAGATCAAAACTTTCTCACTAGCCTGGCCATAGGCCCCTTCCATCTCAATGATGGTACTACATTCTTCCTCGTGATGTCTAGAATCACTTGCGTTATCTCCAAACGACTTTCCTTTGGTATCCCCACTTAATCGTAGAACCATGAAAACTTGGGTGACTATGAAACAGCTTGGTACTCTAACCTTTGGTCCACTTCTTCCCCTTTCAGGTTGTATACCTCCTCCACATCCCTCGCACTTACTTCATCGTAGGCTATAACTACATTGTACATGCCCCTTGTACAATCTTCCAAAGCGTCCTCAGAGTCTTCCCGTTGGAATTTCAGTTCCCTTGCTTCTCGTTCGACCTCCTCATCATAGGCAACCACTAGATTTTCCCCATGTGGTGGGAGGGGGGTTAATGTTTAAATTCTCTTGAGAGATTTACAAAGTCCCCATCTTCATATGTTTGCTGATGATTTTCCTCAGTGTGAAATAAGTCTCCGTTGGATGACCCACCTTTTGATGGATCTGGCAGTATTTGGGATTAGCTCTCGTTGTTGCATATGGTTCCACGATTGAAATGCCTTTGGGTTCGTACATCGTTCCCCCTTGGACCATTGTGTTATAGCAACTGATAACCTCTTCAATTATACAAGGCAGCAGTGATGGGTCTTCTATGTCTCTTCTAAACTTTCTCTTGTTATCTTTTTTTGGCTGCTTGGCCCCTTTACCTTCGTCGGTATATCCTATCCGTGGGGTCTGGCCACATGCTGCAACGGGTTGTATCTACTGCCTGAACACCACCGGTACTATAATGGGGCTTGGCCGAACCACCAATGATATATTTATTACTTCTTTAAAAAATGCTGCGAAAGTTTCTTCGCTTATTTTTCAAAAATGAGGTGACAAATATATTACGGGAGCCAACCTTCAGTGCAAAGCTGCAATAGTTTGGACTCTTTGGCCTCCTCCCTCACATAGAGTGACCTTTCCCTGAATATTTGGACATATGCCACCACGTCTTCCCCTGGTCATTGCTTCTCCCTACCTAATCGAGTCAACATAAACTCATCTTCTGCCAGAAAGAACTTCTCTACAAATATCACTTGCATCTCTTCCCACGTTGAAACACTTTTTGGTGCCAAATGGGAGTACCGAGTATAGGCTTTATCGGTTAAGAATTTGGAGAAATCCCTCAACCTAAGATTCTTGTTGTTATAATGATCTCCTAAGTGTTCAATAAAGCGTTTAATATGCTCCTTCAAGTTCCCTCCTTCGTAGTGTATTTTTTAAAGATGGGAGGAATGTAGTTCTTCAGGTAGGGCTAATCATTGTATTCCTGAGGATATGGCATACGGAAATCATCATACACCGATGCCACCTCGCTGAATATTTGGGAGGAAGCTTCTATCATCTTTAACATTTCTTTCTGCATCTCTTTCCTTATGTCTTCCAAAGTAGGTGCTGGTGTTTTCTCGATCGTTGGGGGAATAGCCAGAGGGACCACTGGTGGGACACTCATTGCACCTGGAGTAACCCCAGTGGGTGAAACTCCCATCACACCTAGGGCACCGACCATTGGAGTAGAAGTGAGTACTGTGTTCGAGGGGAAGTGCTCGTTAGAGCTTTGCTTGTTGGGGCTACTGGATCCACCATTGGCGTAACGAAAGAAATGGCATCAAACCCCCCCACACTGTGGTAGCAACGAACATCTGTAAAAACTCATACAACTTACTCATGAGGAGGGTCACTTGAGCTTGCCCCATCCCAGCGCTCGTGTAAGCTTGCGTTATCCCTGGGATGCCCGTTGCCTTTTGAACTGGAGGCACATCCACTCGAGGGACCCCATCTCTAGCTGCCTCAAGCTCTCTTGCAGCTTGCTCTTCTTGACGTTGAATGGCGTCAAAGTCTATAGCACTGTTAACATTATCTTGAGACATACTTCTAGAAGAATACCTCCCCAGCAGAGTCGCCAAATGTAAGAGGATAGTCCCCTTATTATCTGAGAGTATGGTAATACTAGTTGAGCTGTAACCCCTATAGGTATGGTGATGAATAATAAACCAGAAACTCTTTAATAAAACAAAATAAACACATAATATTATATTTGATCAACATTCAAATTGGACTCGTAATACACTCGTGTATAGCTCAAACAATAATAAAGGAAACTCAGAAGTAACTCAATCAAAGGGGGAGAGGAATAAGCACCCTAGATACACCTCGGCAGCAGCCAAACACACCAACAACCCTGAAAGATATCTAGTTTGCTATTAAAAGCTTCATAATAAATGATAATAGTGGTTGAGTAAGAGCTTTGGTTTGCAATAACTTTTCCCTGATCTCCTTTCTCCCTAGCCAATAAATCTCTCGAAAGAACCTCCTCTCTTAGAAGTGGTTGAGGCCAATAAATAGCCCCCACACCATTCCCGAGATGCCTCAGTCCTTTACAGTTGTGAAATACATCCCCTCACACTTTATGTCATAAATATTAAATGCATGATGGGCCAGTCAGATCTACGTCATAAACATTAAATGTCAAGACATGTCTTCTGCCTAATAACTGTGAGTCAGAGGACTGTCACCACAGAGGTGGCTCACCAACTGTCTGACACCCCTATATACCACAGTGGTTTACTCAAGTATGGATTGGACAGTGTTATATTTGGATAGTGACATCACCTAAAGTAGATGTGACATTAGGTAGATGGCTGTTTGGTTTAAAAACTCAATGAAGGATGGAACTCAAGGCTTCTCCGCTCAAGCTTCCACAATGAAAGGTCTCTCAGTGTTTTACCTGGTGTATCTAAGATGTCGAGGACAAGTCCCAATGCTGCCTCACTTCTCAATCCTTCAAACCAAGTCCATGTGAAGTTCTCACAGTGAGGTTATTCGATAGAGCATGAAAGCTCTCCCAGGCCCTGTCAGCCCTGGTCTATCGTGAGTACCATTTGACCTCACTCTAAATATCACTACAATCGTTACATTGTTACAATCCGTGTTAGATTACAACATAACAATTTAAGACAAATTAAATAAGTGGTGATCTCTCTCGACCAACCTCTTCACTGGGAGACGTCCCTGAGCTGCCTCACTTGAGCTGCCTCGCTTGAGTTACCACGCTGAGCTGCCTCCCTTGAGCTCCCACGTTGTTTTATTCCCTTAAGTATGTTGTATTAGCTAGGGAGGCCTATCTCTAATCCCGAGATTATCTTCAAGCCCCCTACAATATATATACACACACTTACTATTAACTAAATATATCTCAATCGGCTTGGAGTAATAGGTTTGCATCTCGACTTCTTACATGAAAGTGGTCAAGTAAATCCTCTGTTGGACAAACGAAGAGGTGTTGAAACTATTGTGTGTCCGATTTAGCTTGTAAATATTATGTTGGTATCACCGCCAGAACCCTCGGCACCAAAACCAGTTGCATACATACGGTCGTGCTGGTGTCGAGGGTTTTGACTACGTTAGAGACATGACATTTCCACACTCTTGTAATACCTCGTATTTTTATGCTATATTAATTTGGGGATTTATTAAATTTAATGTGAATGATTTATTTAATAAAAATACGGAAATTAATTATGTTATAATTATTAACGTGTCGAGAGTTAGTAATTATGGGAAATTGGTTGAATATTACTAATGAGCAAAATAATATATTATATTGGTTATATTGAATGTCATGAGTGAATTAAATGACGATTTTGGAAATTTAAGTCGAGACGTGCTCGTGTCACTTCGGGACTAATTTGGTTAAATAAAAAGTGAATATTTTATAAGTTATCCGTATGGTCGTTTTGAGTGCGCCAACGCGTTCAGAAGGGTCGAGATAGTCAGAAAAGTTTACCCGGGGGTTTAGTTTGGGTCTCGGGGTGTTTTTAGGCCTAATTAGTACCCCAGGAGGGCATTTTAGTCATTTTACATAATTGGGTAATTAAACCCACGAATTTCAGCAACCTATATCAGCCATTAGGTTAGCCTTTTAGGGTTAGAATATCCAGAAATCAAGTGACGGCCATTGGAGAAGAGAGGAGAGAGCTCCAAGGCAATTCAAGGCCAAAAAGCCACCGGATTACACCGCCACCACCACTACCGCGTAGATCGCGAGACAAGGAACGCAGCCATACCAAAATCAGCCGTGAATCAGAATACCAAAAATACCAGGCAAGTATTTGACTTGCGTATTTTCGTTAATGCAATCTTCATATTAGTCTAGGATTGTTTAGAGATGGAAACTATGGAAGAAAACTCAATTTGTGTTAGGATAATGCATGTAGTTTTGATTATATGGAAATTCTGGAACCCTTGCCATGTAGAGGAATATAACCCACGAAATTTTGATGATATATTAGAAGGAATTTCTGGTAAAAACAGATTAGAACCTTGATTTAGGAAAACTCTAGGGTTCTTGATGATTAGATGGGATTTTGAGTTAATTATCCATGTTTAATGTTAGATATACACATGCTTTACGTTATAAACATCTGGTATATTGTTATAATGATAGTAGTAGGATTTTTGGTACGATTAGAATGGAAAGACATGGTTTTGGTTGAATAAATTTAGTGAAACCCGTAACTGCATTCTGCAGAATTTTGCCCGGACCTGCTTGATCGATCGATCGAGCCCCAAGCTTCGATCGATCGACCCCTCCTGGCAGACTCCTAATTCCCTCTTTAAATGAGTTAAATTCAAATTTTCGTGAAATAATTCTTAGGCATTCTTGATAAAATAATTTGGGAGACATTGAGGACCAGTAGGGTATATGAAAAATTGTTGGGACCTTTAATCTTCAACGAGAATGGTATTATGGGATATTTACTTTAGGTTGGTAGATTATGTATTTTAAAGGGTGAGGTGCGTAAGAGAGTTACGTTGGAATCTAATAAAGTCACTTACTGAATTTCAGATTAGTGAGGATATAGCCACGAGTGTTAGGTAATAAGTGAGAAAACCCTTCGAGTTAAGGTTAGGAATGAAACCTTATACGTAATTCTATAATTGCGAAATTAAGGATAATTGGTATAATTATGGGTGACGAGAAGAACCTATTTTAATATGATAAAGTGGTATATTTACATGATTGTGTGTACATATATTATATACATGTGAAAAACATACCGCGCTACTTGCTATCCTTGAGGTTACCGCGCTGGGACAGTCTTATCTCGATGGGACCTTTATGGGGGATATTGACTTGTACCCTAGAAGATAGATATCCTTGGTACAGGCTATCGAATTGATAGTTCAGACGGTCCTAAGAGACGCGAGTATGTGCCATCCTCTTAGAGACTTGGAATCTATGCTTCGCCTCGATATTGTTTGTGTATGTGTTAATACAATTCGAGAGTGATTCCGAATTTGTATTCCCCTTGATTTGAGTGGTATGGGGTTTGGATAGTAGAAGTATGCATGCACCATAGTTTTATTCGGGGTGCTGATATATATATATATATATATTATACGAGTAGTTAATATATGTATATGAGATTATGAAATTTGAAACTGCCTGCTGGGGTTTGATAAGTAGGAAATGGTTGTTGACTCAAATTATAAATACTTGTTTTGAAAGTATATAATATGTCACTGTAAAACTTTATTGATTTTTATAAAGTTAAAATGGAGAACTTTGGTTACTGTTTGGAACATTCGTTTTAAAATAGAATCGTGAATTGTAAATCTTACGAGTAATCTAAGTTAAGTTAAATCTTTTAGAAAGACTAGTGAGATAATTGATAAAACAAACCGTGGGGCAAGTTAGTGCGATAGGTGTGCACATTAGAAGAGAGGTGAGATTTTCTCAAGAGAGTGTCGCACTAATATGTTGTTGCATTGGCCTGTATCATTTTAAATACTTGCTAAACGTATTTTAAATCAAACACACTTTCGGGCTCTGACCCGTTTCTTTTTCTCTCTCTCTCTCTTGTATATATATGTATATATTTCAGGTGCCCAGCCACAGGGGCGTCTTGCTTAGGATCCCTTGAGAAGAACGTGCTGCAGCTTAGGTGGGAGTTGCAGGTCACTTGCGTCGACGGCTTCCTTTATTGACTCCACTTCTAGCATTCTCATTATTGGGCATGTGTCGCCCTTTCCATCATTTCATTTGTTACTGGGACATTTATATTTCAGTTATTTCCAGTATTGTTCTATGGGATTTATTCAGTATGGATTTATGATTTTAGTTTCATATGTTGACATTCAATTGGAGAATGTATTACATTATTTGGTTTATCGTTGTGTGATTCTTAATTGTAGAAATGTTGTTTTAAATAAATAAATCTTTTTCTTTAATTAAAATTTGGAAAGTTTGTATGAAAATGTTTTTGACACTTAGCTTAATTATTTAGGGTGTTAATTTGGAAAATTTATTTTTATCGACAGTGATGCTGAGAATGAACCAACTGGTTACCTTGATTTAATTTAATAAAGGAGTGATCGCCCGGTATTTAATTAGGCGGGCTGTCACAGGTGGTATCAGAGCATCAGGTTCTAGTGTCCATAGGATCTGTACGGCTTATTTCGCTTTCAGCGTAACTTTATTTCTATAGAGCCCTATTTTTAGGATTGTTGTATTCCTGCTTTTACGTTTAAGTCTTCAGCTATTTGAGATTTGATGATAACTGTAGACTAATAAACTTGTTCACATTTCAGATGCCTCCGAGACGTGCTCCGAAAGATAGGCGTGCCCAAGCCGAGCAGCCAGCAGCTCCGGCACCAGGCATAATGAATGCTGTAGAGGGAGCCTGAAGGTAATCCTGGGATTAGGGATAATCCACCAATTAGCAACAGTGTTCTGAGGATAATCTCAGCGAGGCAGCTCAAGCGAAGTAGCTCAGCGAGGCAGCTCAGCGTGGAAGCTTGGCGTGGCAACTCGTACTTTAGCTTATTGTTACTTTGTCATATTATAGCTTTGTTTATATTGACTATGAGTTGTAACGACTGTAATGTTGTAACGAGAATAATGAATGGGTGTGAGGTCGAACGGTACTCGCGAGAGGCCAGGCTTGGCAGGGCCTGGGAGAGCTTTCATGCTCTATCGAACAACCTCACCGTGGGAACTTTAGAGGGACTTGGTTTGGAGGATTGAGAAGTGGGGCACCGTTGGGGCTTGTCCTGACCATCTTAGATACACCTGGTAAAACACCGAAAGATCTTCACCGTGGAACCTAGAGTAAAGTAGCTTCGAGTTCCATCGGGAGCTTTGCTGTGAACCAAACAGCCCTCTACTTTATGTCCCATCTACTGTAGGTGATGTCACTAGCCAGATAGACAGCGTCAAGTCTGCACGTGAGTAAACCACCGTGGTATTTGGGGCTGTCAGACGGTTGGTAAGCAACCTCTGTGGCAACAGCCCCCTGACACACAGTGGTTAGGCAAAAGGCATGTCTTGGCATTTAATGTTTATGACGTAAAGAAAACTAGTGCATCAGGTATTTAATGCTGGTGACATAAGGTATGAGGGAGGTCTTTCACAGGCATTAATGACTTAGCTGCCTCGGGGGTGGTGTGGGGTCTATTTAAGGCCCCAACCACCTCCAAGGAAGGAGATCGATCAAAAAGTTCTAAAAAGAGTTCTTTTGGAGATATTCTTCTAAGATTTTGAGAAATTATTACTAGAGAAAGAGTTATTGAAAAACCAGAGAGTTCTTCCACCCACCATTTGTTATTTATTAGGGAGCTTTAATAACTTGACATAAATCCTTGAAGAAGACCTTTTCGGTGTGTGTGTTTTTTTACCTGCCTACTAAGGTGTATCTAGGATGCTTACTTCTCTCTCCCTCTAGCTAAGTTATTTCTGAGTTCTTTATTATATTTTGAGTTATACACGAGAGATTTATGAGTTTAAGAGGGGTTTCATACGTTCCAAACTGTTCTTTGTGTCTTGTGGCTAAATCACTAGTGTTTACTGATTAACCTTGTCATCACCATACTCAAAAGGGGTTACGCCTCCATCTTATCTAAACCACCCTCTTACAAATGCAAACGAAGTAGCCGCCATTGTTGATCAGGCGGTGAATGCCGCAATAGCGGTGATTCAGCAGGCTCCACCCTAGGTTCAGGCAGTAGCACCAGTACCAGCACAGCTTCCATCGGCATGGGAGCGGGTTCGGGATGCTTTTTAGAAAGCGCATCCCCCTGAGTTTTCTGGTAGCTCCGATATTGTTACAGTTAGCCAATGGAAGAAAGACATCCAGCGGCACCTCCGTATGTACGAGTGTACTAACATGCAAAAGCAGTTATTGGCTTCCTTTAAGCTGGTGGGAGCCGCATTACAGTGGTGGGAGTCCACTACTACTTTGGAGGAGAGGGACACAATCCCTATTCAGTTGTTCTGGGAGCGATTTGACCGCAAGTATTTTCCACCCGTAGTGCAGACTGAGATGAGGCGGAAATTACTAAATCTGAAGTAGGAGAACCTTACTGTAGCTGAGTATGAGGAGGAGTTCACGAGACTTCTCACAATTGTACCAGATGAGGCACCTACTGAGAGCAAGAAGATTTTGTTGTTTGTCGACGGGTTAGCTTGGAGGATCCGTCAGCACCTTATTGGGAATCTATCCCTGAGTACGTTCACTGATGTACTCAATGCAGCGTTACTACATTGCCAGGATCACCGCTTCCATCTGCAGGGAAGCAAGAGAGCAGGGGAGTCCAGCCAACAGGGCAGGACCGGGGGAAATAGTGCCAGTGGGGCACCAACTCATGGACAGACTCGTCAGCACGAGCAGAGTTCCCATCAGGGGGACCCTGCTAAGAGATTCCGTTCAGGTGATTCTAGGCAGGGATTCGGGGGTTTCAGGCAGGGCCATCAGGGCCAGCCTAATCAGCAGGGTCAGCAAGGCCAACACCGACCACAGGGACAGCAGCAGGGCTAGCAAGGCCAACATCGTGCACATCAGGGCCAACAGGGCCAGTGGCGTGGAGGTAACGTCCAGCAGGGTCGTGGACAGCAGGGTCAGAGGGGTGGTAACTTCAAAGGTCGATTCTTTGGGTGCGGTAAACATGGCCATAGGCACCAGGATTGCCCAGAGGGCGATAGGGCCCCACAGCAGCAGGGAGCCCGTAATGAGCCGCAGAGACCACTTTTTCCACCTGCCCTCCCTGCTCCAGCCCAGGTGCCAGCCCTACCAGCCATTCCAGCAGCTCCAGTGCAGCAGAGGAAATTACAGTATGGACGTGTCTATAACGTCCACCAGGCAGCAGCTCCACAGGCACCACCCGCGATTGAGGGTATGTTTTCTATCCATGGTACTATGAGTCGAGTTTTGTTTGATACGGGGGCAACGCATTGTTTTATAGCTACGCATTTTACGAAGTCCTTAGGGTTGTTATCCACAGCAGAGAGCACCGTGATGTGTGTCGACTCACCACTGGGGAGTGGGTCACTTATTTTCTTTATATGCCGGGGAGTGGGGGTAGAGATTGGTAGCTTGGTATTACCTGCAGACATGTTAGTCTTAGACATGCACGAGCATGATGTGATTATTGGTATGGACTGGCTCGCAGCTTATAGAGCCATGATTGATTGCTTCGGTGGGAGCATTATTTTTGCCATTCCGGGGAAAGAGATGTTTGTAGTGGCGATGCCTCGCCCAGAGGGAGGTTCGACCGCTCATTTGTATTACATATAGGAGGATACCTTTAAGGAAATTGTGATTCCCTTAGATTCGATCCCTGTTGTCAGGGAGTATTCCGATGTGTTTCAGGAGATACTAGGCCTACCCCCCAGTCGTGAGATAGACTTTGTCATAGATTTATTGCCAGATACGAGACCTATAGCACATGCACCGTACCGTATGGATCCGACAGAGATGCGAGAGCTACGAGATCAGATAGAGCAGCTGCTAGGTCAGGGCTTTATTCGTAGGAGTACCTCACCTTGGGGCGCTCCAGTCTTGTTTGTGAAGAAGAGAGATGGTTCACTGAGATTGTGTGTGGACTACCGGGAACTGAACAAGGTCACGATACGAAATAAATATCCGTTACCCCGAATCGATGATCTGTTCGACCAGCTGAGGGGCGCAACTTTATTCAAAATTTTATTGATTTTGTATACTTCTTGGAATTGAATTATCCCAGTTGGAGAATAAATAAGAAGCATATATATATATCATATCCGATAGTTAAAGTTAAACTCTTTGTTGTTAGACTTGGACGGTGTTAAAAGTTGGTGCATAGTTCTAGTGTTCATAATTTATGCGCACATGACCTGAGTTTGATGGACCTCATTACATAGCATATGACCTCTAAAGTTATGAAACTTTAACTAAGTATTAATTAGTATGCGTGCAAAAAATTTATTGAAATTAATTTAAGGTGTGAAAAAATTATGATAATCGTGAAAGTTAACTGTATAGTAGAGGAACTTATCGGATGTATTTATTATGTTGTAAAAAAAGGCCATATCTTTCTCTTGAAAACTAAAAATGATGGACTTTCTCTTATGTTGGAAGTACATTCATATAGTTATTCTTATTAGTATGATTGGATATCTATATTTTCACAATTTATGATTTGAAAATGATTCAGAATAAGAGATGATAGTTTGATGGCAGATTAGATATCAAATGACAGAATATTCACATTTATTCCTTTCAAAGAGTAATTTGAGTCCATGTTCCATGATTGTATATATTTAGAGGTTTATTTTTTATATATATATTTGGTTTTATTTCATAGTTCCATACACAATGTTTTCGATGATTCAATGTGTACAACTCAATTAATATAGTTTATTATCACATCATCTTTGCTCGAGGTTTCAAAGAATTCTAGTTGAGTGATATTATGTTGTATTTGTAGAGCCATATAATTCCATATAAATATTTCGATGTGATATTTAATATTGGAAGAAATAATCGAGTTATATAGATTGACAAATTTAGGGACATATATTTAATAACTTCAAGATGAGTGTACGCACTAGGAAGATGTATAATTATGTTATGGATATGAATGGGTAATTTTGATGTTGGATTTATTTCATTTTGATTTATTAAAATTAGAGGTTACTCCCCGAGCAGAAGAAATAGTTTATTGCAGACGGGATTTTTGAACTATGGTTCAAAAAGTTAAGAAATTGTTTATGAATGGATGAGATCAGTATATACATAATAAAATAGACATGACTTATTAATTTATTGCAATCTAATTTATGCAATAGTATAGTTGTGATGAATTCATTGAGCTAGTTTGTTCATTATTCCTATGTTACATTTTTCAGGTCCCTTGGTATCACCGCCAAATTTAGGAGGTCGGTTTGGGTTAGCAAGGAAGGATTAAAATAACAAGTTTTTATCTTAATATAAATGATGTAATTGGGTTAAGTTATCTTTATTACATGTTTGTAATAGTATAATTGTTTGTATCTTGTCAGAAGTTCTTAGTTTATGGATTTCGAGTGATGACTTTGTGAATAAGACATGTGTTTATGGTTTTGTTTAAGGAAATATGGTTTGACTCACTTTGAATTTAAAACTTATATATAAGTATATGGATTGGGGTGCGTCACTTTTGGTATTAGAGCCTAGGATTTATAGCAACTCGAGTTAGAAGAGTCTAGATTTGGCCATGGAAATAAAAAGTATGTTTTTATTATGGTTATTGATTAATTTTTTCATACTAAATATTATGTTAGTGACGATTCATATATATGCATGTTTTTATATCTATGATTCATTTCAGATATCAATGAATAGAACCACGAAATGGTAATCTGAGATAGAAGGTGCATCTTTTAATATCCATTTTTCTATAAATATATATCTTGAGCGAGAATAGTTGATAGATATGCAAATAATGACATGTGATATAAATTTGATGGAAGAACAAAAGGTTAGATTTATGGCTCAAATGTAAGCACAATGGGCTGGCAATTGGAGGCACAAGTGTTGGTTAAGGATGAGGATGTGATACAAAGGGAAGAAACAAATACTTCACATGAGAAATTCAATCATATGAATATACCCTTATTTGAATGAGTTGTTTATCCTACTGAGTTAGAGATATGGGCTAAAGATATGGAGCTTATTTTGGGGGTAAAGGGAATGCATAGAAACTAACGAGTGACGTTGGACACTTATTTTCTAAAAAGAGAAGACAAGTATTGGTGGGATGACAACACTAATTTTTTTATTAGAATCGAAGGTGGGGAGGTGATCTCATGTGATTCTTTTTTTTTATATATTTTCATGGAAAGTATTTCCCTTCAATGTATCGAAGAAAAAAGGATAAAGAATCCCTAGTATTGACTCAGGAAAGGATGCCTTTAAGAGAATATGAAATCAAATTGGCAACTTTATCTCGGTTTGATGCAAGATTAATAAAAAATGAGGAAGATAATCGTACATAGTTCCATGATGGTTTAAAGTAAGTTATTAAATCATGGTTGCCTTACTTATAGAGTGTTTGACAAAGGCATTGGATAAAGTTAATTATAAACTACCATTCATCATTATCATGGGAAGGCTAATATATTATAAGATGCTTTAAGTAAAAAATCATCGAGTATGTTTGCTTACATTCACTGTGCACGTGTCCATAAAATTCGTCTATCTGGATAAATGGGGGTTGAATTAGAATTGCCAAAAGAGGAATCAATGTGGGAACCTATTGTAATGAGACCATTATTTGGAGAACATATTCAAAAATTACAAGTTAATGATGGATTCATTGATAAGAGGAAACACGAAGTTAAGGATGGTAAAGAAAATAACTTTGAGATTAGGAATGATGGACTTTGTATTATTAGAGCATTATTTGTGTAGCAAATGATAAAGCCTTAAAGAAGGATATTTATAAAGATGCTAATAGTTTTATTTATTATATGCATCCAGGAGTTACCAAAATGTAAGGATATTTGAAAGGATGTCATTGGTCGAATAATATGAAACGTGAAATTATAGAGTTTGTAGCTAATGTTTATTATGCCAGCAGGTGAAAGTAGAACATCAAAAACCGACAGGATTTTTACAGCCATTATCTAGTAATGGAAGTGGGAGCATATTACTATAGATTTTGTAGAATCACCATGATCACAAAAGTGTCCTCATTCTACTTGGGCGATAATAAGAAGATTATAGAATGTAGCTCATTTTTTTCCAGTTAAGACTACTTATAATGTTAACAAGTATGCACGTATGTACACCGATGAGAATATTTATTTACGTGGGGAACTAATGTTAATTGTATATAATAAAGATTCAAACTTCATTTATATGTTTTCCATCTTTTTTCGATTTCTATGGGGATAAGTTTTAAGTTTATCCGAAGGGGAGATTCATATATCAGAAGACATGTTACGGTCATGTGCTCTTGATCTTAAGATTAGTTGGGATGATTATTTTCCATTGATGGAGTTCTCGTATAACAACATTTATTAGTCTGTTATACCATAAATATGGGATGACTCTTGGAATAATTAGAAGATAACACTCGGGACCACATAACTACTGTGAATGTGGTCGACCTAAGTTCAGAGTCTGGTCGGCTCATATGGAGGTCATATCGGGCACAATTAATGGAGAAATTAACCTCGTTAGTTGATATTGTCAATTAACACTATTATCTAACACCTTTATAGTAGGCATGTACTTCGTGGTTAGATGACGTCAGTAGCATGTATGCATGCACTCGTGGAAAAGATATGCAAATATCCTCTCCCACGTGAAAATAGCTAACGAGTGATTATTACCTCACCATGTATGCAAAGCATGTACTCACATGTCCTATAAAGGTGAGCCACGTGTACATTTCATTTATCTCATTTCTAATAACCTATAAATAGCACACACTACCCACGTGTGGGTAACTGATGAGATTTATCCTTACTGTTGTGATGACCAATTATTAAGAGAAATTGAGAGATTATATCTTGAACTCATCCATGGAGATTATCTATTAAATAATAGAAATAATGTTGAAACTGTGGAAACATGCACCAATGTGGGATGAACCATATAAATCAAGTTCTCCTTCTCTCTTTATATATTCTCTATCATGTACATGTGGTACTATTATAGTAATTAGATCTCTTATATATTTATCTACTAGCAATTAGTATATTTAGCTAAGATAATCAATATACCGATTTCCAGTGATAAGAGATTAACGTCGTTTGTGGTAAACAGTTTTCTATTGTCACCTTCCACCATTTTTAATTTCTAGGACTCGAGGATACCAAATTCTAGTAAACCTGTGGATCACAATCCGATTCACCCTAGTTTCAAAGGGTTGGAGCTTCTTTTGAGCAATTTTAATTATTCCTACTAATTCCTTGAATCTCTATTTAGATCTTTGCATTTTCGCTTTAGATTTACATTTTTTGTAAGTTGATTTACCTATTTTTGCGATACTCTATTTTATGTTAAATTTTGTTGAGAATGTTTGAAAACCCTGAAAGCAGTATAGATAGAGAGGCGATACCTCCCTCTACACCTGTTGTTTTGGGTGTCCTACAAGGAATCTTGTAGATATTGGCTAAAATTAGAGAGGCCATGCAAGAAAATATGAAACAATTGACACAGAGCATCCTGACTGGACAAAATCGGCCATAACTGAATGTGGTGACCCCTGCAGTTGAGGAAAATTAAAATCAAAGACGTGAGATACCATCCCTGTACCTAAATAAGGAAGGGAGGCAGGCGCACCATGAAAGATCATTGTATAACCCCAGGCAACTAAATTTAGGTTCATGTGATGAAGAAAGAATGTCTAGGAGAAGGACTGAGTCTGGTCAACAGGTTATGATGATGACAAGACTTATTCTATGGAGCGACCTAGTTTGTTAGAGAGGTTAAGTAGAGATCCTACCTTTGACTGGTTCATCCCTAGGGTAGTACAAGAACATCCGTGCAGAGAACCCATGGAGGGAAAGGACGAGTCCTAAAAATCTGTCTCCATGAAGGTTACATGATCGTCCCCATCTAGACATAGTGTAAGAGGATCGTCTAGGTTAGAGCACACATCCACGAGGGAGGAGAGCTCATTCGAATTCCAACACCGACCCAAAAATTTAATAAAGGATTAATAGAGAGAGAAGGACCAACTATGTAAGGGACCTATGTAATGCTTAGAAGACAGATTAAGAGACCTAATCAAGACAAAAAAAACTTTTGCAAAGGGGTTATGTAAAATGATCTCACTTCATAACATCTATCATGAGCTTTTCAACCCCGACGAAGTTTAAGCATTCGGTTATTACTCCGAGGTACGATGGTAATACTGATATGATGCATCATGTAGAGAAGTATCATGCTATGTTGGACATATATTCAATCCCCGATGAGATAAGGTGCAGGGATTTTTTTAGTAGTTTGACTGGTTCATCCCATGTATGGTACCCAAAGGGGTAAACTAACAAGTTTCAAATACTTAGCCAACCTATGTGTCAGCAACTTATTTTTAGGCACAAAACCTGGGAAGATGGTGGCCCCTTATTAAGCATCAGTTAAAAGGATGATGAAATGACAAGAAAATACATTATGAGGTTCAACAATGAAAAAATATAAGTAATACATTGTGATGAGAGAATAACAATAACTACAATTATGAGTGGTTTGCTACCTCAGAAGCTTTACTGGGCAGTGGTGAAAGAACCCCAAACACTAAGGCCAAACTACTAGGCAGGGCGAGAAATATTATGAATGCCGAAGAGGAAATTATTGCAAAGGAGTCTAGTTATAGAAAGTACGATGTTAGTGGAAGTTAGGAGAAGAAGGATATGTGTGGGAAGTCGAAGAAGGATAAGCCGAAGAGGTTTGATGAGTACACAACCCTCACCATAAGAGTGCATCACATCCTCGATAAGATCCGAGGAAGTGAAAAGCTCAAGTGGCCAAAAAAGTTGAAGACGTCGGTGAATATGGGAAACAAGTAAGTTCTGCGATTTCCATAAAGATCATGGCTATACAACTGACAAATTTTGGTTCTAAAATACGAAATCGAGGCCCTGATTAGAAGGGGCAAGTTGACAAAGTACATGAATAAATCGTATCGAGAAGCCAAACCCAAAGGTAATCCTGGGTCAAGGAGAAGTTCAAAGTCTCCTTGAAATCCAACGGGCGACAATAAATAGGGATGTGACGATGAGAATTCAGAAGATGGAATCGACTCGCATTTGTCCAAAAATTCCAAGGAGCCTAATGATAATGTGAACCTGATTTCATTCACAAAGTATTTTATAATTGGGGCAGATGTTGGCGGTGGTGACGAACCAACCAGAAAGGAAATCATACCTGAACGAGGTGAAATCTTGTGCGCACATCGATGAGGTGAACATGGACGAAGCAGTGGAGGCTCGCCTTCGAAAGGTAAATAAAGATCATTTAATTGTTGGTTTTTTTCTAAAGATGATTTATGTGGACTATTATATCCACATGATGACCCCCTGGTTGTGAGCATGATGTCCATAAAAGGACTGTTTAGAGAATTCTGGTAGACAATGGGAGTTCTGAAGATGTATTATTCTATGATATTTTCAAAAAGCGCAGACTATTTGGAAAAAACAGCTGCAACATTATCACCATCTATTCATTGGATTCTCATAAGAGAAGATGTACCCCCTAGGAACGATTGAAGTTGAAGTCATAGCTGGAACATGGTTGACTTTCTAAACATAAATGATGCATTTCTTCGTCATGGACAAGAATATTGCCTCGACTTATAACATCATTTTTATAGGGTTGGTTTGAAGAAATTTAAAGCAGTATCCTCCACGGTGCACCAGGATATGAAGTTCGCAACGCTTTATGGAGTGGTTTAGGTCAACATAAGTTAAGTAGTAGCATGATAATGCTATAATGCATGTGTTGAGGAGAGAGAGAAGCTAACACAGACTTATCAGATCGAGACTTTAGATCGTGATTAATATAACTTGGTCACATTAAATCATCCGAGTAGATAGAGCTACGAATCTTAAACGATCAACATCCAAAATGGATAACCCAAATCGGTTGGTCTATGGACCCAGTTTTAAGAAATAACTAGCAGACTTCCTGAGGCAAAGGCGATATGTATTTGCCTAGAGACATGAGGACATGCCTAGAAATGATATAGATATGATATGTCACGAACTCACTATTGCGAAAGATAACATGCATGTCAAATAGAAGCGTGGGGTATTCTTTGAGGAGAAGAACATGGCTATCAAGAAGAGGTGTATAAGCTCAAGATATCAGATTTTATCAAAGCGTGAAGTACCAAACATGGCTCTCCTGCTACATGGCTTCCATAGTCACAGCTACTGTATGTGCGATGATGGTAGCTAGGTCTGTCGGCCATATAGCTGGTGTGTGTCCCTACTGAGGATACTACTGCTAAGGAGCGATCACCTCAATTTCGGCACTCACAGTCGGTCGTTGTCGTGTTGCTCGTCGCCGAGTGTACACCATCTTAAAGATAGTTAACAAAAGTGTGTAAATACATGTACACAAAATATAGTACAATAATCTAAATGATAAGATCTAAAGTATCAAATAATGCTACGTAGAAAAATAATGAACGCACTCAATATCCCTAGGACACTAGTACCTGGAATGCTCTTATACCAACTATGACACCCCGTAAAATATATTGATAGATTAATCAGGTTTAAAAATAAATAATACAAGAGTATATACAATTGAATAATATTCGAAGCATGAAATAAAAGAACTAACATGAGTAACTAAATAACGGAATACAACAAAAAGAGAAACCTAAATAATCCTCTGATACCATAATAACCAACAGTAAAATAATCCAACTCGAGCAATATAAATTATCTCAAAAAGTAAATCAACCATAATTGATGTCATAACTACTATAATGTCTGACTCGAATGAAAAGTAAATAGGAATAAGAGAGTGAATAAGCAAGCTCGACAAATACATCCTATAAGAATAACAACTAAAAGAAGTGCAAGATATAATCAAGGATGAGGCTGCACCAGTGACAACATTAACAATCAGTTTATCTTCTCGTATTTTAGTTATTTTTAAGTTACCCCAACCCAAACAATCCTAATTATCGCATGAGTTTAATAGCAATACCACGTGAACCTAAGGATTAATTATTAGTTTCTCGATTGAATATAATTAAAGGTTCCATAATAATGCCAGTATATAAATAGATAAGAAAATACAGTTTGTACATATAACATCCATAAAAGTACGTTCACAGTCACGTTTAGAATAAATGGGCTACTCTCGATCCTGCACCTAATGAAGTCTTCTCCCTATTTCCATCGGGGATCACTCGCACGTACTAGGTAGTTATATCCCATCCCAAACCTATAACCCCAGATCATCAACAAAGGATAATCACTATGACTTCACACCAATCTTATGGACCCATACCCTAAGAAATATGAGAGGATCGGCCCGTTAATCCCCTTGGGATATAACTAGTACTTTTATCACTTAGTGTCCGGGATATAAATGACCAAGGTAAACCCCATCTTTATTACTAGGTACCAGCGCGGTCGATGTCATACCCTAAAAGGATACCCCCTAGTACGTCCCCATGGAGCACTCGTGGGCGGTACGTAATGCACATAAGTTCTAGGAATTGTAAATCATAATCCTTAAATTGATTTTCCTGATTTAATTAAGAATTAAAGATCCAAACAATTTCAAATTTGTTCAAATTAAGTCCCCAACTCATTCTAACAAGTTACCCTATCTCATTCGAATGACTTCCCTAGGTCATTCGAAAGAAATATCCATTGTCGCTCTAATGACCCTAAATCTCGTTCAAACGAGCACCCTAATACCATTCGAGCGAGGTCCAAATCTCATTAGAACGAGATAAGTGCAGATTTTCTCCTCAAGTAACCCAATCCCGCGATTTTTAACCACAAAACCTATCTTAGAAGTCTCTAATCATCACCAATACCATTATACTTTACATATAAGTGTTCTAACAATAATCCTAACCTATATCAACTAGTTTTACACGATTCTAACATAAATCAATGGGGTTTATTTCACATTCACCTCCAGGACCCTAGTTTATAACGTTTGCCATCTAATCTCATATTTATACCAATTCGTGAAATTAGCATGGGGATTTTATATGATTTATGGTATATAACAAGATTATAACAATTATAAATCAATTCCAACTCATATTCATAAGGATTTATACTAATATCAATGTATATGTTTAACATGAATCTTAACCTCAATTATTTCATTAATTTAATTACGAAATTGGATGATTGATTACTAAAATTAGATTGTAAGCACAATTGATTTAGATTCAAATGAATAGATATGCTATAACACAAAAATAATTAGATTCCTACACTAGGTAAACTTGTCTTAGTCCTAGGTATGATGAATTCTCAAGCTCCATTCCTCCAATTCTGCTTCTCTTTAAGCCTTAGGGTTTCTCTCCAAAGTTTTTAATATGAAATTAGTTTTACCTAATGTCCTTTTAAGAGTATTATCCACGAAATTACCCCTAGGCCCCATATGGGCTTTAACTCAATGATCCCAACTACCATTCAAAACACTACCGATGTCACATACCAACCCAATGAACTTAAAACCCATCATTTAAAGTCATAAACGGACATTCTAAATGTCCCAAAATCCCACCCAAAATATGAAACCAAACAAACAACTATTTTATTCCTTACGAGTATAAATATCAATTATTTGTTTATAAGTTGTAATACCCGATAATTTAGCGTAAATTAAATATGTAATACCCTATAATTTAGAGTAAATTAATTAAATTATATATGTCTGTAATTGTGTGTATTTATCTGCATTAGATTTATGTATTTATTTGCACTGCCTGATGATGTCACTAAAATTATGTCATTGTTTAAATTACTATTTGAAATTGAATTGAATTTAAAATACGATAATAAAATATTATTTATTTCACGAATAAAAATAATTATGTTGGTGGAATAAGTTGAGGGACTTTGGGGACATGTAGAATATCTGATTACACTAAAAGGATAGGTTTTAAAGTCCATAGGTTAATGTATGACTTGGGTTAGACTTTAGGCTATTTGGAATTAGTTTTGGGCTTAATGGGTGATGGTCCATATGGGGTCTAAACCTAATTTCGTGATTAAAATTATAAAATGAAGATTACAGTTAAGTTAAATCACTTTTTACATCTTGGAGGATAACCGTATAGCTAAGGAGAATAGGCTTGGGGAAGAAAATGACGAATTGGGGCTTTTGACTTGGGAATTCAACATACTTGAATTATAGGCAAATTTATTCAGTATAATTTTATAATTAATGTTGTGCTGTAGTATGATTATCCATATGATTTTTAACCTAATGTTAGAACAATGAGAATTAATAAATCTATATAACCATTGTTAGAATTAGGTTAATTAAGCGATTAAGTTAAAATCGATGTTCTTAGTACATTATGAAATTTGGAAGATTTGTCATGATTTAAATTAGAATATATGAAACTGATGATATAGTTATGATATTTCATGTTAGAGGATTGGAACCCTTTGTTAATTTCATGGAATAAACTAGAATTTGATTGGATTGTGATTAAATTACATATTCGGATTCTTGAGATGAAAATTAGGATTCATATCTAAAAATTATGTAAGAATAAACTAAAATCCTTAGAGATGTGTTAGTATTGATATTGGGATATTTATACATCTAAGAAGTGAAGTTTGAGAATGTTTAGGGGCCTTGAAATGAGACTTTAAGGGCCAGAATGGCATAATTTCTCTGGGAAGAAGAAGGTTTTTGGGCGAATCTTATTCGAACGAAATTATGGCCTCGTTCGAATGGCAAGGTAATTCTCATTGGAATGACAATTGGGAATCGTTCGAATGAAGTGTGTATTCTCATTGGAATGACAAGAAGGACTTGTTTGAATGACCTATGAATTCTCGTTCGAAAAAGGAGATTCAATGACTTTTAATCTGAAATTTAATTCTTAATTAAAAGAGGTTAATTAAGGTCTTAAAGTTGGAATTAAGACTTGTAACCCTTAACTATGTAGGATTACTTATTTTGTGTTTTATGTACGGCATATCGGCTATGTGTACTCATGGGATACGTACTAGAGGGGATATCCTTATGGGGTACGACCGACGGATATCGGTACCCTGATACGATGTTGAGTGGTTTGACTTAGTTATAATTACCCTGGATAATACGTGCTGAAACTTATGTCATATCTATGTAAGGTTCACGGGCTAATCCGTCTATATATCATAGGGAATAACATTATATAACTTGTGTGAAGGCATAGTGATTATGCCTAGTATATGCTTGAATAGTTATAGGTATTAATATAGAACAACCTCTAACTATACCTAGTGTGTGCAAGAAATCCCCGAAGGCAATAGGATATGCCTTTATTATTTATAGGCTTGTGATGGGGCCTTTTTTGAGGTAGGTACATTGAACCAGTAATATGTGGATGTAGATATCGATACTACTTTCCCTTATGACATTACATAATTTTGAAGTATAAATGAATAAAAAGTGGAATTTGAACATAAAAGTCTATAGTGATGAATAAGACTTAATCATGGGGACATATGGGCTTGGGAGTAGCTGCATATGATATTTAAGGTACTGCTACGGTGCCCCACTAGCACCAGTACTTCCAGTCTTGCCCTGCTAGCTAGACTCTCCAACTCTCTTGGCTCCCTTCATATGGAAGCGATGATCCTGGTAATGAAAAAGTGCGGCATTGGCGACATCAGTATAAGTCTTTAATGCCAGATTACCCAGCAAGTATTATCAATCCTCCAAGTGAGTTTGTCAATTAACTTTAACATATTTTTCTCTTCCGTATTCACTTCATCAGGCATAAAGTTTGCCAAACGGGTCAATTTCTCATCATATTCGGATACTGTCTAGCCCTACTATGATAAGTATAGAAACTTCCTCCGCTTCTTTATCTGGATAGAGGATGGGAAGAACTTGCGATAGAACTGCTCCCAAAACTCTTCGATAGTCGTGGTATCCCTCTCTTCAAATGTGGTGACTGATTCCCACCATTGTCATGTCGATCCTATAAGCTTAAAAGTCGCTAAAATAAGCTTTTGAGTGTCTCTACACTCAAGTTGGAACTGTATATACTTCTTCCACTGACTGGCAGCAGCAACATTTACACTGACTTAAAACTCTAGCGAATGGCCTTTCTGGAAGGCCTCTCTCACTCTCTCTCAACACCGACGACGTTGGGTGGGCCTGGACGACTAGTGCCACCTGGGGCTGGGGAAACTGCTGTTCAATAGAGGTCATTGCGGGATTAACCACTTGTGCAACTGTAGTGGCAACATCGACAGGTGCCATCGTTCCATGTGCTACTTGTGGATCCAACTGAGCCTCTCTCCCTGTGGCCCTCCTAGCGGCCCTAGCTTGTCGTCCTATCCTATTTGTCATTTGAAACCAAACCAAATTTGTATGAGATCACAAGTAAAATATATCATAGTGGTAGAAGAACGTAAATGCTTAAATATAAATGTAGCAGTCCTAATCATAAGGCTCTATATCAAGACGCTATGCTAAAAATGTAATAAGTAGCATAGACCCTAAGGACACTAGAAACTGATGGTCTAATACCATTTGTAGCATCCCGCCTATTCTAATAACGGGTGATCATTGCTCTACTAAAATAAAATATTCTGGATCATTCTTAGCATCATTATCTATAACCAAATTAATTACTAATAACCTATTAAGCTCGGTGTCATAATTTAAAATTTAATAACTTGAATTATTCAACTAGATAATTAACCATTCCATCATTTAAATAAACATTCACCACGAGAATAAAATGAATACTGATGACGTGAAATAAATAAAATGACCGAATAACTCTCAGTAACTCTAACTACAAACATCCAATTGATAAGGAAATAAAGTAGTAAAGTCTAAAAGAACAGTTGTACAATAATGGGCGACATGCCCAAAGTAACAGAAACATAAATAAGTTCCTATCTAGATAGCAAAGACGAAAGCGTCTAGTCGAACCCTGCAGGCATCCACAGTTACTGCAGCATCATCTGACTGGAAGGAAAGATAAGTCTGACGTCCCTGTGGCCAAGCAAATAAAAGGTTTTGAAAAAGATTTTTAATACGGGTCAGAGCCCAAAACCATTTTAAAAATATTTCAAGTATTTAAAATGAAATAATGAATATTCAATAGAATTATTCATGTTCATTTGGTGTCACACTCACATGAGATTATCCTCGCCCCTCATCTATAGTGCGCACCTAACACATGTATTTTAATTTCCTAATTATGCTACCCCGCCTAACTAGTTTAGTCACTTAACATAGCCCAAAATGATATATCTATATCCCAATTGGGCTACTAATTTATACTTCGCTATATTTCTCACTTAGCTACATAATTGTACACTAGTTAACTTTTAATGTTCGGACATTCGTTTTATCATGCATATACATATAACACTATTTTATACGCATATACATAGCATCCTCGAGCTGTTCTCCCGAATGCATTCCCTATTATGTTATCAGGATCCAGGTACATCACGTACCACTCCTGGCCATTGGGTCGAAATCTCACCACCGAGCCCATATCGTAAACACATAAACTGGAGGCAATCATAACCATACCAAATTACCCACCGTACTCTAAACTCCCATGCCGTGGTTATGTAATAATCATATGACTTGGGAAAATGACCCAACACCTGCTAGTCACGCTAGGGTGGGCAACCCACTACATGCAACCTCCAACGATAACATTTCTAAAGCAGGTATGTTCACACCTATATCATACACACATAGATATATGAATATATATACTATTTCACCCAACATGTATATATATATATATATATATATATAGGAAATCGGTTAATCGTGCATATATCCCTCATTGCACTAGCCCGCGAATCCCGAGTCTACCTCGACTCTCGATTTATCAAGTATTCACTTGCTTATTATAAATTCTTTAATTTCACGTTATTGGCCACTATTTTATTCTACTCAAGCCCGTAGCCTGATTCTTCCCGAAATCCTATTCCGATTTCATAAATATTACCCGAGTGCTATTAACATTAATACACCAAAAATCTCTTACCTGGATTTAATCCATGTCTAACCCAAGGTACTTTTTATTTTCTCCGATATATTCTTAGAAGTTATAACCCACCTATCGAACTCCATAAACCAAGATGAACCATCAATGGCCCTAAAAAAACACATAAAATGAGGGGAGACAGACAGGCTAACCGAACTGGTTCACCTGGCTAACTGAACCGATTCGGTGGGCAAATCAATTAACTCCCCCCAGCGAATCGGTTTGATTCATCTGGGCAATAAACCTAATTTTGACGGGATTCATCACCTTCCCTTCAACTGTATGAGTCCCCAACTTCAACCAAATCCTAAATATGAATTCTACGTCACACCTAAACATAATAACACATATTTCTAAGTAGGAATCAACCCAAAAACATTTAAATCATTGGGATTATCATTCTTTCATGAAGAATAATACATATATTCACCATAATTCAAGATTTCATTACTTAATGGTTTGATCATACAATATTTCATATTTATGATACTGATTTCATCATTATAATTTCAATCACATCAAATTCAACATATATTCATAATTGAGTTCATTTTTGGATGAAATCATTTATAGAAACCCCCGTTTTACATGTTAATTCCACCCAAAAATTTGTGTGTTTCTACACCAATTTTAGACTTGAACAATTGAAACCACAAAAGTAATTATAGCAAGATAAATACTTGTATTATAATTGACGATGTCCTGAATTCTTCCTATTGAGTTCCTCTTTACGTAATGGTCTTTTGCCCTGAATGATTTGATTCTCCTCCTGGATCGTTTCTCTTCACTTTTCTTGGATTTTCTTTCTCTTTTATCTCATAAGTCAAGTTCTAGGTTTCTTGGATGGTGGAATGGATGCCCAATCCATAAATATTTCCTAAATATAACCCTAAAAAACATTAATACCCAAATTAAGGTTAGGCCTAATGTGTAAAATGACTCGAATACCCTTTTATGGGTCCCATTTAGCCGAAAAAGTTCTCGAAACCCAATTACAATCTTCAGGTACCTTATTCTAACTATCTTCATCCATTCCGGATCGTTGGCACACTCGAAATCACCATCCGAGTTATCTAACGATAATTTTTCATCTCATTCCCAACACGACCCTATCCACATGTCCTGAATGAGATACCGTTAAACCCATCAGTTTTAACTCACTTACGACGTAAAGTAATTTAACATAATTTTCATTTACTTATCACACAAGTAAGTAAATTTTTTTCTTAAATATTAATCCTTTTATTCGCTAATTAATATTTATTTAATTCTCTTTATTTCTCAATTTAATTAAATAATGTGCACACGTATAATTTAAAATGCTAAAAAATACAGGATTTTACATATAATAGTGGAGTTTCCCGAGTACTATCTTGAAATGGATATGGGCTATGCCAAACCACGTAAAAATATTCAGTGAATTTCTCCTCCTTTGCTTTCTTTACATTCATAGTTTACGTTAATATGCTTAGTACTTATATGGCTTGAATGTGAATGTCAATGTGAATGTGTACGTGTATAAATGCAAGACAATAAAAGACAAATCATTTTATCAACCAACTAAGAAAATGTTTTAACCAAGTTGGAAAGTACAGAAAATGATTTGTGAAAAGAAAGAAAAATTTTGAATCTGCGAAAGTCAATTAAATGACGTTATCCCAATTCACCTCCCCCCCCCCCCCCCCCCCCACACACACACACCACCACCTGGGGGATAATTTATATGCCAACAACAACTCCTCTCATGAATCTTGTCGTAAGGGGTATCTATCAGTGATGATGTTGAATATCATCTAAGGGATTCAACCTGGATTTCTGATTTTACACAACAATGGAGAAGAAATATAATGCAATAAATTAATAGAAGTGAAGAAAGAAAACAGATGAACACAAGTGTTTAAGTGGTTCGGCCTTAGTCTACATCCACTGTGCAAAGTATGAGTGTGATTTACACTATAATGAAGGGAAAATAGCCATAAATGATGTATACAAGATTCTCTCTCTCTTCAAATGTAAAGAGTAATAGTACGGTTTCTAATTACTCAATCCCCGAGGAAGAAGACATAAGGGGTATTTTATTGGCCTCGGGGGTACGAAATGTCACCCTCCCAAGCATGCACTCCATTCGTGAAAGAGAGCAAGTCCAATAAGCGTATGACACCTGTAGAGAAGGGTTTTGAAGTCGTAATGATAAATATTCTCCCCACGAGTTTGATGATCTTTCGTGATGATTTTAGTAGGATATGTCTATAATACCCCTCCTGTGATTTTCATTCGTGTACGAGATTTTGTAGGTAGAGGGTATCGACTAGCCAAGTTTGTTGGAGTCCTTTACCAATCTGGTTAGGCCGAGCCGATTCTGGTTACCCGTTTGAGACCGACGCAAAAATTGCTGCTGAATCGGCCTTTTGGTGTTATTTAAGGCCGACACTGACAACGGTCGTGACTAGTTATTCCTTGCCTACTGAGGCACCTTCTCTGACTAGTCACCTGGAGTGATCCCTTGGGCTGAGATCACCATAGACAAGACTGGTGGTGTGAGATCACCATATCACTCAAATCCATGCTCACCTACCAACTAAGAAAAAGATGGGGAAGTACACAATACGACAGGAAAGATGCTCAACAATAATTAGCGGTGAATAAATCGTAACAATACGAATACGAATATTCAAATCAAATGAGAATCTCAATAGCAATTATATCAATATAATTTCTCAACAACACATTAACTGGGTCACCAGGCCTCACTACCGTACCGCGCCTATGCATTTTTCTAGTATATCCGGAAAAAGGAATATTGGCGGGTGCCCAACTTCCGTGCCATATTAAAATCTCATGACAACATGCTCAACACCAAATATAATACCACATGAATCAAAATCAGATTCCAACAAGTATTTTTAGATTTCCAAAAGAATTTAACAATTCAAATACGAGTCAATAATCACAAGAAACCAAAGGGATAGACACTCGCGAGATTAAGGAGCATATTGTGTAAAACCCCATACCTCAAAATCACCAAAAAGAACCAACATGAATCATCACACAAATCAACCTCAAAATCTAATCACACCATCACGTTCTTCTCACGAAAATAATCAAATCTCGTTCTAGCCCAAACTCGAGAAAACACCAAATAAGCCTTCTAATCTAAGGTTGAAATCTTGAATAAGTTTGGGCTATGGTTTGTATATAAAAGGGAGTAATTTTAGAGAGGTCTTATGGTTGAAAAGTTTGAGAAAAAGTGAATTGAAAAGCCAAGCCACGAATTAGTTGATATATAAAGGATTAAGAGTTTGATTAAGAAAAGAGTTCTAATTAGATACAAACAGTAAAAATTTTATTCTGGACGATCGGAACGTTGAAATTGAATGAAATTTTACAGAGAATTAGCTGAAGATGAAAGGAAGCTACAAAAAAAATTCAGCTCGATCGGACCGTTCAATATTTTTAAATATTTTTTTTTCTAGATAGTTTTATGCTTTGAGGACTCTAAGAGAGTTTTATATTTTTGAGGACTCTTCTATATAATAAAAAAATTCAATTGAAAATCCATTTTAATTCCGATTTCGAAACCGTTTGAAATTATCGCATTTAAAAAATAATAACCAACATACTTGAGCAATAGAAATAATTTTATCTCAAAATTTATTTTTCCTCTTTATTTCGAAAATAACCCAAAAATTATGCGAGTTGTTACAAATCTTTATTTAAAGATGTGTCTGTGAGGAATACTCGTCCTCAGTGGATTCTCCAGACAAGACCATACTTATGTATATAAATCTACCCTATACCTTAACCTTCAATGTTACTGAGGGGGGGGGGGGGGGGGAGGTCTAAACACTTATGCTATTTTATCTTATCCAGACGTTGTGATTTTTTATCTGCACTCGTGGGTATCCTACAGCTAGTGGAGATGCAACAGTTGTATAAGGCCTTGGCAGGGGTGCACCTTCTCACTTATCAGAAGTAATACACCTGTCGCCCATTAAGAGGCTTGGTCAGTGTTGGCACAACTTCCCAATCCATGCACACAGTTAGATGTCACGTTTGGGCTTTGGGGACATGCTCTAATGATGCCATTTTGGGAACCGTGTGCGTGTGTTTTAGGCATCAAAATATCCTGGGCTCTTCATTTTTTCCAAACCTTTCACTATAGACAAACCCTGTCTTTCTCTCTCGAAATCATATGGTCACCTGTGTCCCCTTCTTCCGGCATTTTATTGCATTCTCAACTTCCCTTCTCCCTTTCCAGGTGTTCTCTCTATCTCATTTTCCTTTGCTTTAATTCCCTTTTTGTGATTTTAATTTCTCCAATAATCTTTATGTTAACTCCAACCAACAGTTTGTGGTGGTTTACCCCTTATTTCATGGAGGTTTAGGGTGGGTAGGAAACTAGGGGAACATTTTGTGGCACCCAGCTTATTAAAAAAATGGGTGGCCAGCCCTCTACTAAACTAAAACAGGAATCTCAAATGGCTCATTCTCAGCATGACTCTCACACAGATCAAAAATATAATTAACCACCCAAAAATAATTATAAAGCGGTTGCCAAAAGTTTCGAGTTATATAAACATTACAATAATCCATTTATGGCAATTACAAACATGAACATATATACATGGACAATAACTGCACAACAAAAAAAATAACCGAATAAGCTGTTGGTTAACAGTCCCATACAATATCAAATGTCTGAAATATCAAGTATATACATCAATTCAACACTTGGGAAACACACGTCCGATTTACACTGTTAATCCTTAACTAAAGTAACAAAATGAGGTGCGACTATATCAAAAATCCTACAACATTCCATATATGCTGCAACTCCATAGACTCTGGAATGGAAGCTCGTCCTTGGCGTCCTTTTGGTGGGATACCTAAAAGATATAATCAAAGAAAAATAAGAAAAGATATATATGGGTCAATGCCCAGTTTTAAAAATATTTGAGCAAGTGAATTAAAATGCATAATAATTATGAATGCGAAATTCCATAATTAATTCGGTGCCTCCCTCACTTGATACTCATTCTCACCCCTCATCTATAGTGCACACATAACGTACGCATTTTAAATCTTAGATGAGCTACATGACTCATCTATGGATAGCCTAACCTCATGCTTACGCGTTAACCCATTCTCGCGTGTCTAATTCATGCCAACATAACCTCTTTTAATATAATTCTCAATAATCATATCTCAATTCATTAATAATAACTTTCACTAGTTATAAGCATATCGATTCACACATTAATCACTTAAGCCTGTATAATATTACTCTCATTATTATACATGATTTATCATCTCATATCAAGTACACATACATATAATACCCCGTATTTTCAGGCTATATTAATTTGGGGATTTATTAAATTTAATGTGAGTTAATTATTTGATAAAAATCCGAAAATTAATTATGTTATAATTATTAACGTGACGAGAGTTAGTAATTATATGAAATTGGTTGAATATTACTAATGAGCAAAATAATATATATGATATTGGTTATATTGAATGTCATGAGTGAATTAAATGACAATTTAGGAAATTTAAGTCGGGACGTGCTCGTGTTGCGTCGGGACTAAATTTTGATAAATAAAAAGTGAATATTTTATAAGTTGTTCGTATGGTCGTTTTGAGTGTGCTAACGCGTCCGGAAGGGTCGAGATAGTCAGAAAAGTGTACCCGGAGGTTTAGTTTGGGTCTCGGGGCGTTTTTAGGCCTAATTAGTAACCCGGGAGGGCATTTTGGTCATTTTACATTTTTGGGTAATTAAACCCACGAAAATTAGAAGGCTTATATCAGATATTGAGATTGTCACCTAGGGTTAGAATACCCAAAACCTAGAACGACCATTGGAGAAGAGAGGAGGGAGCTCTCAAGGGATTCCAAGGCTCAAAACTCAACGGTTTGCACCGCCGCCACCACCAACGCGTAGATCGCGAGACGGGGAACGCAACCACACCGAATTCGGCACCAAACCATACCTCTGAATATCCCAGGCAAGTGTTTATCTTGCTTATTTCGTTTATGCATCTTTCATATTAGTTTAGGAGTAATTAGGATGAGTTTTAATGGAAGAAAACCCAATTTGTGATAGGAGAATCCATGTAGTATTGGTTTATATGATGATTCTGGAAACCCTTGCCATGTAGAGGAATTTAACCACAAAATTATGATGCTTATAAGAAGGAATTTCTAGAGAAAATTTGTTAGGAACCTGTTTAAGAAAATTCAAGGGTTCTTGATAATTAGATAAAACTTTGGGTTGATAATCCATATTTAAATGATAGAAATACTCATGCCTTATGTTGGAAATATCTGGTATATTGTTATAATGTTAGTAGTAGAATTTTTGGGACGTTTGGGTTTGGAAAATATGAATTTGGATGAGAATAGGTGGTAGAACCCGTAACTGCAATTCTGTAGAAATCGAAATACCTGCTTGATCGATCGATCGAGCCTAGAGCTTCGATCGATCGAAGGCTCGATCGATCGAGCCCCAAACCTTGATCGATCGACCCCTCCTGACAGACTCCTATTTCCTTGTTAAATGAGTTAAATTCAATTTATCGTGAAATAATTCTTGGACATCCTTAATAAAATGTTTTGGGAGATAGGGAAGATCAGTAGGGTATATGAATAAATTTTGGGGGACTTTTAATTTGAGACGAGGATTGTATTTTGGGATAATTACTTAAGGGTCGACGAATTTATGTATTAAAAGGAGAGGTGCGTAAGAGAGTTACGTTGGAACATTAAGAGAATACTTACTGAATTTTATACTTGGAAGGTTAGAGCCCATGAGTGTCATGTAATAAATGGGAAAACCCTTCGAGTTAAGGTTAAAGACGAACCCTTATACGAAATACTTAATGTGAAAATTAAGGATAAATGTTATAATTATGGGTGATGAGAGAAACCTATACTGATATGATAACAAGTGGTATATTTATATGGTTGTGTATGCATATATTATATACGTGTGAAAACCATGCCCGCGCTACTTGCTATCCCTGAGGTTACCGCGCTGGGACGATCTTATCCTGTGTTGCCTTATGGGGGATATTGATTCGTACCCTAGGAGATAGATGTCCTTGGTACAGGCTATCGGAATGATGGTTCAGACGGTCCTAAGAGACGTGAGGGTATGTACTGACCTCTTAGAGACTTGGAATCTATGATTCGCCTCAAATCTTATTTGTATATATGTTGGTACAGTTCGAGAGTGAGTCCGGACTTGTATTTCCCTTAGTGTGAGCGATACGGGGATTGGATAGCAAAGTATGCCTGCACCATAGTTCTATTTGGGCTGCTGTTTTTATATATATATATTATGCGAGTAGTTAATATATATATATATATATATATATATATATATATATATATATAATTATGAAATTCTGAAATTCGGAACTGCCTACTGTGATTTGAGAAGTAGGATTCGATTGATGGCTCATATTGTAAATACTTGTTTTGAGAAAGTATACTATGACACCGGAAAAACTTTAGTGATTAATAAAGTTAAATGAGAACCTTGATTACAAATTGAAATCTTACTTTATAAACAATTATATTGTTCGGCCTTGAAATCTTACGAGTAACCTAAGATAAGTTAAATCATTTAGAGAGAATTGTTTGATATAAAATAGATAATCCGTTGGGAAGGTTAGTGCGATAGGCGTGCACATTAGAAGAGAGGTGAGAATTCCTCAAGAGAGAGTCGTACTAATATGTTGTTGCATTGGCCTGTATCAATTTAAATACTTGCTAAACGAATTTTAAATCATACACACTATCGGGATCTGACCCGTTTCTTTTTCTCTCTCTCTTGTATATATATGTATGTATTACAGGTGCCCAACCACAGGGGCGTCTTGCTTGGGATCCCTTGGAAGGAACGTGCTGCAGCTTAGGTGGGAGTTGCAGGTCTCTTGATTAGACGACTTCGTTCATTCGGATCCACTCTTAGTACTTTCATTTAGTTGGGCATGTGTAGCCTTTCCATTATTGATCTGTTTTATTTGGGACATTTGTATTTCAGTTATTTCTATTTCTGTTACTATGGGATTTATTCAGTATGGATGTGTTACTTTAAATTTTACTTGTTGGAATGAGATTGACGAATGTTTTAAATTAATTGGATTATGTTCCAGGATTATTGTGATGTGACTCTTACTCATTATAAGGTTGTTAATAAATAAAATAATTTTTCTTTAAAAATAAAATTTGGAAAGAATGTGTAAATATGGTTTTGACAATTAGCTTAATTAATTAGGGTGTTAAATTGGAAAACTTATTTTTACGACAGTGATGCTAACAATGAACCAACTGTTCACCTTGATTTAATTTAATAAAGGAGTGATCGCCCGGTATTTAATTAGGCGGGGTGTCACAATACATATCACACATTATATGTATACTAACCATCCCTCTAAGCATTAACTTACTGGATGCATTCTTTAAGTGATACCATCTTTCAGGGGATACACACACCAATTTGGGTACCAACCGTCGGACCCTCACACCGACTTGGTAAAACAAAGCAAAAAAGTATGGGAATCGACCATAGTTCCTCACCTGAAAGTGAGACGAATCATACCTAAGACGTCTCACCCATGATAAAAGCCACACTGTGAAAATACTGGATGCTATGACCTGGGGACTATACTCTCCCTACATTCACTAGCCATGGGATTCACCCACATCGTGCAACTTCCCATGATAGCACTAGAGGGGTATGTTCCACATAATATATATCATACACACACAATATATATATATATATACACACACATCATACTAATACATACGATATCATATCTGAATGTATATATCAATAAACCCGGCTACCTGTGTATATCAGTCATTACACTAGCCGATATTTCCTCAGATATATTCCCAATTCGTTTTATTACTCAATCGCTCACTTAAGCTTTAATAATCAATCGCACACTTGATTAATCCACAAGTCTTATATAATATATGACACATGACTTATCTCAACTATCCCGTATCCAATATCTTAAATAAGGAACTGGAGTATAAATCTCACTAATACACCTCCATAATCGTCCCGATGTCTCCCTCCATCGTATAATATCATTATACCACTTCTTTTTTACATCACAAATATTAATATCACTTCATAACAAAGGGTTTTCAATCACTAAACCCAACTTGAAAGGATTCAAAGAAGATTTAGAAATATGTGGCATGAAAACTGAACTAATGGATTCCAAAAATGAACCGGCTCGCTGCTTCAAAAACGAACTGATTAGGGGACCACTAACCGAATCGGTCTGGTCTGTACAGATTTTGTTCCTTACGAGATTTATCCCAAACCTCTAAAACCCATTTCTAACCTAACTCCACCAATATTTCCACCATCTAAATCATATATCTAACATCAAACTCGAGAACGTATCAACAAAAATCAAGATTTAACAATCTTTAAAATAAATTTCAAGGGTTTATCCACAAAAATCAAGAATTAACCCTTAAACCCAAAACACAACAACCCACCAATTAATTACACAATAATTCACACTCAAGAATTATTTAGCAAGTTTAATCACTTTCCTCAAAGTTGTAGACTCTGAATCCTCTTCGTAATAGCGGCTATGGCCAAAAAATCCCATGATTCCTCTTTTCTCTCTCTTCTTCCTTAGGGTTCTCTCAAGTGGGTTTTTCTCACAATATGATATTGTCTAACTCTCTTAAGCCTAGTAATCCATATCTCTAATTATCCCATCTTTAAATGATAATACACAAGTAAGATGACTCGTATACCCCTAATCGAGTCTAACTAACCAAAAAGACCCCAGAACCCAAATACAACTCCCGGGCACTCATTTTTTACTATCTCGACCCATATCGGATAAGCCGTGCACATCAAATTGACATTCGCGATTCAAATAATAAAAGTTCCTATCCCAACCTCATATAACTCACACATATATCCCCCGGTTGAGAAATAATCAATTTGTGTCCCTTCTACTCACGTATGAAGAAATAACATACCGTATGATTCTATTTACTTTATCACATTAGTAAATATACAATTCACATAAATATTAACTCTTCTACACAAATTATTATTTATCTTCAATTCCTATCTAAATTCTCACTTATTTTAAATTACAACCCACAAGGTAATTTAGTATTGAATATAAATGCCCCAAAGTAAAGGGTGTTACATACTCCCCCCATTACAGAGGAATTTATTCCTCGAAATTCAAGAGCACCTGGTAAAAAGAGGTAAGGATACTTGTCTCACATATCGTTATCATGTCGAATCATCGACGTTGTAGTGTTCCCATTGAACTCGAACCAAAGGCACTACCTTCGACCGTAGCTTACGCTCACTATGGTAAAAAATGGAAACTGATTTCTCTTCATATGAGATATCAGGTTGAAAATCAATTTCTTCCGACGGAATATGCTAATAATCCCTCTCGCTTCTTTTATACTTCTTCAACGATGAGATGTGAAACAGATCATGAATTCTCTATAAATGTTCCGACAAAGTGATCCTATATGCCACAAGCCCTATCCTCTCAATAATTGGAAAAGGCCTAACATATCTTAGTGTAAGTTTGCCTTTATTTTCGAATCTCATCACACTTTTCATAGGGGATACCCTTAACAACACTTGGTCTCCCATTTCCAGTTCCACGTGCCTACGATTCACATCAGCATAGCTCTTCTATCGATCTTGCACAACTCGTATGTGATTTCGAATAAGCTCAATTTTAGTAGAAGTATCTTTGATTATCTCAGGTCCAAGAAGTTTCTTATTAACTATTTCCAACCAACAAGCGGGTGAACGGCATGGTTGACCATATAATGCCTCGTAACGTGCCATACTTATAGTGAACTGGTAAGAATTATTATATGAAAATTCCACTGGTGAAAGGTATTTCTCGCAACCTCCCTTAAAATTAAGCATACACATCCTTAAAATATCTTCCAATATTTGATTAACTAGCTCAGTCTTCCCATCAGTCTGCGGGTGATATGCCGTACTCAACCACAATTCGGTTCCCATTACCTCTTGTAAACTCTTCCAAAAAGGGATACAAAGATCGTATCTCGGTAGGATACAATATTAATCGAAACCCCATGTAACTTCACAATCTCAGCTATAAAAAGCTGGGCATACTATGCCATCGTGAAATCCGTTTGCACATGTAAAAAGTGTGTCGCTTTGGTCAAACGATCCATGATAACCCCAATGGAATCATGACCTCGAGGCGACATCGATAATCCCATAATAAAATCCATTGATATACTTTCCCATTTCCATACCGAAATTTCTAACGGCTACAACATTTCGATAAGCCGTTGGTGGTCAACTTTCACTAACTGACAATTGCCACATATGGAGACAAACTTAGCTATGTCTTTTTTCATGCTAGCCCACCAGCACTGTCGGCGCATGTCCTGGTACATCTTGTCTCCACCAGGATATATTATGAATTTCAACCCATGGGATTCTGACATAATAACATGCCTCAAATACCCATCATTTGGGACTACCAGCCTCCTGTTGAAATGCAATCCACCCTCAGAACTGATAGAGTAGGATTTTATTCCCTTGGGTAAATAATTGTTGCACCCTGTCCTTACAATATTTATCCACGTCTTGCGCTTTCACTACCCGCATCATAATCTCGGGTGTGATAGTTAACACTACCATGCATGCCCGGACAACTGCATCGTCCTGACAAAGTTCATTCTAGTTAACTTTCCACACTTTTGCTAACTGTCCGATGGGTCATTGACTCAACGCGTCGGCTACCACATTAGCCTTCCACGGGTGATATTGGATATCAAACTGATAATCTTTCATAAATTCCAACCACCTACACTTCCTCATATTGAGATCCTTCTGAGTGAACAAATACTGTAGCGATTTGTGATTCGTGAAAAGACTAAACTTCTCCCCCAGTAGATAATGCCTCCATATTCTCAAGGCATAGACTATCGCAGCTAAATACAAATCAAGTGTGGGATAATTTCTCTCATGGGGTTTAAGCTTGCGAGACGCATAGGCGATAGACCTGTCCTCCTATTGTAGCACACCCTGGTCCCTGGAGGGATGCATCAGTAAATACTAATTACTCCACTCCTGCTTTAGGCAACGCGAGTACAAGTGCTGAAGTCAACCTGTCCTCTAGCTCATCAAATGCTAACTGACAGTAATCATCCCACACAAACCGCACTCCCTTTCGGGTTAAATTCTCCAAAGGGTCGGTAATCTTTGAAAAGCCCTTAATAAAATGGCGATAATACCCTGCCAATCCTAAGAAATTGTGAATTCTTTCGGTGTCATGGGCTGACCCCACTCCCTCACCGCTGTAACTTTGCGCGGGTCCACTGAAATGCCCTTCTCCGACACCATATGACCCAAAAACTGCACTTCACACAGCCAAAACCCACATTTCTTGAATATTTCTCGAACTTAGCGTATAATTGATGATCATATAATGTTTGTAGAACTAAACGCAAATGCTTAGGGTGTTCTCTCTTCGTCCGAGTGTAGACCAAAATATCATCAATGAACACAATCACAAATTGGTCCAAAAAATTCCCGAAAGACCTTATTCATCATATCCATGAACACTGCAAGGGCATTGGTTAACCCTAACGGCATAACAAAAAACTCATAAGATCTAGAACGGGACAAAAATGCAGTTTTAAAGACATCCTGCTCTCTAATACGTAGCTGGTGATACCCCGATCTCAAGTTTATTTTAGAGAAGTACGCTACCCCTCTCAATTGATCAATTAGATCGCCAATACAAGGTAACTGGTATTTATTTTGGATTGTCACCTTATTCAGCTCTCGATAATCCACACACAATCGAAGAGAACCATCCCTTTTCTTCACAAATAATATGGGGGCACCCCACGGTGATGTACTCCGCCGAATAAAACCCTATACTAAAAGTTATTGAATTTGGTCTCGTAACTCCTACATCTCCAAAGGATCCATAATCTATGGTGATCATGAAATCGTCCTAGTCCCAAGCGCTAAATCAATAATGAACTCGATCTCTCGACTCGAAGGTAAGCCTGGTATCTCCTGAAAAACATCGACAAAATCCTTGACTATCGGAATCGACTCTAAGGAAATAACTGCTTCCTACGAGGCCTCCTCCTCGATATAATACAAATGGGTACTCTAACCTCCCTCTAAAAGAGGAATGGCAACTAGAAACATTTCCTGACCTAGAATGGCAAATACAATGGACCTCCCAAAATAATCCATCATCGCCTGGTATTATGACAGCCTGTCCATACCCAAAATAACATCGTAACCGATCATATCTATCATAAGTAAGTCGATTGCAAAACTGAATCTTTCGACATATATCTCCACCCCTCTACAAATGGAGTGAATAAGCATCCCACTACCCAAGGGAGAATCTACACACACTAAAAGGGTATCAGATGACTCTAACAATCCATTCGCACACGCAAAATGAATAGCTATGAACTAATGCGATGCTACCGTATCAAATAACACCTAACTCATATACCCTTGAATAAGGAACATATCATCAAATGCTGGGGGGAGGTTGTTGCACTTGTGGTAACATCGCATTTTGGACATTATAAACTCGCCCAAATTTCATTTGTCCATGCTGGGGTGGGAGAACTAGAACAGGAGCTGGAGGTGGTAAAGGCGTCTGTTGTACCTGCAGAGCTCCTGATATCTGTACCCTTTTCTTCTGTGGGCACTCGGACTTCCTGTGACCTGCCTCCCCACACCGAAAGCAACGATCCATAAAATTCCCTAGGCTCTGGCCCTATTGGCCTACTGAAAACTGAAGTTTCCGCTGGCCCTAGAAACCTCTACCCTGTTGGCCTCTCCCATTGTGCCCTTATCCTACTTGGCCCTGAGGAACATTCTGATGCTGCTAAGAGCCCTGATGGATCTGCAAAAAACCACTGCCATCAAATCTAAAACCTCCAGGGCGTGGTCTTTTAGCCAAATCCCTCAGATGGAAATCCCGTTCTTTTTTATGGTTACCTTTCTATTGAGACTGTAGCGCACCACCGACACTATTTCCTCCCGACCTATTCCACTGGCCATAATCCCCAAGTAGCTTACTCTCCTTCAGGTGAAGATGGTGATCCTGATAATAGAATAACACAACATTCATCACATCTGTAAATGTCAGCAACGTAGGGTTCCCTAACAAATGTTATCGAATCCTCCAATTTAAACCACCAATAAACTTCAATATTCTCTTCTCCTAAGTATTTACCTCGTCGAGCATAAAATTTTCTAGTCGGGTAAATTCTTCTTCATATTCGGCCACCGATCGATCCCCTTGATTCACATCTAACAGTTTCCTGAATCGCAGGAGGAAAATATTTGCGATCAAATCGAACCCAAAACATTAATATGGGCATCGTGTCCCTCTCCTCTAAAGTATTAACCGACTCCCACCACTCGAAAGTCGCACCTACTAACTTGAAGGTGGCAAGTATTTGCTTCTAAACATCACTACATTCTACCATACGGAGGTGATGTTGGATATCCTTTTTCCACTGACTCGACACTATCACATCGGATCCGCCCTGAAATTTTGGAGGATGCCCCTTTTTAGAAAGCTTTCCCAACTCTCTCCCACGTAGATGTCCCTGTGTGGGTTTGAACTACCGGTGCTGTTGACTTCTACTGAGCATGAGGAAATAATTGAGCCATAATAGTCATGGCTACGTTGATAGCTTGAGCCACTATATTGGTAACCTCTATTGCAGTCATAGTTCCCTGCGACAATTGGGGCTCCACATCATCTGCCCCTCTGTTTGCCCTAGCCGGGCGACCTCTTTTCGGTAGCATCTGAAATAATAACAGACTCTATCAAACTATCGTTAATCCAATTTCTCACAGCAGAAGATCGTAAAGGCGCAAAGAACACAACAGTCCTAATAATAGGGCTCTATATCAAAAATGCTACGGTGGAACGTAGAAAGTCCGCACAGATTCTAAAGTAACTAGAACTTGATGCTCATATCATCTGTGAAACCCCACTTAATAAAATAATGGGTGACCAGCCTTCTACTAAAATAAAACAAGAATCTCAAATAGTTCATTCACACCATCACTCTCACATAAATAAAAAATCTAACTAACCGCCCAAAAATAATAATACAGCGGATGCCAAAAGTTTCCAGTTATATAAACATTACAATAATCCATTTATGGCAATTACAAACATGAACATATATACATGGACAATTACTGCACAACAAAAAAAATAACTGAATAAGCTGTCGGTTGACAGTCCCATACAATATATCAAATGTCCAAAATATAAAGTATAAACATCAATACAACACTTGCGTAACACACGCCCGATTTACACTACTGGTCCTTAACTAGAGTAACAAAATGTGATGCGACTATATCAAAAATCCTGCAACATTCCACATATGTTGTAGCTCCATAGACTCTCGAATAGAATATCATCCTTAACGTCCTTATGGTGAGATACCAAAAATATATAATCAAATAAAAATAAGAAAATATATATATGGTTCGGCACTCGGTTTAAAAAATATTTTAGCAAGTGAATTAAAATGCATAATAATTATGAAAGCGAAATTCCATAATTAAGTTGGTGTCACCCTCACTTGAGACTCATTCTCACCCCTCATCTACAACACGCGCCTAATGTATGCATTTTAAATTTTAGTTAAACTACCCGACTCATCTATGGATAACCTAACCTCATGCCTACGCGTTAACCCACTCTCGCGTATCTAATTCATACCAACATAACTGCTTTTAATGTCATTCTCAATGATCATATCTCAATTCATTAATAATAACTTTCACTAGTTATAAGCATGTCGATTCACACATTAATCATTTAATCCTGTATAATATCACTCTCATTATTATACATGATTTATCATCTCATATCAAGTACACATACATATCACACATTATATGTATACTAACCATCCCTTAGAGAATTAGCTCACTGGATTCAGTCTCTAAATGCTACCATCTTCCAGGGAATACACACACCAACCTAGGCACCAACCATCGGAATCTCACACTGACTTGGTAAAACAAAGCACAAACGTATGGGAATCAACCATAGTTCCTCACCTGAAAGTGAGACGTATCATACCCGAGACGTCTCACCCATGATAAAAGCCACACTATAAAAATACTGGACGCCATGACCTGGGGACTATACTCTCCCTGCACTCACTAGCCATGGGATTCACCCACATCGTGCAACTTCTCATGATAGAAATAGAGGGGTATGTTCCACACAATATATATCATCCACACAAGATATATATACATCATAATATTCCACAAGTCTAATATAACACAGGACACACGACTTCTCTCAACTAGCCTGTATCCAATATCTTAAATAAGGAACCGGAGTATAAATCTCACTAATATACCTCCATAATCGTCCCGATGTCTCCCTACATCGTATAATGTCATTATCCCACATTTTTTTACATCACATATATTAATATCACTTCATATTCAAGGGTTTTCAATCACTAAACTCAATTAGAAAGGAGTTAAAGAAGAGTTAGAAATCTGTGGCATGCGAACCGAATCGATGGCTTCCAAAAATGAACCGGTCCGCTTCACTGAATAATCAAACCGAACTGATGATTCTAAAAAATGAACCGGACACTGCTTCTAAAATGAACCGATCCGGGGACCACTAACCGAACCGGTCTGGTCTATATAGATTTTATTCCTTACGAGATTTGCCCTAAACCTCTAAAACCCATTTCTAACCTAACTCCACCAACATTTTCACCATCCAAATCATATATCTAACATCAAACTCAAGAACTTATCAATAAAAATCAAGATTTAACAATCTCTAACATAAATTTCAAGGGTTTATCAACAAAAATCAAGATTTAACCCTTTAACCCAAAACACAACAACCCACCAATTAATTACACAATAATTCACACACAAAAATTATTTAGCAAGTTTAAACACTTGCCTCAAAGTTGTAAGCTCTGAATCATCTTCGTAGTAGCGGATATGGCCGGAGAATCCCAAGATTCCTTTTCTCTCTCTTCTTCCTTAGGGTTCTCTCAAGCGATTTTTTCTCACAATATAAGATTGGCTAACTCTCTTAAGCCTAATAATCCATGTCTCTAATTATCCCATCTTTAAATGACAATACACACGTAAAATGACTCGTATACCCCTAATCGAGTCCAACTATCCAAAAAGACCCCAGAACCCAAATACAACCCAGGGGCACTCATTTTGACTATCTCGACCCATTCTGGATCAATCGTGCACTCCAAATTGACATGCGAATTTTGATAATAAAAAGTAATTTCCCAACCTCATATAACTCACACATATATGCCCCGGTTGATAAATAATCAATTCTCGCCGCTTCTACTCACATACGACGAAATAACATACCGTATGATTATATTTACTTTATCACACAAGTAAATATAAAATTCACAAAAATATTAACTCTTCTACAAAAATTAATATTTATATTAAATTTCCATCTTAATCCTCACTTATTTTAAATTACAATCCACATGGTAATTTAATACTAAAAATAAATGCCCAAAAGTAAGGGGTATTACATATTTGAGGTTGAGTTAGTAGGGTTTTTTGAGTTTTAGGTTGGCAGTGTGCCTTTTTCAGCGTCTTCTATGGTGAGAGTTGTCTGGGGTGTATTCTTGAGGAAAATTTATTCGAAAACCATTCAATTACCTTAATTTCATTCTTAGTAATTTCCACCTAAGTTTTACCCGTGTTTGTTCATGTATCGTAGGCTATACAAGCTTGGTGAAGAGTTTTCTCCTCTACGTGAATGCATATGACGAGAGATAAAAAATAATCGAGGCCAAGTCACGTCGATGTAGGCCTCAGGCACCATTGACTCCCACCCCTCTAGCTCTAGGAAAACCTCTTTTAATCTTGACTTATCCTTCCCAAGATGAGACTAAAGTTATGAATAATCCAGTTATCATATCTCTTAGTAGTGATACCATGTCCGTGTCTTTTTCAAAGGGTTATAGCCCTTCTGAGCACTTAGGTCTTCATGATGATTGCTTGAACTTTGAGGCTGGCTCGTTTACGGTGGCCATGAGGGTCACTATAGAACATCCTGGTGAGGGTGAAATGGTAGAGTCAAGTAACAGAGGTCATCGTAGTATGAATTCTCGTAAGACGAGAGACCCTGAGCCCCAAGTCTATAATATCTCGAATGATCAGTCTAAAATTTAGGTTATTCTTAGTGTACCCCCAACCCCTCTTATGCCCACACCTATCTCGATTATGAATTCAGTTGAGTTCAGACAATGTGAACCTCGTGAAAAAGCCCCTGCTATTGAGGAAGAGAAGGAAAAGGATCCCTATACCTTGGATACAAGTGTAGCTTTGGCCATTCCCAGCAACGTTCGTCAGACCGATCTGGTGATTTGGAGGCACACTTATGGGATCAAGCCTTCTGTCGGCATGATATTGCCTGCCAAGGATGAGCGTGACTTTGACCTCAAAAATGAGGAAGAAGTTTTCATCTACGAGTAGATGTTTAAGATCAGCTTACGCCTTCCTTTTCACAAATCTATCAGGTCACTTATTTCTTCAATTGGAGTTGCCCCAGCCCAGTTGATGTCGAATGCAAGGAGTATCTTTTTTGGAGAGACTCATCTTTGGAGAGTCGCTTGGGATATAGATCTTCTAGTTGATACCTTCTGAGCATATTATACATTTATTACCACGAAAGTCAACCCTTATTATTACCACTTTGTGGCTCATTGTCCTGACTATAAGCATCTTCAAATCAACCAAACTTTTAATCATAACTGGAAATCACGATATATCTTCGTCTCTGAGGATTGGGAGTTTTAATAGGGAGAATCACCTGATGGTGTTGAGATGAGAGTGCCTTACAAATGGGACCATATCTCAGTCTCAACCAAAGTTGACCCCGATTTTAATGCCGAGATGAGAGAAGAAATTGACCAACTTAGGGGGATGATCTCATTATCTTTGAATACCTAATGACCCCTGAGCTCCTACAATATTCAGGCATGGGGGTAGACCCCCAAGAAGCACTTCGCAAGAAAATATTTTCACTTTTCATAAAGTTTCTTACTTTAATGTCGTCTTCAAATTATTCTAACTCAAACATAGGCCAATATTGATTCTATTTGTTTATTCTTTTTCCAGATCGTCCAGCTGGTATGTCAGATAAAGTTTGGGAGATAGAAGCATTAGTCTCAGCCAATTTTCTTTCTCCTCTACTAGGAAAAACAACACATCCGACTCAAACTCAGCTAAAATCTACCACTGGGGGACCCCATGCTAATGAGGGGTCCAAGAAAAGGAAAGAGGCTGGTGGTGGAAACTCGGTACCCCCTCTTCATCAACAAAAGAAGAGGAAATAAAACCCGTCGAGATAGACCGTTAATCTTATCCTCCCCATCGCTAACGATACTACGGCAGTTGCACACCTAGACCTCCTTAGGGTCAACATTGACTCTCTACTAGGGAGTCAACTAAAGGCTCGAGAGTTCATCACTTCGGTTGTGCCCAGTTGTGAAAATCGATACTTTGACGGCTCAAGACCCCTCAAGGGTTTTCAACTTTGCTCTTCACAGGGCAACTCAGGTAAAGATAGTTCTCTAAAAAAATTCTTATTTTTCTTAAGTGTTGTGTTGTCTCATACTTACTTTTTATTCTTTATGATTGTAGTTTGTTATTTCCCTCCAAAACATTCAGTAATGGATTATTGAGGCTGAGGCTAAGTTAAAGGTGACCGATGAGGCCCAGTCTCAACTCTCCAATCTGAAGCAGAAGATAAAGAACCAAAATACTGAATATTATTCCAAGGTCCAGAAGATTCGGTATCGACATAAGGAACACCTCGCGAACCTGAGCCAATATACTAAAAATTAAGGAGCTTGAGGCCGACCTCAATAAGCAAAAGGAGTATGAGGACGAGCGGATCAAGTCGATTGTTGGGAAAGTTATTACTGACTTTAAAGATTTAGAAGAATTCTTTGGCTACGCCATTAAATACATCGGAAGAGGGCTAAAATCGCCTGTAGAAGGGTTTTCAGCCAATATAGTGACATTATCGCCAATGTCCCTCTCTTAGACGAGATTGTCTCCTCCTTAAACTTTGTCGATCTTGCTAGTGTCATCGCCCTTCAGGAAGTGCAAACCAAAGTTGATGATAATGGGCGTATGATAGATGAATCCAAGACCACCTTGAACGCTGAGGAAGATGAGACTAAAGCAGTTAGTAATCAAAAGGGGACCATTGCTAATCCGGAAGAGAACCCGACTAAGCCAAATATTACCAAAACCTTAGAAGCTAATGCTAAAATTCCATTATTTCTAGGTGACCATTTGTGGTCTTTGAAGCCCAATTTTTGTAATCCCATATTTTGTTTAAATTTTAGAACATATATTGTCTGTAACTCTTAATTTGAAACACACTTTTTAATAAGGTCTGAAAGTATAATTTTCAATTGTCTTTACTATTTTCTGCCAAGTGTAGTATCTGCTTGTTACTTTCATAATGTTGTGTGTTATACAATTTGGTATATTAGAAAGAGACGTTCTCCCATTGCTCCTAAGCCCTATTTTCACCATAATATTCATTAATGACATATAACTTATTCCTCGATTTTTTTTCAATGAGAGTGACTTTAAGATAATGAGACCACTCTTGTACCGCGAGTAAGTTATAAAGATATGATCATCCAAATTTATTATTTAATAGTTTCACCATACGTAAATGATACAAGGACTTCCCACTTCTCAGGGTTTATGCAAAGTTATGCCTTAGAGCCGAGACTCCAAAGGCATTCTCATACATCCAAGAGCGATATTAATTTGTCCACCATAAAATGATGTTAAATAATCTCGCCATACTTAAATGATGTTTAAAGTCTCACCATAGTTAAATGATGTTAAGGACTTTCCACCTCTCAGGATTTATGCAAAGTGATGCATTGGAGCCGAAACTCTAAAGGCATTCTCATACCGCCGAGAGAGAGATTCATTTGTCCACCATAAAATGACGTTTAATAATTTCACCATACTTAAATAATGTTAAAAGTATCACCATGTTTAAATGATGATAATGACTTACCACCTCTTAGGGTCTACGCAGAGTGATGCCTTGGAGCCGAGACTCCAAAGGTATTCTCATTTCGCCAATATAAAGAGTTATTTGTCCACCATAAAATGAGGTTTAATAATTTTACTATACTTAAATGATGTTAAAGTTCTCACCATACTTAAATGATGTTAAGGACTTCTCACGTCTTAGGATTTATGAAGAGGAACGCCTTGGAGCCGAGACTCCAAAGGCATTCTCATACCGTCGATAGAGAGATTCATGTGTCCACCATAAAATGGTGTTTTACATTTTCACCATACTTAAATGATGTGAAAGGTCTCACCATACTTAAATGATGTTACTGACTTCCCACCTCTCAATTTATTTAGAATGATGCTTGGGAGTCGAGACTCCAAAGACGTTCTCATATTGTCGAGAGAGAGATTTATTTGTCCACCATAAAATGATGTTTAACAATTTCACCATACTTAAATAATATTATAGGTCTCCCCATACTTAAATAATGTTAAGTACTTCCCATATCTCAGGGTTTATTTATGGTGATGCCTTGGAGCCGAGACTCCGAAGGCATTCTCATACTAGTGAGAGAGATTTAATTATGGAAGACAACATATGTTATATTTCTCTCTTCAACTTTTCTTCATATAATATTTGTTCATAAAAAATATTGTAAAAAAAAGATTGATTTAATGCCTTTTTCTGGAACATGTTATTCTTTTTTCTCGTTAGTAAACGAGTGGTTTATAATATTTCCTCGTATGTGAAAGTTAACAAGTGAAAATATCACAAGCTAATATTGTTGTATATGCTAAACCATCCAGGGAGTGTGAGTCAAATCCAAAATGATATTTCAGTATAGGTTTAACTTCGAATTGGGTACAAGTATATGGGAGGCACATGGGATGTATATGTAGGTTGGACAGGGGGTGATGCCAAAGTGGTGGAGATTAGGGTATATTGAAATCTAAATTTGGATTATTTATCTTAGCTCTCATTTACCAAATTTATAATCACAAACAAAATAGAAAATGAAAATGTAGAGAAAGACATGGAGATTTTATGTGGTTCAGCTCAAGAACAGAGCCTCCATCCATGGGGTAACAGTATTTAGGGTTTTATTCCAATATCTTGAGTCCAATATTAGAGTTGAACTCCTCTCCCTTTAGTTGGGAGAGATGGAATATTTATAGTCATTAGAATCCCAAGAGGTGCAATGCTTTTATAACATCAGACATTTACACCTGTACATAATAATACATAGCGAGATGTTATATGTTGTGATAACCCTGCTTTTTATATCTAATTCGGTTAGCTATGCCCAATTAAATTAAAGCAGAGCGTCAATATGTTGGCATTAGAAACAAAATTTAAATAGACGCAGTAAAGTAAACATGTACACTTTCATACATGTAACCATATCACATCATAACAGCTATAACAAGTGAAACCAACTCATAACTATTAACTGTAATAATCCATCAGTAATCTCAAATTGAAAATATAAAATGCCAATAGATGAGGCCCAACACAAAATGGGAAAGCGTAATACAACAAATCTCTCAAATCCCAAGTATAAACAAAGTGATATTAATATCTGATACCACCCTTAAGAAAAGGGAAACAAATGACACAAATTAAAATAGAATAACTCCACGGCTACAGGAATTCTAAGATTGTTATGATCTCATCAAGCTCCATAGTTTATTGTCCAGCGGGATGAGGACCTGTCATATTATATATATATATATATATATGAGGAGCAAGAAGCAAGATATACGAACGTCAGAGAAAGAAAACAAGCTATAAGATTATAAGATGTACTTATAATGAAAGCACACTAGTCATTACTCGTCTTCAGTAATTAAGTTGTTCAATTACCCAACCAATGTTCCTATAGCGTGACTACCCAACCCAAACTCGAGTAACGTGTGGTCTCATATTGTATCATGATTAATCGTTATTAATCTCATTTCAGTATTTAATGTATCAAAATATTTCCTTCAAGTATAATATCAAATGCATCTATTCGGGATATTACTTTAAGACACAAGCATAATATCTCACATAAAGTGTCATATCGGGTCACTATCGTTACCTAGGGGGAACAAGTCGTAACACTAGGCCTACACACGAATATTCTCCAATTTTACGTGGCAAGGGCAATCATACTTAGTCCTAAATCACATGGTGTTCCAAGGTATTTCTATCTAACCTAAATTACAACCATGTGTTCGGTTTCGGTGGTTTATCTCCGACACGGCACTCGAGCGGAACGTAACCGAATCAATCACAAAAAATTGCATTAAACATGTGCCTACGTCGACCGGAGGACTAGTCTAATGTATACTCGAAAATATAAATGTAAAACAATTTCACGTTTATGTATATATACAATCGCGTCAAGTCTCTTACTCGAGTTATACATACTCATTATTTACAATATAACATAATTTAACTCATTAATTTACTAATTCAACATCAAATCATTTCAAGGTCATATATCCCTAATAACCATAAGTATGTGATCAAGTTAGGATATTAGGCACAACACCACAATTATCTTACTAACAATATGAAAAACATTAGCACTCCTATTTCAATAACATTCTGCCCAGAATTGTAAAACGCAATTTTGAGGCTTTTCCGATCCGTTTTTTGGAAAAATTTAAAACTACAAAGTTGTTCAGAACGTGATTTTATGCAAGGATACGCGAGCGCGCTACCGTATCCTTCATAAAACAAACCCGAAACTAACATATAATATTCGTCCCTATTTTTGACAACATTTTGCCCAGAATTGTAAAATGCCGATTTGAGGTTTTTCCGATCCGTTTTTGGAAAAACTTAAAACTACAAAGTTATTCGGAATGTTCTACAAGGACACACGAGAAAACTACCATAGCCTTCTTAAAACAGACCCGAAACTAACATATACAGTTCGGACCTGTTCACCAAAACTTTCTGCGCATAACTGTAAAATGCATATTCGAGGATTTTTTGATCCGTTTTTTAACAAACTTAAAACTACAAAGTTGTCCAGAATATGATTTTTTGCCGGGCAAAGTGGACGAAATATCTATTTTTGGAACTAAAACAGCTCAAAATAATTTTTAATATGACGATTTACTCAATTTTATAGAGTTCTCAAATTGAAGAGGTTGTTCTACAACTCAATCCCTATAATGGTGTTATTGCATTTGAATCTACATGGAGTATGATCCTAATACATTGCATATCATTTTTAACATCAATTTCATATTAATTTAGGGATACAAATACATATTCATGTGAAATTTCATTATAGATACATATTATACACATATAGGTTATTAACTTGCCTTGGATTGTATGGAGAAATTGAATCCTCTTGAAATCCCCTTAGCTTTCTTCTCTTCTTACTCTCTCTCTCTCTACCAAACCCTAGTCCCCTTTTGTGAAATGATAAAATGAAGAATTCTTCCCTTCTTTTCTATTTATACCTAGGGTTAACATATTTACAAAAATGCCATTGCCCCAAATTTAACCCTCTCGATCCTTTTACGCGTTAATTCGCTTCTAATATTTAAGTCTCACATTCGTATCTAAATGAATTCATTTTAACTTTTTATTTCTAAACATTTTGAATATATATACTGACATAGTTTCATTTCCAAACATTCTGAATATATATATTGGCATAGTTTTTTTTTCAATTTCAATTCAATCAAAAATGCGAGGTATTACATTGTCCCCCTCTACAAATGGGATTTCGTCCTCGAAATCCAAATTAAAACAAATCAAGTCAAGTAAGGTAGTTTCGCATGTACCTTCCATGAAGAGATATGGGTGACTAATTCGCAAGTCATCCTCTCTCTCTCAAGTGGCCTCCGACTCATCATGATTACTTCACATAACATGAACAAGAGGAATGACTTTTGACCTCAACTTCTGCTCACGTTGATCTAGGATCCTAACCGGCCTCTCCTCATAGCTCCCATCAGGCTGCAGCTCAACCCCATCTAAATCTATTTGTAGGTGTGAGTCCTCGGGATGTGAGAATTTCCTCAACATGGATACATGAAAAATATCGTGTACCCGCTGGAGCTAATTGGGTAGGGTTAAACGGTAGGCTACAGACCCCATCCTATCCAACACTGTAAACGGACCCACGAATCACGGTGAAAGCTTCTCTTTGTCACAAAAAAGAACAACGCATCTCATGAGTGAGACCCTCAACAGAACTTGGTCCCCAACGGAGAACTCTAACTTCCTTCGCCTTATGTCTGCATAAGTCTTCTGACGATCTTGGGCGGTTATCATCCGTGCACGAATCAAGTCTACCTTCTCTGAGGTCTCCCTAAAAATATCCAGACCCAGCATCCAGTGCTCTCTGAACTCCAACCAACATGTAGGGGATCGACAAGGCCTGCCGTAAAAATCCTCGTATGGTTATATGCCAATAGTTTATCTGATAACTATTATTGTATGCGAACTCCACTAGTGGTAAATGTGTATCCCAAACACCTTTGAAGACCAACACACAAAATCGTAACATGTCCTCCAAAATTTGATTTACTCGCTCTGTTTGATCATCAAACTGAAGGTGGAATGCAGTACTCAAACTCAACTGAACTCCCATCGCCTCCTGAACATCACCCCAAAAGTGAGAGATGAAGACACTACCACGGTCGGACACGATATCACGCAGTACCCCATGCAAGTTCATAATCTCATTAATAAACACCGTGGCATATTGTACCACCGTATAATCCATCCTCACTGGAAAGGAAATGATTCGCCTTTGTCAGTCTATCGACGATGACCCAAATTGAATCATGATCGCGTTGCGATCTTGGCAACCCAACAATGAAATTCATGGAGATTCTTTCCTATTTCTAACTGTACAACCGAACTCTCACCACGAAGCCTAACATAACTGAACTACTAAGATGATCCAGAAACTAATACCCCCAAGTCCCGACTCGCTAAGTTTCGTTCATGGAGTGTCTCGTAAGAAAAATCAAAATAAGGAACCCCTCTGATACACTATTGTCAGCTTGTTGAGATAAGGAATTTGCCAACTCAAGACCCCTAGTGATACAAGAATCATCCAACTCCAAAAACCACTTATCTTTGGACTCAATGGTTCATCACACAATAAATAATCCAACTTCGCCTATTCAATACAGATGTCACTATTCATCAATCATACCTTGATACTCAACTCAGAATTGACTAACAGATATTACTAAAAGCTCAAAAGCCAAATCTACTTCGAGTTGTCAATAACACTTACCTTGCACTTAAATTGATGGTGAGTCAACCGATATGGCAGCCCTTATTATCCACTAAGGTTGCATATGTGCATAAGCATACAACTTCTATGCACTTAAAAATATTGTTCCATCTTTCCAAGTCTGGACTTATGTAAATAATATCAGCAAGGTTCATACTCTCTCGAACAAGACAACACTGACAAAGTTTCATTGTGGGCGATCAACGATCCCTCACCTAAAGGTTTTGAACTAACCAGAGATGCAATATGCCCCCTTTCACACCCCCACTTCTCACGATTTGGTCGCTCTAACCCAAGGCGACAAACTCTCGCTTGATTCGACTTACTTCTCTTTTGTTAAAAACACGTGTAGGAATTTAACCTCTCCAACAGGATTATCCTTGGACTGTGAGTATATTAGAATTTTCTCACCGAACATGAAATAAACTTGGTTCTTCAAACCACGAATAAAGCTTGTACATTTGCCAAGCAATGAGGTAAGACAAAAAAATCCCACTTATCATACCAAATCAAAATATCGGATTTGGCACACTCACAATCCGGATACTCATCTTCCAGCACACCAAAGCTACCTGATCTTTTTGAAGAACGGTGGGCTATCCAATAGGTCAAAGGTCGTAAATATAAGGTAGCGGGTACCTTCACGTACCGTGACCCCAATTAACACTCAATACTCCTCACATAACTGAAGTAAAAATTAAATTTCTTACGAACCTATTCGTGGGTGTTTGCCCAAGAGTACACACCCTGATTACAAAACTTCTCAACAACGATCGACACAATCTCTTATTGTCCCCCTATAGTGGAGGTTATCACAACCATTTCAATGAATGGGTCCAATAATTGGAACCCCAAAATGTCTCAATCCTTGCCATTAATGACGACACTCACTTCGTACGACTATCATCAATCACGCAAAAACTGACCGAGATGCACACGACTTTACCATTATCAAAAGACCATAAAGACCATTATATGACTATTCACTAGTATAGACGTCACCATAATCGAATATATTACACTTGGTTTCGGAATGCGTCTTTAATCACATTCGATCTAAGTAAACAACATGTCACTAACTACTCACTCGTGCTCTAATTCATATTAGTACATAACGAGGGCCACAACATAGCCACATTACCATATCTGATGGATTCAAAATCAAGCACCACCATTATCACGGTGCAACAAATTAGTACCCCCAATAACCGGGTGATAACATAAAACCTAACTCATGAATATATCACCAACTCAAGCGATCACACTCGCATCAAATAAAATGCCTATTGAACACTCCCTCGTGATGTTCTCACTCGTTAACTCATCCCTCAAGATTCTCAACTCACCTTAGGGTTTACAACTGGTAACTCCCTTTTAAGTCCATCCCTTAGCACACTCATATTCACGTCCCGGTATCGATAACTTTTAACAAATATACCGATGTTACAAAACAAGATAACCACATCTTATCGAACACCCATTCTAATCTAGGGCTTTACGAAGAACACTGAACTCTAATCAACCAAATATGGAAAGAAGACTCCCTCGACAATTCTAGACTTCTCCAATGCCAATCCTCGTATGACCTTGCGATACAGACTTCCTCATCCCTAGTCTCCATGGCCTAGACATCATAGTATTACTGATACCTTCTCACGAGCTTGTTCGGGATAACTCGCCAAAACATTTCACTCTGAACACGTGAGTACCCAACCCACTAACATATCTTGTGCATGACCAAAAACACACTTAATCGGCCTTAATTTGATTCCATTACGGATTTTATCAGACCAGAACACTATGGAACCACTGTGTCACCCCAATACGACATTTATTGCTTGTATGGACAACGTGTAGGTTTACATGCCTACCAAACTTCCCTGATACTAACACAATATTTCAAGGATAATCACTTGTCCATTCTAGATTTAGGCTCATAAATTTCCCACTGAACATCATCAAACGAATGAATCTAGTTCGCGATCTTCACAAGTATAATAACACTCTTGGGTACACCAAAATTGGACCCCTCAGGTCATCCTTTGACGGGGTGGGACATACGCCAATTTGGAGTAGTTCTCTCTCAAATTACAACCCTTCCTTTACGTGTTCATGAGTAATAATATACTCTTATTACCACAAGACTTACTTCATTAACCATTCACTGATTAATATATCATCGAATGACTCAGTAGTCTGTCCATCACAGGTGGAGCACGATAATTACTTCTTAGGAAAACATCACATCAACAACTGGACCACATCATTTTGAGGTATGCCATATCTAAAGCTCTACCCTTCCACATTGGAAACAACTTCAGACAACTACACACGCAAGTGGTACAAATAACTCAGTGATACTACAGGGTGGGCTATAACTTATACCAACTTCTTTACAGCCATAAGAGCGACGATATTCAAAGTTGATAAGGTACAGAAAATTTATGGGTGTTTCCTCCCCCTAAAGGACTAAAATTCAACTCAATCATTGAGTTCAACATCGGTTCTCTCGCCTACTGTTGGGCGATGAAACTACGATAGTTGCACGTGAATTGTGGTCTCTTAAAATTCTTGGACCCTTTGCCCTCCTAGAGTCCATGTCTCATCAAATCACCATCTTAAAAGACAGTAAGTGAACGCGTATCCTAAAACACATTATTCAAGTGGAGCACTAGTCATAATTACAACAAGTACTCACACACGAACCTCACACATATTATTCTATGGTCGATCGGAGATTCACCTCATGCATGGGATGTCTCACGAATGAAATCCAAATAAGGAACCCTCCCTATACACAAGGCTATCTCTAAATCGCCCATTGAAATCGTAGCGTGAAGATCTTCCAAGTCATAGAATATAACACCTAATCGTAAGGCTTTACATATCAAGGAAACGATGCGCGAAAAACATAATGGACACCCTCAGATCCCTAAAGGCTCTAAAACCGTGCTATGATACCAACTGTGACAATCCTAATTTTTATATCTAATTCGGTTAGCTATGCCAAATTAAATTAAAGCGAAGCGTCAATATGTTGGCATTAGAAATAGAATTTAAATAAACGCAGTAAAGTAAACATGTACACTTTCATACGTGTAACCATACACATCATAACAGCTATAGCAAATGAAACCAACTAATAACTAATAACTGTAATAATCCATCAGTAATATCAAACTAAAAATATAAAATGCCAATAGATGCGACCCAACACAAAATGGGAAAGCGTAATACAATAATTCTCTCAAGTCCCAAGTATAAACAAAGTGATATTAATCTCTGATACCACCCTTAATAAAAGGGAAACAAATGACACAAATTAAAATAGAATAACTCCACGGCTACAGAAATCTTAAGATTGATATAATCTCATCAAGCTCCATAGTCTATTATCCAGCGGGACGAGGACCTGTCATATATTATATATATAGGAGAGGAGTAAGAAGCAAGATAGACGAACGTCAAAGCAATAAAACTAGATATAAGATTATAAGATGTACTTATAATGAAATCACACTAGTCAATACTCGTCTCCAGTAATTAAGTTGTTCAATTACCCAACCAATGTTCCTATGTCGTGACTACCCAACCCAAACTCGAGTAACGTGTGGTCTCATATCGTATCATGATTAATCGTTATCAATCTCATTTCAGTATTTAATGTATCAAAATATTTCCTTTAAGTAAAATATCAAATGCATCTATTCAGGATATTACTTTAAGACACAAGCATAACTCTCACACAACAAGTCATATCGGCTCACTATCGTTACCCGGGGGAACAAGTCGTAACACTAGGCCTGCATACGAATATTCCCCAATATTACGTGGCAAGGGAAATCATACTAAGTCCTAAATCACATGGTGTTCCAAGGTCTTTCTATCTGACCCGCATTATAACCATGTGTTTGGTTCTGGTAGTTTATCTCCGACACGACACTCGAGCGGAACCTAACCGAATCAATCACAAAAAATCGCATTAAACATGTGCCTACGTCGATCGGAGGACAAGTCTAGTGTATACTCGACAATATACATGTAAAACAATTTCACACTTATGTATATATACAATCGTGTCAAGTCTCTTACTCGAGTTATACAATAGTCATTATTTACAATATAACATAATTTTACTCATTAATTTACTAATTCAACATCAAATCATTTCAAGGTCATATATCCCTAATAACCATAAGTATGTGATCAAGTTAGGATATTAGGCACAACACCACAATTATATTACTAACAACATGAAAAACATTAGCACTCTTATTTCAACAATATTTTGCCCAGAATTGTAAAACGCCATTTTGAGGCTTTTTCGATCCGTTTTTGGAAAAACTTAAAACTATAAAGTTATTCATAACGTGATTTTCTATAAGGGAAAGTGGGAACGCTACCATATACTGCTTAAAACAAACCCGAAACTAACATATAATATTCGTCCCTGTTTTTGACAACATTCTGCCCAAAATTGTAAAACGCCGATTTGAGGTTTTTTCGATCCGTTTTTGGAAAAACTTAAAACTACGAAGTTGTTAGGAACGTAAATTTTCTACAAGGACATGCTAGAACTCTACCATATCATGCTTAAAACAAACCCGAAACTAAGATATACAGTTCGGACCTGTTCACGACAACTTTTTGCGCAGAATTGTAAAACGCATATTCGAGGATTTTCTTATCCGTTTTTGAAAAAACTTAAAACTACTTAGTTGTCCAAAATGTGATTTTCTGTAGGGCCTCGTGGAAGAAACATCCGTTTTCGGAAACAAAACAGCTCAAAATAATTTTTAATATGACGATTTACTCAATTTTATAGAGTTCTCAAATTCAAGAGGTTGTTCTGCAACTCAATCCCTATAATGATGTTATTTCATTTGAATATACATGGAGGATGATCCTAATACATTGCATATCATTTTTAACATCAATTACATATTAATTTAAGGATCCAAATACATGTTCATGTGAAATTTCATTATAGATACATATTATACACATATAGGTTATTAACTTGCCTTGGATTGTATGGAGAAATTGAATCCTCTTGAAATCATCTTAGCTTTCTTCTCTTCTTACTCACTCTCTCTCTACCGAACCCTAGCCCCCTTTTATGAAATGATAAAATGGAGACTTCTTGTCTTCTTTTCTATTTATACCTAGGGTTAGCTTATTTACCAAAATACCATTGCCCCAAATTTAACCCTCTCGATCCTTTTACGCGTTAATTCGCTTCTAATATCTAAGTCACACATTCGTATCTCAATAAATTCATTTTAACTTTTCATTTCCAAACATTTTGAATATATATACTGACATAGTTTCATTTCCAAGCGTTTCGAATATATATACCGGCATAGTTTTTTTTTCAATTTCAATTCAATCAAAAATGCGGGGTATTACATATGCATGCATGGATATAATGACTATTGGAGTCGCACACGTGCATCTCTTCGTTTGGTTGATGGTTCGCCTTCTTGGATGTGGTCGAATGAAGAGACGACCAAAGAATATCTGAGTCGACCAGGTGATATTATCTAAGGATAGTGTGGAAAAGATGTTGACAGGTGTCAATAGTTCATTTGTCCAGGTGGCCAAATATTTTTAGGTTACAACAAAAGCCCCTAATACTGCATGTTTGAAGGTTGAATGAAAGGGTGGAGTATTTATGTCTATTGTCGTTCGGTAGCTAATGAGTGCATTATTTTGATTATATTTTATACCTGAACTTATACTTTTTTAGTCCCATTTTATTTTATTTTATAATTTATTTGGACCATTTTATTGAAAAGTGAAAAAATGCAACAATGATTGAATTTGAATTCAAAACGGAAATTTTAAGTCAAAATGGGCACTACGATAATTTTATAATATTCTTGTGCTATTTTTTGAAAAATCTTCTTGGTGAAAATTTTGTAGGTAATGATGGAATTTGGTGCAAATTAATGATCAAATTGAAAAAGGCACAAAAAATCTGATTTTTACGGTCGTTCGAAAAAAGTTTTTTTTTAGGCAGAAATTTTTATTCTCCGATTTCGACGTAACTCGACGTGCGTGTTCAACAAAGAAATCTAAGAGTCCTCTAGTGGTGGAAACTTCGGTCCCTTATCCCGATGCAAATATTAAAGAGGTGGAGTGATAGGTTCCAACACTGTTCGGCCAATAAAAGAGAGTTTCATTACAACTCAAACACCTCACCCCTTGCCCTCTAAAAAGGACCATTGGGCTCACAAATTTAAGAGAATTTTTTAAGAGAAATTTTTTAGTGATTGTATTCAATTTGAGGACAAAGTTTTAATCACTTCTTTGAGTGGATTGAAGATTATTGTGAGAGAAATTATTGTAAGTTTTATTTATTAATGAAAATTTATGCTCATTCTTGCAATTTATCTTTCATCATGGTAGCGTAATTCTTATATTACGATTAGGGTGAAGTTTAGCCAATATTATCACGATAATTTAATTGTTATTTGTTCCCTACTTGTTTTAATTGTTATCAAAAATTCGATATTCATTTTAAAGCGACACGAAAGTGTGTTTTAAAACCTATAAAATTGCCTTGTCAAATCATGTTTTGACATTCAAAAATAGTAATTTTTGATGGATTACGCTTACACTTTGATTGTTTTGATAGTCCATGGTTAAATACATTTATGAATTTTAAAACTTGTATTTTCTAAGGCAATAGGGATTTTAGCCGTCTATTAGAGACGTTAAAAATATTTTGAACGTAAACGTCATATTTTTCGAATTAAACACGACGAGAGTCGGTTTAATTTGAGTTATAAAAAATGAATGACAACGTTAAGTTAGTGTGCAATATTAGTTACGTGCATATCATTTACAAATCTCGCGTGTTGCTCTCATTATTCGTAGTTGCTTTTAGTAAGCTTGGTGCGTATTCTCTACCCCATTTTTCTAGTTCGACACTTGCAATTCTTTTAAAAGTTAAACTTGATAAATCTTTGTGGGTTTGACCCGTTCTTACACTCACTATTTTATAATAGGTTGTGCACTTGCGTTATTTTATAAATTGACAAACAACTTTTTGGCGTCGTTATCGGAGATTTGTTCGATTTTTTAAAAAAGAAGTTGTGACTTTCGGACTAGTTTTTCTTACATTTAACATTTTTTATTAGTAAAAATTTCATAAAAATAAAAAAAATTAAAAACATTCAAAAACAAAAACAAAAATCAGCAATTATTATTTTCAATTTTTTTTGTTAGTGAAAAAAAAATCAGATTTAAGTTTTTTTTAAAAGTAGTTTTAGCTAGTTTATCACAAAAATACATAAATAATCGAAAAAAAATATTTTTTTCTAAAAATTTCCACAATCATTTTTTCAGTAAGTAGTTGCAAAAACAAAAAGAAAAAAGAAAAATTAATAAAATAATTTTTATTTCTAATATTAATTTTGCTATTTTCAGAAGAAAAAAAATTGTTTCATAAAAGTGCATTGTTATTTTTTTGTTTAGTGCACCACTAGTGCGTTTGCCATGTTAATAATTTTGTCTACTTTTTCTTTGTGTCGCACTTTACATTTGGTGTAATTTATTTTATTTTTTCAGAACCACATTAAAAAAAAGTAAAGGAAAAAAAGGGCAAAAGCGAAGAAAAATTCGACAAAAGTGTGCAACGGTGACCAAACGTGACGAAAACTTGTGAAATCTTGGCACTAGCACAAGCAACTCTCAGGGGCAATTGAAATGTAGGCGACATTTCCCTCTGATCGACATCAACTTAAACTTCAGCCCGGCGTAAACAAGTGACCGCAAAATTTTTACGTCGAAGGTAAGTTTTTGTGTGCTCCTACATGGTTTAATTTTGCATTTAGTTTAGCACATTGCATAAATTTACTTAAGGGCAAGACCCGTTTGCAAGATAAGATGGGAATTTCATCACACGTCCTTGGCTCGAAAATCATTAATTAACCAAGAATTTGTATATCTCGAGTCATCATATCTAATTTAAAATCAAGTAAACGTTGACCTTAGGATATCACATACCTCATAGAAAACTTCTTAACGAGGCTGAAATTAAAAGCTACTCCAATGCAAACTTGTTAAATCGGTTTCGTTTTACCTTGTCAAGGATTGGTGGTTTTTAATGAGTCTTCGTACCAACCACCTACCTAAAGGGGAAAAGCGGGATTTGAGGCAAAAACTGTAGTTGGTCGTCTTTTAATTTCTCATATGTCAAAGAGCAGGAGTTGTCTAATTAGAGAAATTAATTAGGAGACCCCAGTTGTCATCGATTAATCTAAAAAAAACTAGATTTTAAAATTAAAATTCCCCCCACCTAAATTAGATAATTCAATTTGCTTTGTGTTAGCTAAGAATAACGTGGTTTGAGTCAAATTATTTATTTTTAGTTTTCTTCACCAATATATATATATATATATATATGTATGTATATAATTAGAAGAAAACAATAAAAAATAATACTGCATTCGAGTGAGCTCAGTGTATGCGAAGTTAGTTTCGAGATCATATTGGCCGCTTGTCGAGTGTGGAGTCAAGCATTCCCAATACTTACGTAGGTAGATTTTCGATATTCACCGAGATGGGAGATGAGTTAACACCACATGCCCTTAAAGATTACATTTATCCGACTAGGTCTAGTTAAACTTCATGCGTACTTCTACCCGATCACAATGCGAACAATTTCTTATTCCATCCGGGAACAATCCAATCATTGATCACGTTTTGAGGAACCGAAAAAGAGGAGCGTGAGTTTGAAGAGATTTGTGGGACCATCAAGTATCAATAACTCAGTGATGAAATTGTTAAACTTAAATTGTTTCCGTTCTCATTTAAAGATAAAATGCAAAGAGTTGGTATAAATCCTTAAAACCAGAATCATTGACCATTTGGAACTAAATGAGTATTGCCTTCATGTAGAAACTCTTCCCCAACCAAAAGACAACGTAGATACGTCACATCATCAAAACGTTTAGCCAAAAGGAGGGAGAAGCCTTGTGGATTTATTTGGATCGATTTAAGGATTTGCTACTGCAATGTCCGCGCCATGGGATTGAGATGGGATGCCAAGTCCAAATTTTGTTTGAGGGATTCGATTGTATTACTTGAACTATGCTTCAGTCATTATGTAACGATGATTTTACCGAGAAAAATGAGGTTGACGCATGGGTGTTCCTAGAAGCCATAGCCCAAAAAGTCCTAGCGATGGGCACCCAATAGAGAATCTAGGTCCACCACGACCAATGAGGGTTTCGCTAATTAAGTCGAACAAAGTTATGATTTAAATGTCAAAGTGGCCACATTGGCCCGACGTTTAGATGTTTTAGAGATGTTCAAAGAAGGAAATGTACTGCACATGTGTTCGTGCAATAAGTAGGTTCCCCTATATGTATACTTTGTGATACATTCGACCACATAGTCAAGAATTATCCCTTGACTTTTGACCCACAAGGAACTCACCGAGTGAGAAAATTCCCTCTATCAAAATAGGTCGAAATATGACCCATATTCCAATTCATATAATCTGGGGTGGCGAGACCACCCCAATTTTTTATGGTCCAAGAGTCAATACCAAGGAAGTGAAGGTCAATCTTCAGGTAACGTAACTCCGAGTTTCTGAAAGAACGCCCCTAAAACAATGTACCATTCATCCCAAAATATCCAAGCTATAGAGAATACAGTGAATTTTATTGCTCAAAGTACTCTCAAATTCAGTAGTAAACTCAAAGTGTCCTCTAATCCACCCCAAAGAGCTTGCACGCGAACACTCAATCCATAACCAAACATAAGGCTCAAGTGATCCAACTAGCGAATGCGTTGAGTGAGAGAAATAAAGGAATATTCTATAGTAGACATGAGCCCAATCCTAAAGGGAACATGCCTAAAGGTCAATATTTTATTCAAGACAACGTCGGTTCATCATAAACTCAAGAGGATGTCAAATCCATCATCATGCTTAGGTATAGTAAGGAAGTAGAGAAAAATATTTGACCAACCCCTGAGAATGAATCTGAGAAACGTAAGGAGAAGAAAGATCCACCCATGGATCCAACTTCCGCCCCACCCTCATCTTTCGAACCATCTATAGAGACCTGTGTTCCAAAATCTCCATTTCCCTAACGTTTTGTTCCCCAAATGAAAAAGGCACTAGTTCATAAAATGTTTAATGTGTTAAAGAAAGTACAAATTAATATCCCACTGCATCATGTTATACAATAAGTCCCGTCCTATGCCAAAATTTTAAAGGACCATTGTACCTTTAAGAGAAACACCAACATGCCTAAGAAATCTTTTCTCGTTGAGCAAGCTATCTAGATCATTTTCTGTACAATTCCTATTAAGTACAAGGATCTAGATATGCCGACGATATCTATCAAGATAAGGGAGAATCGGTTTGAGAAAGCCCTTCTAGATTTAGTAGCAAGCTTGAACCTTCTATCGTACACCGTGTAAGAGAAACTAGGTTTGGGGGAGTTTAAAGCCCACTAAGATGACCTTGTCCTTAGCTGAGTGATCCATTAAGATTCCTAGAGGTGTTATAGAGGATGTATTGATTAAAGTAATCGATTGTGTCATTCCGATAGACTTTATGGTCTTATACAAGCAACACGTACTAAACTCATCCACATAAATCCCGATCATCCCTAGTCGACCCTTTTTAGCCACTTTTGACGCTGTCATTCGATGTCGTAGTGGAAAACTGGACCTCTCCTTTGCGAACACGACCATGGGTTTGAATGGGTCCAATTTAGAGAGGCCATCATCCAAGGAGGGATAGAATAAAGTCAAGTACATTCAAGAAGTGACCGATGTTTCTACCTCACGGTATAGTGACACAGTTGATCTATGTGCTTGGCTACGTGATTTGTCTCTATGTATGAGTCCTGAAAACTTTTAGAAAGAATTTAGCCCATTTGATGAGGATCTTATTATTGAAGTCCAATCGTTATTAGACTCATTTCGTTACTTAGAGGAGAAAGACTGGGATAATAGGATAAATCAATTCCTTCTTTGTGAATGCAAACCCGATCCTGTCGAGAATATGCCGACACATGAGGTTTTATCTATCAGTGACGAAATTGAGAAAATTATTCGAGCATTTCCACCTGGTACGCATGTTTTGTCATACCGTATTGTCCTTTTCCACCATGCCCACCTTTGTCATCTGAGTGTTTGTAAGAGATCAAGAACATAACTAGAGTATCGCCTGATTTGGAGCCCTATTATTCATTCTCAAGTTTGAGGAAAACCTAGGCTTAACATGTCACTCGGAATTTCATTATGATGGTCCCTTCGAATCTGACCATTTATGTTATAATGTGACTATGCAGCTCGATAGTTTCACTCACCACATTCATTATGTGCCTTCATGTGTATACTTTGTTGATTGGGTTGACTCCTAATTATTCAGACTTCTGATATATGATGCAATGCATATGAGATTGGTGGGAAGTTGGTAACACAAGTTGAAATTCATGAGTAATATCATCCCTTTACTTCCCTACTTTGCTTTATCTAGATTTTTTGTTTGAGCTTACATTGAGGACAATGAAAAATTTAGGTTTGGGGGTAAGGATGGTATTTTTGAAAAAAGAAAAAAAAAGAAAATTTTCAAAAATTTATAAAGATTTTCAACATTATTGAGTTTTGAAACGATTTCTTAATATAGAATTGATTAATGGATCTCTCAACTTATGAATTTTTTTACACATTAGCGGTATAATAGGATCAAAAATGGATATTGAGGCAAAAGTTAATATGCTTAACGAATAAATGTGAAGATTTTAACTCTGTGAGATTTTGTATCATTCATCGTTTTCGAGAGATTTAAATCATTCTGAGTTAAAATAACTCAAACTTTCCTTCAGTGATAAATTCGTTGATGATCTCAAATTCTTTATTTTTCTCGATTAGTGAAGACAAAAGGTCAAAATGTGAATCTTAAGAACTAGAAGTCTTCGTAAGTCATCTTGAGACACAAATCAACTTAACGAAACATGAGAAATGAGATTTCGTAATCGCTTAAAAGACCAAAATTAGGCCTAAATCGACGTTTTTACATTATTCAGTTGCAAGCCCATTTGAGCCAAAAAGAAAATAAGCATTTTATTGAAAACCCATTATCCTACCCAACTCCACCGGGGAGTTTAAAGCCCATAAAAAGAATTCATACCCATTTTCTAAGAATACTAGGATAAAATTACGGTTGGAAGAAGGCCAAAAAGTAAAGGAAAAAAGTTTGCAAAAGAATGATGCGTGAAAAGAAAAAAAATGGAGGTTAGAAGAAAAAGTGCCTAAAAGTAAAAATACCGACAAACCTCTATATTCTCATAACTTTTGAACTCCAAAAGCCATTCTTTCTAGCCAAATCTTGAGCCTACAATACAACCAAAGAAAATCCTAATCAATCTCAAGAAAAGTTAGTTAAAGCATGGAGAGAAGATGAATAGGATCTATGGCGTGATTCAATGTTTTGAAAAGAAATCGATTTTCCATTCATGAGATCATGTTCATACATTAAAAAAATCCACTTTTGATTATGTATATGTGAAATTTGTTCATTCAAATTTACTCTTTTATTCACATATATCGAGAAAAAATAATCGATTTTCGAGTTTTCGATTGAGAGTACATCCCGTGAGATTTTGCAATCAAAACGAACTTCTGGATAAGAAGTGTAATAATCAAATCTTTTGAAATGAGCGATAATATTGGCTATGCACACACACATGATAAGCTGAGATTGAAAAGTGAAGTCGTACTATATTTATAAAGTTTGCATTCAAACTTGGTTTTGTGTCGTTTGTATTGAGTCAAGTTTTTGAAATTTTGTGGGTATATTCACTGCATACCCTCACGAGATAAAACTCATCCACTAGGGTAACCTACCGGTTGAAAGTCTTGTTGCACATGCTAAGTGAAATCGTGATTCCTACAAAAGTAAGTTAGAGTTTAAAATTTTAATTTTGCTCGAGGACTAGCAAAGTTTAGGTTTAGGGATATTTGATGAGTACATTATTTTGTAAATTTTATACCCAAATTTATACTTTGTTAGTCCCATTTTATGTTGTTAGGACCATTTTATTAAAAGAGGAAAAAAATACAAGAATGATTACATTTAAATTCAAAACGGTAATTTTAAGTCAAAAATAGGGACTTCGATAATTTTTTAATATTCTTGTGCTAATTTCTGAAAAAAGTTTTCGGCTGAAAATTTTGCGGTCAATGATGGAATCTAGTGCAAATTACGGTCATTCGAGAAAAAGCTATTTTTAATTAGAAATTTTATCCTTCGATTTGGACGAAACTCGGTTTGTGTGTGTTTAGCAAACAAATTTAAGAGTCCTCTGGGGGAAAATTCGATCCCTTATCCCGATCCAAAGATTAAAGAGGTGGAGTGATATGTTCCAACACTATTCGACCAATCAAGGAGAGTTTCACCACAACTCAAACTCCTCACCCCTTACCCTATAAAAAGGACCCTTGGACACATAATTTTAAGAGAATTTTTTAGGAGCAATTTTTGAGTGATTGTATTCAATTTGAGGGAAAAGTTTAATCATTTTTTAGAAGATTGAAGATTATTGTGCGAGAACTTATTATAAGTTTGATTTATTAATGAAAATTTATACTTATTCTAACAATTTATCTTTCATCATGGTATCCTAATTCTTCTATTAGGATTAGGGTGAAGTTTATCATAGTTAGCTAATATTGTCACGTTAATTTAATTGTTGTTTGTTCTCTACTAGTTTTACGTGTTATCAAAAATTTGGTATTCATTTTAAAACGACATGAGAATGTGTTTTAAAACCTTTAAAAAAATTTGTCAAATCAAGTTTTGAGATTTAAAGATAGTAATTTTTGATGGACTATGCTTTGCACTTTGATTGTTTTGATAGTCCATGTTTAAATATATTTGCGAATTTAAAACTTGTATTTTATAAGAAAATGGGGATTTTAGCCGTCTATTAGAGACGTTAATAATATCTCGAACATAACTGTCATATTTTCTGAATTAAACACGACGAGAGTCGATTTAATTTGAGCTATAAAAATGGAATGACAACATTAAGTTAGTGTGAAATATTAGTTATATGATAAATGAACCCCGAATCCAAATTCTTTCATATTATTTACAATTCTGGCGTGATGCTCTCATTATTCGTAGTTGCTTTTATTTAGTTTTGTTCTTATTCTCTACCCCATTTTTCTAGTTGAATAGTTGCAATTCTTTTAAAAGTTAAAATTGATAAATCTTTGTGGGTTCGGCCCGTACTTACACTCGCTATTCTCTAATAGCCCGCGCACTTGCGGTGTTTTATAAATTGACAAACAAGTTTTTGGTGGTCTATTAAATAAAAAAAATGACAAAGCACACTATGAAGCAAGTTTTTGGTTCGCCTACTTGGATGTAGTCGACTGAAGAGCCGACCAACGAATATCTTAGCCAACCAGGTGTTATCCTTTGAGGAAAGTGTGGAAAAGATGTTGACATGTGTCACTACTTCATTGTTCTAAGTGGCCAAATATTTTTAGGTTACAATAAAATCCCCCAATACTGCATGCTTGAAGGTTGAATTAAAGGGTGGAGTATTTATGTCTATTAACATTCGGCGCTTCATAAGGGTCATAACCGACAACTGACCGTCAGGACTTGTAATTTTCATTTCATGTATTAAGGAAATGGAAATTTAGTAAATATCTTAAAAAATAGCGAACCATTGAGGGGTATACTGCTCTTTTTGTCTATTTAGGGTTTGGGACACCATCGAGGGTCATCATTTCCCCTATATAAAGGTTGTGTTTCCCTCCATATTGTCTCACCTTTTGCAATTAAACTTTCTCTTTCCTCCGTTGTTGCGTTCTTCTTGTTTTTCTAAGGAGTTCTCCACTATGATTACAACTGTAAGAATCATCTTTCCTTGGTTTATTTTTCTTTATACTTTGTTAAGATGGTATATATTGTTGATGAAGGTTATTTGGAGGAATTTATGGTGGACAGAAAAATTCATGATTGAGTAACTATTGAGATGGTATTTGGGCCTTACGACTTGTGTGCCTTATATGAGGGTCATTTGATGCCTACTATATTTATAGCAGAGTGTGGGATTACTTTTCCCTGTAATAATTTATTTTTGGAATTATATCAATATTTTAATGTGGTCCTAACTAGAGTGGCCCCCACTAGTTGGAGAGTAGTAAATGTGATTAGCCGTCTTAATAAACTATATGGGACCCATATTGGGATACTTGAGTTAATGTATTATTATTATAGCTGGGGCACTACCGGAGATAATACTTACTATTTAAATAAACGTTATGCCAACAGGGCATTAGTAGTCAATCTGTGTGATTCCTATAAAGATTATTGGTATTATGGACTTGTAGTCAAGAATTGGCAACATACCCCTCTTCCTGAGGAAGTGAAGTACAGTGGTCCTATGTGCCCCAAGGAAGGGTGTGGCATAGGTTAGAAGTGAATTTTGAAGACTTGAGGTTTATCAATTAAATAGAGAATGGGTAAAGATCATCCTAGGTCGGCATGTGTCTTGCTGGAATATAAGAGTTCCATCACTTATTTTATAGCTCGACCTATAGAGGACATTCCCTTATCCCTCATACATTTAAAAGATTATATTTCATCCCCATCAGTTGTTGCATCTGAATCTCCAATAGAAGATGGAGATACTGACTTGGAAGGAACGTCTTCCTCATTTGAATCACTTGAGTTAGCTGCCATTTTAATCACTCTCTCATCTCCGAGCAAAATGATGAAGAGAAAGATCCCCAATTTGATTGTTGGATCCATGTCTCCTCCCCCATCTGAGAAACAAACCAGTAGCGATAGTTCCAAAAAAATAGTGGTTGTTATTACTGAAGAAATGAAGAATACTGAACTTCAATTCAAGAGGTTGAGGAAAGGCCATGTTGTTTAGCAGGAATTGGTTAAGAAAACCTAAGTCGACCAGGCTGTTGTTGAGGCTGCTTATGTGGCTGTGAACCCTCATTTATCTAGGGGTTTAATTGCTTCTAGGGTTCTCCCAGCTGATAGGTCGACAGTTTCCCCTTACCCAGGGTGAGGTTGTCGGAGAGGGCTAACCAGAATTTGGCTATGGTAATTGTCTTGGTTTACCTTTATTTTCTGTTCGTTACAACTTATATTTATTTTTACAGATCGCCTTTGGACTTTAAATTTTGCAGTTCTTAGTTGACTACGACCAACTCTTGATCAAGGACGACCAACTTAGGGAGTCTTCTCCTGATATTGAGGAGGCCTTCAAAGGCCTGAAGGGGTCTTTGGAGGTTATCAAAAAAGTCTAGAAGAAAAACAAAGAGAATTGGCAGAATATGTTAAAAACTGTCGAAAAGGTAAAGAGGGATACCAAGAAAGCCGTTGCAGATGCCAGGAAGGTGGCCATCGGGGTGGAGAAAAAGTTTCAAAACTTGAAGGTGACCATGGAAAAGAGAAAAGAGTATGCTTATACTCGGGGTGGGGATAAGGCATTTCTATTGTTGCCTCACAGATAGACTATCTCAAGAAGGTTTCCTTCAAGGATGGTTAGGACTCTACGCTTAAGCAGGACGGCATTGTTGTTGATTTAGAACTTTTTTAGTAGTTCAAACCTGGCACCCTTTCTGTTATTGATTAACAAATGGAGGATAAGGGGGGTGCTGGTGAGTCTTCAATGGTGCTTGAAACTTCAATAGTGGTGGCCCGATCGGCAGAAGACATGGCCTAAGATAAGGCTAATGTGTAATTGTCTTGGAGTTTTCCTTTTCTTTATCTTCTTGTAATGCTCGTTTTGTTTATACTCTAATAAAAAACAATGATCCTTTTGATAACATTATCCAACTGTTTAATGAATTTGCCCATTCTTCCCCCTTACTAAATGTCTATATTTGCAGAATTAGTTTCTTGGTTCTCCATATTTCATTCTTCAATTTATCTCTAGGAGATTTGTCCTAGATGCAGCTGAGAGTGATCTTTACAAGGGAAGTATTCAGCTCTTTAGTGCTGGGCATGAAGAACTGAAGGAGGATGAGCGGGAAGAATTACTCCACGTGGGCGCCTCCAACCATGTTAATAAAACATATATTTATTTGCACAAGTTATTTGGCCAAGTTGTAGCGAATAATGTTGTTTATTATGAGAAGATTCTCAAAATACAGGAGAACCATAAATCATCTTTTACCATTTTGCATTCTGATTATGAAGCAAAGTATGCTCGGCTGAGCTAAGGGGGGGTTGATCAGAGGATCCAATATATATTTTCAGCGTATGGGAAGAGGGAGTTTGTGTCAAATAATGAGTCGATAAATGCTCAGTACGCAGAAGGTTTGCTAAAGCGTGAGAATAATATTCTCATAAATGAACTAGAGAGTATGAAAAAATCTTTGGGGGCTGAATAGAATAAAGGTGTAACCTTTTTGCAGCAGGAAAATTCTAAGTTGAGGGAAGAGATTAAGATTCTAATAAATTCAAAGTTGTCCAGTCATCCAAGGAATTGGTGGTTACTCGACCCATTGTAGAAGAAGAAAGGACGAAAAAAACTCTTGTCAACCAGACAGCCTTGATTTAAACCCAAACTGCTTCCATTAAGAAATTACCCGATAAGGACGATAGGCTAACTTTTTAATTTCACAAACAACCCAGAACAGTTTGGATGGATGGGTATGAATAAACCTTGACTCATATGGGAGATAAATTGGAGCAAGCTAGGAAAGAAGGTTATAAATTGAGTTAGCTGAATGCTCTGACGGTTTGAAGGTTCCCGAGAAAGATACCTTATGGTATTGGCAAGATCCTAGTGTTCTTGACTACCCAAATCCCCGTTTTAAGTTTGATTCCAGTTGGATTCCTACTGACGCCATACATATAAGTCTTATTAGAAAATACTTGGGTGATTATGGTCTGAAAGACGAATAAACTTTGGTCCGACCCGAGCTTAACATTTGACGAATAGGCCTAGTTCCAGTAGGCATAAGAGGCTTAGATATCTAGGTTCTACATTTTTCCCATCTTCTCTTGATGTTCCTCCCGAAGGAATGGATGAAATCCATAGGAAAAGGTCCAGCTAAATGAATTTTTATACTTAATAATTTTTATTTTGAGGATGTAATAAACTTTCTTGATTTGTGGAATAAGAATCTAAGAATATAGTGGATGAATACATGTTATAAATATATTTGAGGTCTATCAGGGGTGAAGTATAAAGATTATGTGGTCGTCTATTTACCTGACCAATTATACTTGACTGATTACTAATTTGGACAAACCGAAATTGTCTAACCTTAGGATCTACTAACATAAGTATGTTTGTCCAAACGGATCTTTGTCATTTGAAAGCTAAATATTTGCATTAGTTACCATAGGCGACCAAATTTATTAGTATTTTTTCCTAACTTGGTCAAGTAAAACTTCTTATTCTTGACTTAAAGTCGTACGGGAAGCTTTATTTTTTATTTGTGCCCTGTGAAAGATGAAGTCATACATGATTTGGTTTGTGAAATTGTAATTGATATTGTTGTGACACCCCGCCTAATTAAATATCGGGTGATGAATCCTTTATTAAATTAAATCGAAGTGACCGGTTGGTTCATTCTTAGCATCACTGTCGAAAAACAATTTCTCTTTATTTATCACCTAATAAATAATTAAGCTAAGTGTTAAAACATTTAATTTTAATTATACTCCAATAATCCATTAATAAATTTCTATTATTTAAAATAAAAGTCGGTTACATTCCACACAATTATAAAAAATCACAATACGCTATAAAAATCACAATACCCATTGTTCTAATAGTTAATCTTTTACTCACTAGATTTTATTTATTTATCAACATTACTATATCTGCTAATTTTACATAGTAAAATTTATCCACAAGTACATATATATATACGGCCAGGCTCTCCGATGGGCTAATTTAACGGGCTTAATATCGTCCACGCGATTTTAGGACCGTTATCATCTATTGGACCACCTGTTGGGGACCGCTTTGTCTTTTTATGCCTTTGCCTTTTTCTAATGTCATAGGAATAGAATTTTCTACCCTAATAATTTCTATGGTCTTTTAAGCTTATTTTAAAGCCTAATTAATCTGTAAGTCTAAGTGTAGAAGTTTCAGAGCTACTGCTACTTCTTAAGCTTCTTCCATCACTATCGTATTGGAGTTCTAAATAGCGAGGATTATCTACATAAATAGTTTTTTCAGGGAGTCTAGAAATTGCAAGCGGTTTTGCAGGAAAACATTCTAGTCTTAAATACCTTATATGGTATCGTGGCCTTATCTGTCTAGTTTCTTTATATATTTGATTCACAATATTAATTATATCGTTATCTATAAATTATTATCACCATAAGATGACAAAAATCTACGGTATGTTCTAGAGGCAGTTGTTTCTACATTTTTAATGAGAGGGGGGATTTCTCCGGCTCTAATTAAAATAGCCTTTGTTTCAGCTAATCTATTTCGTCTAATAAATTTTAATACGTTTATGCTGTCTTCAAGTATCCTAGTATATTCTTGATATTTTTTAGGTCTTGACAGTTCTTCTGTAAAATCTTCAGTTCTTAATTTTTGTCTAAAGAGATCTCGGATCCCAGTTCTAATTATTTATATACTAGATACTTCTCGTGCTAACCACTCAATAACCTGGTCTATATATTTGAAAGTACCGTTAAAGCAGTTTCTATAAGTTCTTTATCTTTAGGGTCTGTAAGAGTCCAATATTGGATTTCTCTAGTTAAGTCTAAATTTGTTTGATTAACAAATGCTAAAAAGTCTTCAGTGATTTAAGGCTCATATAAGTTTCTTTTAAAATAATAATATATAAAATAGTTAAGGGTTTGGTTCGAGGTATAACTTCCTCCTGGTCTGCTATATCTTTATCCTCCTTCCTTCTTCTCTTCAGCCTTATTACTATTCTTCTCCGGTCTAGGCCTCCTACAAATCTCTCTTTATGTATCGCACCTCAATCCACTACCTTGGCGTTGAAACCGTTTCCTTCCTGTACGCCTGCACGCCTAACGCCCACCTGGCTAACGGCTCATAAAAAATCAGCACCTGATAGCGGTGCACCAATATAACACCTTGTATGCTACACCAGAGGTTCCACACAATAGTCTTCTATGAACAGAAAGTTAGAGACAATTTGGAAAATAATAACAACTTAGCATAAGAGATTTCTGGAAAAGAAAAACTTTTATTGCATTGCATAAGTAAATACAAATCTCCCCTCTCCCCTAACTATGAGAGGTTTACTCACTCATGTACATATTACTCACTACAAGCATACTCTCTTTATCTAATGTCTAATACTGGAAGTCTAACAACTGATGATTTACAACACAATTTTCACGTCCCTTTTATAGCACTAGGAGCATACCTATGACTTACTACCGGAGGCAAAAAGCTAATCGATTAAAGAAGAAAAACAAATATTTAAAGTCTATAGCCTTATCTCTTCATAAAGTAATTCGTCTTCTTTTGGTAGGTTTATGTCTGAATGGGACCGTCTGATGGTCATAGTCCATAAGTCTGTCGTCTTGTGATAATGCAAGAGAATCAAACATCCAATATCTTCATCTTTTTATTAGTCTGGTGGCCCGTGTGGGGCAGGAATCTTTTTGCTTTATAGAAAGAAGAGTCTAAGCAAATGAGTCTTTCATCCTTAATAATTCATCCGCTACTGAGGGACCCTTCTTTGTTGTGTTTGTGTCTTCTTCTGCCTTGTCCTGGCCTGGGAGGGCATTATTGAAAAATTCGTCAATGAGGCCCACAATTCTAAGGCTAGCTGGAAAAGCTATCTCTACCAATTCCTTGGCTTCTTTCTTGAGCCTTCCATTAAATGACTCATCGTTTTGGATTATTAGGTCTTCTTTGTGGTAGGCAGTGTACCATCTGTCTTCGCCTGTTAATAATTCCATGATTTCTATTGTCTCCATAGCTTGAGCAATCTGGAGCTTGGACTTATTAATAATTAAATCTTTAGTCTCATCTTCTGATAGAATCTCAACATCTTCAAATATATAATTAGAAAATCTAACAAGTCTAAGTCCTTCAACTCTCATTCCTCTACAGGAACTTAGAGAAATCTGATTGATTCTAGCAAATAGAAGAAGAAAGTCTTGTACCTTTTTAACATACTCATGGACTATTTTTTCAAGAGAAATAAAGTCTTCTATAGTCTCAATTTGGATGAGTCCAATGAACCCATAGTCTGCTAAGGTTATCTGGGCAATCTCAACTTTCCCAGAAAGATAAATCTTTGGAACGTCTTTGAAAAAACCTTTCATCATTAAGGCATCTCCATTAGTCTCAGATAATAACATATTGAAATGTTCAATAATGTTATTAGATTCTTTCTTATAGTCTTCTGATAATGGAAGATTATTATGACCAAATGGTATAATAATCTTAGTCTTAAAAGTCTTTTTCTAATAACAAAAAATTATCAGTGGGTCTAGCTTTGGAGGATTCTCCAAGAGTCTGAGCATAGGTTTGAGTCTGTGGTCTAGGCATAGCAGTACCACTGAGTTGGGTAATTGCAAGTCTTTGAGTCCTCATGAATCTGGCAATGGCTACCAAATTTTGTTTGAACTCTATCCATAGTCTATTCTTCACATTCCACCATACGGCGTCTATAAGAGTATTTTCGTCATCTGAAAATTCTCGTCTAAATTTGATCAAGTTTGGGTATCTTTGATAGGGTCTACATTGGGGAAAATACATTTTCCCAATGAGTCTATTTTGAGAAATAATCTCTTGTCTAGATTTTCCTGGAGGAACCAAGATATCATCAAAGTTCTCTAGGATTGGTCTTTCTTAAGAGTCTTGAATATGAGTCTGTCTTTGCATTGCACCAGTATTTGGTCTTACGCATCAAAGATAGTCTGCAACGTCTTCTCTGTTCATCCTACTTGTTCCAGAGGAACTCATGTTGTCTAGGTCTTCTGTTTGCAACGTAAAACATGAAATTATATTAGTGTTAGAAAACATTGGTTCTCTTGATATGATGTCCGGAATGGTATTTTTACTTCCCTTCATATGTATAACAGAGAAGTCATAACCATTAAGCAATTGTTGCCATCTAATAAGTTTATTAGTCCTTGATTTGGACAAGTCTAAGTCTCTTAATTTTACTGCATAAGAAGAGTCGGTATAAACAGTAAAATGTTTAGGTCTAAGAAAAAGAATATATTTTTCTATTGCCCTTACTATAACTAAAACTTCTTTTTCATGGGCAGTATATCTTGTTTTTGGATCTGTAAAGGTTCTAGAACTATATCTACAAAGTTTTTTCTTTTTTTTCTGATGATCAATGGAAAAGTATATTGCTCCTCATTGTTTATCAGAGGAATCTGTTTCTACTATAAACTGGTCATCTGCATTAGGCAGTTCAAGTAAAGGAATATTCTTGAGTGCATCTTTAATATGTCTTATAACTTCAAAATCATATTTAGTCCAATAAAAAGGATTAGTTTTGTCTGTTCCTTTTAATTTGGTAGTTAAGCTTTGTCTTTTTTAGGCAAGATCTTTAATAAAGTCTACAACATAATTAAGCAATCCTAAAAATGATTGTAATTGTTTCCTATCTTTAAGTTGGTCTGAAAACTCAAGAATCTTTTTGGTTATGTGTTCTGCCAAGGATAATTTTCCTTTATTAATATGCATTCCCACAAAGTCTATCTCAGTCAGAAATAATTGCATTTTACTTTCGAAAATAACAATAACATGCTTGTTTAATTCTAAAATAATCTTTTTAAGATGGCCTACATGCTCTATCTCAGTCTTACTAGCTACAAGAATACCATCTATATAAACAAGATAAAATTCAGAATAAGGTCTAAATATATTATCCATTCTTCTTTGGAATACTTGAGGAGCGTTCAAGTATCCATATGGCATTACTAGCCATTCGTATTTTCCTTGGGGCACATTAAAGGTTGTCCAAGTAATACTGTCTGAATGCATCTTAATTTTCCAGAAGCCTGATTTGCAATCAAACTTACTGAATGTAATTCTATCTTCAATTAAATCAATCAAACTATTCTTGTATGGTATCTTATAAGAATCAAATTCACAATTCTTATTTAATTGTCTATAATCTATAACCATGCATCTTTTTCCTCTTTTACGTTCAGACTCGTTTTGAACATAGACGGAAAGGCTATTATGTTTACTTTTACTTTCTCTAATAATGCCTAACTTAAGCATTTCATCTATGTCTTTTTTGAATTCTTCTCTGTCTTCCTATGAATATCCTTTCTTATAGTTTCCAACATTAATAGTGGCATCTGGGTTAATAGAGATGATGTCACAATAACTTTGATCATTATCCCACTTAGCGATGGGATTTTCTCCTAAAGTAGGCTCTGCTAGTTGCCTAATCTTTTCTTTTTCTACTTCTATATCCATTTTCTTCTGTTTGGATATAGCTTGAACTTGTAATAAGGTATTTTTGGCTTGATCTAAAATGTCTTGTTGTATAAGCGCTATTTGCTTATAACACTTTTGGTCTGGAAACTTACATTCTTTTTGTAAGGGCTTAGTAATTTCTAAGGCTTATTGTTGGGTTGTAGGTCTAGGTCCACCATGCTCAGCTGAAGAACTCTGATGTTTTATGGGTCTATAATTGGGTTTGACCTGCATAAGGTCAAAGGAAGCCTTGTGATCTATTAGAGGAGATTTAATATTAAATTCCTCGTTATCACTAATTAAGATCTTATCGTTATTCTGCGTATAAGGATGATATTTACTAATAAAGTCTTGTCCTAAAATAATATTTCCTGTGAAACTAGAACGAGGATCCATTATTCAAAACCGATGATTAACGGTTTTGTTGGTCTGATTTCCTAATTTAAAATAAATTGGAATAGTCTGTAAATATAAGGTAAATGGATCTCCATTAGCTACTTTACCATATATTTCTTGAGTACGTTATAAAAAATAGCCTTCAGGGAAGGCATTAGCCTTACAAATACTCTAAGAGCATCTTGTATCTATAAAAGCTGAAAATATTTTAGGATAGTCTTTGTGTTGAACAAATAATTCTACAAAACAAGCTTGTGGTTTAGTACAAAATCCTAAATCTTTCTTTTCTAAAATAGATATTCCTTTTTGAGGTTAATCTATAATCTAAGGGTATTTGGTCTTCTGAACTACTCTCAGAATGGTATCCTTCTAAATCATAGGAAATTCCTTTTCCTTTGAAGTCTTCATTTTCTTGCAATATTTTGGCTATATATCTATCAATGTCTTGATAATATGTTTTAATATCTAAGTCTATTTGAGCGTCATGCTGGCTAGTAAAAATTGCTCTGAATCTAGTTCTCCAATAAGTTTCATGGTAGTGTAATTGACAAATAACACATACTATAAACAATTTTGTATGTATAATCTCAAAACATTCTACGCATCTAAAGTCTTTCTTGTTACGTTTCATTTCAAATGTGCAATAATGTCTTTCATCAAAGTAGCATATAGGTATATAGGTTAGTAACTCAGGATTACTAACTGTCCATCTTTTCTTTAAAAATAGGCTTAATATACACTTATACCAAGCTTCTTCAAAGTCTATATATTCATTATCTAAATCGTCTTGATTAGTTTGCATCATACACAAGTCTAAAGTATCATGAGAGTCTTCGTACTCATCAGTATCACTATTATAGTTTTCCGAGTCACTATCTGTATATGCACTATAGATACTAGTATTGTCATCATCTTCTATGTCTGATATTTCTATAGCATATAGGATATCTAACTCTTCTTGATATGCATATTCTAATATTGTATTAATAATTTTAATATTTTTTTTAACTTTCTTATTAGAGCAATCTTTAGCAAAGTGTCATTCTTTGATGGCAGTCTTAGATTGAGCTATATCTTTTTTTGTCCTATAATTAGGAACCTTTTTATACTTACTAGTGTTTTTCTTAAAATATCTTCTTTGGTATTTTTCTTAGTCTTAGAGTTCTTTTCTCTAAAGGTAGTAGATGGTCTAAATATATACTTCTTCGAAAATCCTAACGGTCTAATCTTAAACTTTCTATGTTTCCATTCTAATTTCTTTTTGAATTTCTTAGATTCGCTACCACATCCCCATTGGATTGGAGCAATGTCTCTTTCGTCTTTAATTGGAGGGATCTGTTTGAAAGTTTCTCCTATCAACTTTCCTTGAGTTATATCACGTCTCTTAGATATAATATAATCTTTGGCGAAATTGATTCTTTCACCAAGAGAGTTGTTCTTAACTCCAGCTACTCCTAGCCAATTCCTATATTCATTAATTAGGATTTGTCCTATGGCTGGTATCTTTCTAAAGTATTCATCTTTTAAGGTCTCTCCAAATTATTTAATTTGGTAATATAGCTGCTCATAATTATTGCTATATTCATTTATCTTATCTAATTTACAAATGCTAAGGAAGGCTAACTTGGTTTTTGCTAGGTCTTGTTTATTGATTTGAGCTACATGTCCAGCTCCAATGAATTCTGATGTAAACAATTAATATATTCTTCAATTGATCTTTCTTCTAAGTATTCTTTCATATTTTCAATCTTAGCTAAGGAGTCTTCATTTGTAGCCTTTCTTAAACTATTTAAATAGTCTTTCGCAATACCTCTAATGGATTGCTCGACATATTATTTGCATGAATTTGCATCCCACTGTTTATTAAATGCAAAACACATGTTCATCTGATTACGCCATTTATCTAAGGCCTTCATCCTATCTTGAACATTGTCTAAGTTAAGGTATATACCTATTGGATTTATGTCTTGGCTTGCCATAGTCTTAACAGGAGTGAAACTCTTATCACTAGTTGGAAAGTCTTTTATATAATCAGGTTTAGTCTTTACTACGGTGCTTGAGTATATAGGAATATTTATTGCTATTGGTTTACTAAAAAGTCTAGGAGCATCTTCTAGCCTACTACTACTTCATATCTCTTGTTTACTAGGCTCTACTTGTGGAGCTGAAATTAATCTTTGTTCTCCTTCTTCTATTAGTCTTAGGTTTTTAAGAAGTTATTTTGTATTCTTAGATTCTTTTCATTTTAATATGCGGTCTTAGGCTATCATATTAAATATTTCTCTTTCTTGAAATCTAACAGAATGACTTTTCTTAAGGTTATCTTTAAATGTCTTCATATCCAATTCTGAGGGTTCATGTACAAAGTTTTGGATCCTAGCTTTTTCTTTAACTAAGTCTTTTTGTTCAAATGATCTTCTAGGTCTAATTACCAGGGCTTGTCTTAGTAAAGTAGAACTAGTCTTACTACTACATTCTCCTTCTGAAGTATCATTGATTATGGTTTGTCCCATATTCCTAAATCTAATTTCTTCGGTCTGGATATTCTTATTGATAATCTTAGGAGGACCAAACTGGATGGTAACATTTCCAGTGACATCGTCTTGATTAATAAACAAAAGTTTATTTTGTATAGTCTTAGTTTCTTGAAATTTTGGCAATTGCCAAAGGGTCTTAGCATTTTCTTTCATAGGTCCAGTATTCCTAATACTGTAAGTATGATTATAGTCTGAAATATTGGTTATAACTAAGATTTCTTTATTAAGTCTACGGCTAGGAATGCCCGATTGCATTCCTTCATAAGGAAATTGGGAGAAATTCACGTAGCTTTGGAATTCAATATTTATATTAGCGTCTAGGATAATATAGTCTTCATATCCACTAGCATATAAGATTAACTTCAAATGTTTGGTTGTGCCTATGGTTACTGTAAATGCCGGAATGACATTAAAGTATCTTATATTGTCTGACATTTCTAATTGGGCTATCCCAATTAGGCTTTTATCAAAATATTTCCAACTTTTGTCTACTAAACAACATAATATATTGATATTATTCTGAGGCCTATGTAATCCTTGGATTCTTGCTTGAAAGAGTCCAAAGGTTGGAAATTAGAACTTCCTATCAGTTTCTTTAGATCTAAGCCATTCTGAGTCAAATACTTGGAGCTCAGTATAAGATTTGTCTAACACATGATTCCTACAATGGTAAGTCATGTAATAATTAGGAGACTTACGAAAAGAACCTTCTTTAAACGAGTCTATGTATATAACTGTTGGAACTTGTCCATTATAAATGGAATCTTCAACAATCTTCCAGTCAACTTCGCCCCATTCTTTCCATTGGAGAGTATTGGTGAAATTTCTCTCTTTCCACCATGTCCTAACATTGGAGGATGAATCCTTAAGTCTTTGGAGCATATGATTACTTTGTCCAATATTTAGTATAGAGCTAACTATCTTACTAGTCATATCTAATCCGTCATTTATGACTCGTCTACCTATGGTATTCCTTTCTCTAATTTCTATAGGAGGGGATTCTCTAAATTTACAGGTGGCAACATGTTTTTGTTCAAGTCTTTTTTCAATTCTTTCTAAGAAGTTTGAATAATCTTTTGTCTTTTTATCTGACCAAGGATTTCTTCATTAAAATTCTTATTCTATTTTCTTGTTTTCTCGGAAATTTCTTCACCATGTCTAGCTAGAGAATTAACTACGGATTTTGCAGCATTGGTAATATAGTCTTTTACTTCATTATCTTTTTCTTGTTGTTGCACAGATCTAGCTTCTATAGATTCTACAGTCATTTCTATTTTATCTAAACGAGTTAGAATAAAAGGAGATTATATTTCTGCTTGGGAAGGTTTATTATATACGGCCTTGATTTCGCTTATAATTTCTTCATATTTTTATTCTATTTGGGCCATGTTTAGTCTAAGTTCATTAATAATACTATCCATCTTAGATAGATTATGGCTTTCCACATTATTAAGATAATTTGCTAAATTTTGTTGGGATTTAACAAAGTCTGTGTAGAAGGTGGTTAATCCTTCTGTCTTAGCTTTTAAGTCTAAATGCAAGTCTTTAACAAAGCTACTGTTATAGTCTTGGGTAGCCGCTATGGATGTAGAAATTAAATTTAATCTTTCTAATATAAGTCTAGTTGTTTTAGCAGCGCTGGCAATCTCATTTTCATTTATCTTATAGTAAAATCTATCATCATTTATCTTTTCTAAAATTCTTTGATAAAAGTCTGATAAGGTCTGAATGGAGAGGTCTCTTGGTACCTCATTTCAGTCTGATCTAAGTATCTCCATTATGAAGATAACTATTTAATCTAGGGATAAGCTTAGCTTGTTCTTTGGTAAGTTTAATTAACTCACTGTCTTGATTTTTAATTAAAGTTTTAATTTCTAAAATGTCTTTGTTAAGGACTTCTATATGATTAGTCTTAATATTTATTTCTTGCAAAACATGTACTAAGTCTTTGGGATTTGATTATCTATTTCTAGTAATCTTTTAGAGATATTTTTTATCTCTGTTTCTAGGGTTTGAGTGTCTTTTATTAATTGTCTTAGTATAAGGAGTATACACTTATTTTGGTCAATTATGCTATTAATAGCACTAGCAGTAACTTGTATATTGTCTGCGTGTTTGGTTGGGATGTGTTCGGAGTGTGAACAACCGTCTATGTGAGAGGTTAAACAACCTACTGAATCTAAATCAGTTATGGGTATAGGTTAGTAGTCTGGGTTGGTTCCACAAATATCTTGGTAAATGCGAAGGATAAATCCCAAGGGAATTAAAGTCTTTTTACTATAAGTCTAAAAAAAGCGTCTTATGGCTCTGATACCACAATTAGGGGTTTGGTCGGAATTTGGTGAATTTCTAAAATCTTTAAGGTCTTAATACAAATTTGGGTCTAAATTACAAATCTTTTAAATATATAGTCTTAAAATAGGGTTTTAGTATAAGACAAGAGGGGGACCATCTAAAGAAAATAACAAAATATCTTAGGGACCACAGTCGGATAAGGACAAAAGTCCTTTAATCCGTTCTTTAAGGAAGATCGTTTAAGAGAATGTCTATATATATATATATATATATATCATGCATACTTAGGTTAAGACCACTTGGCTTAATGCATACTCTGCTATCATATCCCGGTGCATCAATCACAACATAAAGGACAACTGGTTCCATCTCTAACGAACCACAAATTCAAAACACAAATATTGGAGGCAAGTATATTCCTCGGCCAATTGGGTCACGCACATACCTACGCTCCCATTCAGCTATCAAAACTATCCTACATCTCAAATAGAACGTGACCAAGTTCATATACTCTCGGTACAAGTCAAATATACCTCCATTAGGTCACCTAGGATAAGACTATCCACTTCGCGAAAACCTCCTCCCGATAGCAAGCAGCGTAGGTATGCTATACACACAATAATAATATTCATATAATAGGCATTCCCGCATTCTATTAAAATCCAAGGTATTCACCCAACCCTTACATGTATTTTCCATACGTAGTATTCTCTCATTACTACTTATAATATAGTTATTTTCGTTATTCCCTCTCTCAAAATTTCCAACGTTAATTCCCCTTTTCCAAATATTTAAGGTTTTCCTCTACGAATATTCCCTAGCAATTCTACACTATCCTACAATCACCAAATGACAGTTCCCTATTTCAAAACAACTGCGTAAACCTAATTGGGCAAAAATTGTAATTTTTCAAACTTTGGACTTGTCGTTCGAACCAGGTCAGATTTCGTTTGAACGACATCTCGCGAGATCCTATCTTGTTCGAACAAAGCTCAATCGCGTTCGAACTAGATTGAACATTACTCTTTCCCACCAGACGTGTTACATTCAACACCCTTAACAGTTTCGTTTCCCATCATTTTTAAGCCTAATACCTCTAAAATAATCAGCCCAAACACCAGTCATTCAATTCCAATCAACTACCCAACATCTATATATGATTTCAACAATGTATCATTATTAAATCATCACTAATCATCAATAAATTTGAAATCCCCAAATTAAAATATCAAGAACCCTAGTTCTCAAATTTATATGCAAAACTCTAAATTAAATCCATAATTAATCATAAAATTATCATAAATTCATGGACATAATCCTATCTACATGAGGGAATCAAACTTTATTCAAATTAGTCCTAATTTATGACTAATTCTCCCAAATTTTTTACCAAATTCAACTTTCATAACAATGGAGAAATTATCTAGTCTAACATGAACACAAATATTTCTTAGGAAAGCAAGTAATAAACACTTGCCTCAAATTGATGTTCTGATCCATTGATGAAATTGGTATGGGCTTGCTCCTCGTCTTCCTATTTACGCAAAGACGGTTACGGTGGAGGAAGGTGATGGGTTTTGGACCAAAAATGCTTATTGGTTCTCTCCTCTCTTCTCTGTGGTTCTCTCTTTCTCTTTCTTAGGTTTGGAACTGACAGACTCCCCTCTTACCCACATACACTTTATTTTATTTTCCTAATGTTCGACCATTTTATTTCCTAAAAAATCCAAATGACAAAAATACCCCTACATGGTGTCGGATAACCCTAAAAATATTCCGGAGTCCAAATAAAATACCCGAGTAGATTTTTTTACTATATCGACCCTTTCAGACTCAATGGCGCACTCGAAATGACCATACGAGTTACTTAAAAATAATTTACTTCTTTAATTCATTAAATTAGTCCTGACACGACTCACGCACGCGTCCTGACTTAATGTACCAAACTGTCGTATTTTCCACTCTCAAAAATTTATAAAATTTCATAACTTCGTATTACGTATTCACGCAGTAATATTCCATAATTCCCAATAATAAGTATTAACCCTTGTCACGCTAGTTAATATTTATTTTTAGTCCGGATTAATTAACAATTAATTCTCTCACGTCTTTAATTTGATTAATTCAACATAATAATTAATCCCATAATTATTTAAGATCATAAAAATACAGGGTGTTACAATTGTTATATCTCCAATACTCCAAAAAAGAAAAGCATAAAAAGGAAGCTAGTTGATGATAAACTAATAACATCTCATTAAATTTCTCATAGAGTTTACTTATTTATAAAAACCTTTCACACGTATTGATAATACTTCCTAAGGTGCTCGGTACTCCATGGGTTCTTGAACTACTCTCCCTCAAGTGTTTTTATGCAATAGGTACCTGGTCGGATTACTGCAAAAACACGATATGGGTCGTGCCAATCAGCCTCCAGCTTATTGCTTTTATGAATCACCTTTTTGAGGGCATAGTCCCCTTATTTCAAATTGATCGGCTTCACTCTTCTGTTGTAGAACATGGCGGTACACTATTGATAGGCAGCAACCCGAAGTGTAGCATTCTCTCATACTTCTTCCACCAAGTCCAAATTAAGTCTCTTCATCTCATCACTTTTGGGAAAGTCAAAGTTGAGCAGCCTGTGACATGGTATACCAATCTCTATTAAGATGAGTGTTTCTGTTCCAAATGTTAGTATCTATGGAGTTTCCCCGATAGCTGTCCTCGGCATGTTCTACAAGACCATAATACACAATGAAACTCGTTAATCTAGTTGCCCTTAGCATCGTCAAGTCTTTTTTTTAATCCATCTATCAGTTTTTTATTTGTCACTAATTATCTCAGACCATTGCACTGTGGATGACCTAGGTCAGAATATAACTTTTGGATTTTAGATTGAGTGTAATAATCCTCAAACTCTTAGTTGTCATATTGGGTTCCATGGTCTGTGATAAAGTCATACGGCATGCCATATCGGTATATGATATTCTTCTATATCAAGTGGTAAACCATTTCATAAGGCATTTAAACCAGTGGCTCAGCTTCCACCCATTTTGTTAAATTGTCTATGGAAATAACTAAATATTTAAATCTTAATCTCATCCTTAGTAAAGGGCCAACCAAATCGATTCCCCACAGGGAAAAGAGCCAAGGGGAGTTGATTGGCATTAAAGCAGCCTCCGATCTTCTATGTATAGCAGTAAACGTTTAGCACTTGTCACACCTTTTGGCATATGAAGAGCAATATGCCTTTATGATCGGCGAGTAATATCCCTGCATGGCTACTCGTCGCATTAATGATCGTTCAACTGAATGGGCTTCGCATGATCCTTCATAAACTTCTTTGATCATGTCTTGTAGTTCTATTGGATGAACACACCAAAGTAAGGAGACAATAAATCCCTTTTTATATAAAACACCTCCTTTCACCACGTAGTTAGACATTTTGTATCTCAACTTCCTGGCCTCTTTTGGATCTTCAGGTAGTAATCCCTTGTCAATGTACCCTTTGATTGGATCCATCCATGATGGTCCCCGCTCTACTGCTATTAAGTTATCATTCTCTCCATATATTCTTATGGTTGTCAGAATTTCTACAGGAATGAGTTCGAGCTGCTAAAGCAAGCTGAGCAAGTGCATCTGCTTAGGAATTCTTAATTTATGGAATCCTGACTATTCTGACCACCAGGAACTTTGAGATAGTGTTTTGAGCCTTATCTAGGTACTTTGTCATCAGTTCTCCTTTGAATCCATATATCTCTCGCAATTAGTTAATGATTAGTTGAGAATCACTGTGAGCAATGACTTGCTCAACATCTCATGACAATGTTAGTTCTAGACCAGTGATAAAGGCTTCGTATTCTACCTCATTGTTGGAATCTTGAAATTGAAAATAAAGAACATATTCCACGTCTATATTATCAAGGGTTTCGAAAATCAGTCATGCTCCGCTACCGGTTGTACATGACGATTCGTCCACATACAATTTCCATATAGGTATCTCTTCATTGAAGTTTCCTTCGCCCAAAGATCCTTGTTTGAATAACTTCGTGATTTGCTCGTCATATTTTTTTGTTGTAGTGGCAAAATGAGCCCCAAAGAATAAAATAATTCATATTATCCGATTCATTTAAATATGGGGAGAATTTTTAAAAGCTATGAGTCAAATATGGGGCCCATATTTAAAAGATATATTCAAATATGGGGCCCATATTTAAAAGCTATGAATCCAATATGGAGTCCTTTTTTAAAAGCTACGAGTCAAGTACAAAACCTATTTTTAAAAGTAAAGAGTAAACTATATTTTTTTACATATTTGGAATTGTAATACTTATTTAGGGTGAAAAAATGGGCTGACCCAACCCATATTTAGTCCGTTCATATTTGGCCCAACCCATATTTAGCCCGACCCATATTTGGCCCGTCCACATTAGGCCCAACCCATAATTATGCCACTACTATTGATTGGCGATATCCTCAGTAGTAGATGATTTCGATTTGTTAGATTTTGAAGTGTCTTTTGGAGAACTTTTCTCGGCTTGATCCAGCAATGATCTCTCTTCTATGGAAGTCTTCTCGACCATTCGCTCCTTATAAGAATTGTGATTGGTGACTACTTTATTATAGGTAAATTATGCTATGAAATATGCCACATCCTGCCCTTTTACTGTTGTTCAAGGCTCATTGAGTATGTCATACTCTCCTAGTTTCACTTCCCAGGACATCAATCTCTCTAATTTTTAGGTTTATGGATAGCTTGGCGTAATGGTATGTGCGTGGAAAAAAAGGTTTCATTCTTCTTGATCCTTCGATAAGAGATAAAGCCAATTTTTCCATGAGAGGATATCGAATTTTAGCTCCCCTAAAAGCTTTGTTGGTGTAATATATCAGTTTTTCAATTCCATCTTCTAATAGAATAATGGCTGAGCTGACAGCTGACTCTGACAGAGCTAGGTATAGATATAATTTTTCTCCCATGATTGATCGGGAGGGAAGTGGCGGAGATCAAAAATATTTTTGCAACTCCTAAAAAGATTTTTCACACTCGTCATTCCACTCGAATGTCTTTCGAAGCACCTTAGAGAACGATAAGCATTTATCAGTAGCACGAGAGACGTATCGGTTAAGTGCAACTACTCTTTTTGTCAGCTTCTCACGTCTTTGTCGTATGAAGGAGATTACATCTCGTTCAATGCACTGATTTTATCCGGATTGGCTTTAATTCTTATCTGATTTACAATGAATCCTAAGATCATCCCTTCCTGTACACCGAATGCACATTTGGTTGGATTAAGCTTCATTTGATGCTTTTTCAGCTGGTTAAATGTCTAGCTTAAGTATATGATGTGGTCAACAACGTTTTTGCTTTTAGTAAGTGCGGAGATAATTATTAGGATTGCGGAGACAATTATTATGCAACACAAATAGATAAGAGGAAGGCAATTACCAAGTATGAAAAAGGAATTTAAAATGATAATCACACAACAAAGGATGTACATGGTTCAGCAAAGAAGTGCCTACGTCCACGGTGGTGCAGTCGATGTTATTTATTTGTATTCCGGAGAGTGATTACAGAGAATACCCCTTTTTATTTTGCCACGGACCTAGGGTTTAATATATACATGTACATTTAGGTGAGTGGGGGTGATGGGTTCCCCCACGTCTTCCATCTCTCCTATATCTTCCCTTCAGGGGAACGTGGGAAGAGACCAGATCAAAATAAGAGGTGGGGGGCTGGACTTTGGGCCGCCAGAACTGGGCCACTCGCCCAGGCCCGTGGTCTTAATTCGGGGTACCCACAATTGCCCATAAGTTTGTTGGGCCATGTTCATGGGCTCAATAAATTTAAATGATTAGCCATAATGGCTTTTTTGCAATTCTTCGAAAGCTGTGAAGTTGATTTTGGCAGCACCCGCTTCATTTCTTGTGCACTATGATTAGCAGAATTTAAAGGTTTGTTGGAATAGCCACTTTTATACCATCGCTTCAGTCTTTCCAGCATTCTTCTATTTTCTGTGAGCTCTAGCACTTCGTTCCTTCTTCTCTCAATCTCCATTCTCATTGCTTCCTAGTTGTTTGTGCTCATGCTTCTTCATCGCTTGAATCGATCTTCTATTTTATAAGTTTCTTGTGCCCTTTCTTTGTACTTTCTCTTTGAGTTTGTAGCTTTTCTAGGGTTTTCCAATGGCGAAGATTGGAAATAGGTCAATCTCTTAATTTAGGAAGTTTTATAACGTCCCTGATTGGGTGGATATTGAGTGTTGCGTTTCCCCTCCTAGAAATGTTAGAGGGATAGATGACGCCCACTGGATCCATGTTTTGTTGCTTTCTCAGGGGGGACTCACCTTTCCTCCTAACGATTTGTTCTTTCATTTCTTTGGCTATTTCAATATTGTTCCTGCACAATGCTCGCCCAATGTGTGGAAAATAGTTAATGGCGTACATAGAATAAATCAGTTGTATGGCCTTAGGTTAGGACTCGCCGAGGTCTGTTTTTGCTATTCCTTCTCTTGAACTAGATCTGAGGTCCTCTATCTCAAAGCTAGGAGTCCTGGCAGGGTATTGGTAGTAAACCTACCTGATTCCCATAAGGACTATTGGTAAGAAGGCTTCATTGCTAGAAACTGGCAGTTTTCTCCCCAATTTGAGGGGTTGAGATCTGAGAGGTTCACTGTTCCCTTTTATGGGGAAGAATACATAGGTAGACATTGATCTTGTTGCTTCAATTTTTGTTGATTTATGGTCCTTCTAATTTTTCTCTTTTCTTCTTTTGCTGCGAGGTCAAAGAACTTGGAACCTGCTCTTAGCGAGGTTCGTCTTTCGGAATTGATAAAATCTTGGAATATCAGGGAGCCCTTAGGTGACGGCGAGCATCCCAGATCTGCTGCTTTTTTGCTCGAGTACAAGAACGTTAGTTCCAGCTTCATAGCTAGGCCTGTGGACAGTATCCCAGAGTTTAACTTATTTGAAGAGACTGTTGCGGGTCCTATCCAGTTGGACGAGGAAGAGACCAGCTCTGAGAGTGACATTGCAGGAGCTGTAAGTGATTTGTAGGGAGAGAGCTCTAGCAGTAGCAGTTCCTCTAATCGTAGGGAGGTTTCTGAAGCTCAAGAGTTATCGGGCACGTCCAGTAGTTCGAGGGAAGAGATGGCTCCACCCCGAAAGAACCTGATTCGGGATGATGATGATGAAGACCATATGCTTCTCGCACAAAGGTCAAAGAAGCAAAAATCTAGCTCAGGGGCTGTGGCTACTGGTTCCCGGTCCTCTTCTCAAGAGCATGAAAGGAAGAGGAAGGTAGAGGAGCAGGTGAGAGAGAGAGAGAGGAAAAAGGAAGAAGAGAGGACGAATATGGAAGAGAAGAGGAGGGTAGAGGAGAGGAAGAAGAAGGAGAGTGAGAAGGAGGAGGAGAGAGGAGGGCAGAAGCGAGGACGAAGTCCGGGCAGGCCTTAGTCCCGGTGTCCATGATGCCCGAGGGGGCCTCTGTGGAAATTTCTCCCCAGTTGGCCCAAGCTCTACTTGAGAGAGTTGTCCTCCCGACTGATCGCCAAAGGGCGATAGGGTCGGAGCAGTTGGCCCTTCAGGCTAGTCAAAGGCTTGCTCGGGTAAGGTTTTTCCCTTTTCTCCTATGTTGTTCTGAATTCCCTTATTTTCCTCTTCTAATGCCTTCTTTTTTTCTGCAGTTTGTTACTGACTTTGCCGTGCTATATCATTCACGCGATGAGCTGGTGAAGAGAAACAACGAGCTGGAGCAAGAGAACTCCGCCATGAAGATGAAGGGTAAAGAGCTTGAGGCTAATTTTAAAGCCGTTGACGCTGCTCAGATTTTATCTGACTTGGCTCTTGTCACTGCCAACAAGGAGAAGGACACGGTAGTCGATGCGCTGAAGGAGCTGAGATAGGCCTATGACCTGGTTTGCTCGAGCAAACTTACTGTCGTGGAGGAGAACAGGGTGCTCTCCGAAGAGCTGAAGAAGAAGGAGTCTGAGGCTGTTACTGCCCAGGAGGACTCATACAATTTCGGTTGGCCTGCAGCATATGAGGATGCTGAAGTTCAGATAGGCTATATTAGTCGTCTGAACTTTAAGAAAGGCTGGAACAAGGCCCTTTTGGCTGCTGGCATCGACATCGATTCTCCCTTATTTGACGAGCATGACCCAGGTCCGAAGCCAACCGTGGATGAAGTTCCTGCCCCAGCTGTTGAAGGCGCTGATCCTGTTCCTCAAGCGAACCCTACTGATGTTTCTCTGGTTGTGGGGATAGAGATTACCACTGCTGAGGGCGGTGCTCTTGCTGATGTTGACAAGGGGAAGGGGCCATCGACCTCTGGGCCACCTGAGGTTGTCAACTAGTTATCTACTGGGATTTCTCTGTACTTTTGGTTTTTTCTATTTGTAAATTTTTTCTTTACTGTTCGATGTAACTCCAATCCTTTATTAATGAAAAGGCTTCATTTTCTGCTCGCACTGATTTGTCTCTTTCTCTCCTTTATCTTTCTCTCGCTTGAAGTTAGTTGATGTGGATGATTACATTCCTGCTATTTCCCAATTGGGCAGGACCCTTAGTCCTAATGCGAGTCTCGAAGTTCACCAGGCCTTCATTAAGCTTTGCAAATCCCTTAGATCTAGGAATCAGAAGTATAAGGAGCAATCTGAACTTGTGGCCAAGCTGAAGGACAGGCTCTAGGAGATGGAGGACGTTGGTGCTTCAGTACAAGAGGAGGTCAATGCGCTGAGAACAAAACTATTAGAGGCCTCCGAGATCAACCAAGTTGGGGAGGTTCTTCAGCAGGAGAATGAGGACCTGAGGAGAGAAGTCTTACGACTTAGGGAGAATGCACTGAGCACTGTTCCAGCAGTATTACAAGGTTCCTCATCATTGCGAACTAGAGTTGGTCATAATGTTACTCCTCCTGTGTCGCGGGGTTCCACTCGCCCACCCGTTTCGCGAGTTGGTAGGAGCACCAGGAGCAGAAATAGGGAAGCGGAAGAACTTTGAGATAGGGAAATGGAAGAACTCCGCGGTGATGTTCAGCGAGCATATGTAATTGTTGCTGGGCTTCAAAGGGACGTTACTCGGCTGCGACACCTGTTCAAAAAAGGTCCTCGATAAGTGTGGGCTGATGGCTACGACCAGGGTTGGTCAAATGCTCCAACGAGGCTGTCGGCGTTCGAAGAGCTTTCCTTTATCAGGGGGTGGCTGAGTGCTTTCAAGGAGCTGCAGGTCTCGAGGAATTCTATGCTCTGGTATCGCCATGAGATTTCTCCCTCTACCCTGATGCCTAACCCCTTCCGGAGGGATGATCGATGGATGCCCATCGATGCCATCCCTCAGCAGTTATTGGAGTCGGATGCGAATGAGGTTGAGGAAGAATTATCACCTGCTCCTGATGACGGACGAAGAGTTCGAGTGGCTGATTATCTCGCTCAGAAGCCTCACCTTGAAATTTTGCCAGTTGTTGTTTTTTGTATTTCTTATAATGTAAATGCTTTGGGCGAGCTCGCCGAATAAACATGTATCACCATTGTTGTAAATATGATGAATTAATGAAAAGTTTATGTTTTGGGCAATCTTGCCGACTAAATGTGTGCATCATATTCTTCATATTCTTATTGCTTTATAATCTTCTAAGTTTGTTTGGTCATGCAAGTGTCCTCCTAGTCCAGTATAATATCGAGATACCATTGTGCATCACTTTACCTTTTAGGTTGTGTCGTCACACTCCCTTAGGCCTAAGTGGGGCAATTGGCGAGGACACACCTGAGGTTGGATGTTCCATCCGATCAGGATTTTATTCAATCAAAGGAGTTTTGATGACCAGTATAAAACTTGGTCGTATTGCCTAAGGATCCCCTGTAGGGCTTCATATATTGCCAGGGGCAATGCTAAGAGGTTCTTCGTGTTTCATGACGATGACCTGAAGAGGGGTATTCGCCTGCTATAGTATAGTGATCAATGTGCCTGTTACTTGGAAAAGATGTACGATAAATGCAGCTGTTACCAATCAGAGTGTAATTAATTAAATAATTTTCATTAATAATAAGGGAAATGCACTTGTATAATAAAAGAATACAATATAAAGATCTAAAAATAGAATCTCTTGAGATTAGATGCATTCCATGCTCGTGGTAGTTCTCCACCTTCCATCATTTCCAAGTGATAGGCGCCCTGCAGGTCGTCTCTGGTTACTTTAAAGGGTCCTTCCCAGTTGGGACCTAGCTTGCCGTCTGATGGTTTCACTGCGCTGCCTACGACTTTTCTGAAAACATAGTCCTCAATTCGGAATGCCCTCGGGTTAACCCTTTTGTTGTAATACCTCGCGAGCTGTTGCTGGTAGCTCGCTAGTTTCACTAGGGCTAGCTCCCGGCGCTCGTCGGCTAGGTCGAGCTCAGCGAGTAATGCTACATCATTATGGCCTTGGTCAACAAGGTTGGACCTCATTGTCGGCAAACCTGCTTCGAGTGGGATGACTGCCTCCATGCCATATGTCAGCAAAAATGGGGTTTCTCATGTTGCTCGCCGAGGAGTGGTTCGATATGCCCATAGGATGTGAGGTAGTTCATTTACCCATGCGCCATTGACTCGCTCCAATCGCTTCTTCAATCCATCGATAACGGTTTTGTTGGAAGCCTCAGCTTGGCCATTACTCTGAGGGTAGGCCACCGAACTGAAGTGGTGTCTAATATCGTGTTCGTCACAGAAGTTCTGAAAGGAGCCACTTTTGAGCTGTGTTCCATTATCGGTGATGATGGTTCTGGGGATTCCAAAACGAGTGATTATATTCCTCCATATGAACCTTATCATATCAGCATCTCGAATGTTCGCCAGGGGTTATGCCTCGATCCATTTGGTGAAGTAGTCAGTCGCAACCAACAGATATTTGCGATTGCCGGCAGCGGTAGGTAGTGGTCCCACGATGTCTATTCCCCATTAGGCGAATGGCCATGGACTGGACAGGGACTTTAGATCGCTGGCGGGTTGGTGGACCATAGGAGCGTGGAGTTAGCATTTCAGGCATTTGCGGACATACACTGCAGAGTCCTTTTGCATATATGGCCACCAATAGCCTTCCTTCATTGCTCGAAAGGCTAGAGACCTTCCTCCGGTGTGGCTTCCACAGATTCCTTCATGAAGCTCGCGTAGCACTTGCTCGACATCCCCTGGGTGGATGCATCGGAGGTAGGGACCGGAGAAGGATTTCTTATACAAGCTCGCGTAGCACTTGCTCGAGCAGCTTTGACTCTTATCTGGTGGGCGGTCTTCTTGCCATCCAGGAGCGTGCCATCCTTTAAATATTCTCTTAAGGGGTCCATCCAACTGGGGGCTGACCCCACCTGGAGTACCTGTTTCACTCTTGGTGGATTGCTGTCGATGCTCGGGCAAGTGAGGAAATCAATGGGGATGACTCTTTTTAGGTCAGAGTTAACTGTCGAACTAAGGGCTGCTAAGGCATCAGCATGACTGTTTTATCCCCTGAAAAACTGCTGAACGTTGATCTCTTCAAAGCTTGACATCAGTTTTTTCACTAAGGCGAGGTAGGCTGCCATTCTTTCATTCTTTGAATTGTAATCTCCACTTATCTGATTGGAGACCAGTTGGGAATCGCCAAACACCGCTAAATGTTTTACTCCCAAAGTATGCGCCTTTTGGAGGCCAGCTATTAGGGCTTCGTACTCTACTTCGTTGTTGGAGGCTGCAAATCCAAGCCTGATTCCTTGTTCAAGGATTATGTTCTCTGGAGTAATGAGGACAATGCCGACCCCTGCCCCCTTGGAGTTGGAGGCTCCATCAACAAATAGTTTCCAGGTTTCCTCTTTTATTGGGTTCTCCTTTTGCCTTGTTGGTTGAGGTTGGTCGGAGGGTTCTTCGCCCGTGAATTCGGCTATGAAATCAGCAAGGATCTGATCCTTCATAGCTGTCCTTGGTTGAAATTGGATGTCAAACCGACCGAGCTTGACTGACTATTTAGACAGTCTGCCCGACAAATCAGCTTTCCTTAGGACTGCCTTAAGGGGATGCGATGTAAGGACGATGATAGTATGAGCTTCGAAATAATACTTTAGCTTCCTCGAGGCTATTACTAGCGCAAAGGCAAGCTTCTCCAATGGCAGGTACCTTTGCTCGGTGTCTAGTAAGGTCTTGCTCGCGTAATAAATAGGGTGCTGGATTCCTGCAACCTCGCATATTAGCGCAGAGCTGACAGTGTGATTGGATAAGGAGAGGTACAGGCACAAAGAATCCGTTTGTTGTGGTATGACAAGCAGTGGTGGAGATCTTAGGTAGGACTTGAGCTCAACCAATGCTCGCAGAGCATTCTGGGCTCCACTCTATCATTTTACTCCCCTTTAGAAGCTGGAAAAAAGGACTGCACTTCTCGAAGGATTTGGAGATGAAGAGATTTAAGGCAGCGAGCATACCAGTGAGCTTATGTACCTCCTGGATTGTGCGAGGGGGTTGCATCCTGTTGATTGCATCGATCTGGTCTGGGTTAGCCTCTATGCCTCTCTTACTGACCAAGTATCCAAGAAATTTTCCTGACTGAACACCGAAGGAACACTTGCTCGCGTTAAGCTTCATTCGGTACTTCCTGAGGACTTCGAAGGTGTTTGACAGGTCGGAGAGGTGATTTTCCTTCTTCTTACTCTTAACAAGCATGTCGTCGATGTAGACCTCCATGGTGTCTCCCATCTGACCTTTGAACATTTTGGTGACTAACTGTTGATAGGTTGTCCCTGTATTCTTGAGCCCGAAGGGCATGACCATGTAGCAGTATAACCCAACTATTGTGATGAACGCCGTTTTGTCCTGGTCGGGGGCATATAAGGGGATCTGGTGATACCCTGAGTATGCATCCTGGAAACTCATTCGCTCGTGAGCTGCGGTGGCGTCCACTAGTTGGTCTATCTTCAGGAGGGGGAAACTATCTTTAGGGCATGCTTTGTTGAGGTCAGTGAAGTCGATGCAAACTCTCCACTTCCCATTGTTCTTCGGAACTACTACTGGGTTGGATAACCACTTGGGGAATTGTACTTCCCGTATAGATCCTGCATCCAGCAGTTTTTCAACTTCTTTTTTGACCGCTTTAGCCTTCTCGGGTACATTTCGCCGTGCCTTCTGCATGATCGGTTTGAAGGTGGGATCGACGTGCAACTGATGACATACCATACTAGGATCAATTTTGTGCAGCTCGTATGGTTCCCACGCGAAAATGTCTACGTTGCGTCCCAACAGGGTTGTCAATTCCTTTTGTTCTTAATCGGTGAGAGACGCTCCAATCAAGCAGACTCTGTTACTGTCAACATCTACAGCCATAACTTCTACCAGGTCTTCGACGACCCGCTCAAAGGGGAGAAGCCTGGTCTCCTCTACTCCAGGTCTCCCATACTTTAATTGTTATTTGGAAGGTGTCACACCTTCTTCAACTTTCTCTCCGGGTTGATCAGCCTTCTTTTATGGCTTTGGCCGGATGGCTGCTATAAAGCACCTCCTTGCCATTGCTTGGTCTCCGTGGATCTCCATTACTCCTCGCTCGATTACATACTTGAGTTTATGATGGTAGGTCGAGGAGACTGTCTTTATCGCATGAAGCCATCCCCTGCCGAGGATGGCCTGGTATGGCGAATCAATGTTGACTACCAAAAACTCGATCATCTTGGAGACGTTTCCAGCGTGAACTGGTAGTACAATCTTTCCCAGGGGCATAGTTATTTTCCCAGTGAAGCCAACTAAAGGGACAGTAGCTTCCTTTAGTTCGGTAACGCTTAACTTCAACTTTCTGAATAGGTCAAGATACATTACTTCGGACGAGCTTTCCTGATCGACAAGCAATTTATCGACGTCAAAGTTAGCTATCCTGAGCGTAATGATCAGAGCATCATGATGTGGGGTCCTTACTCCCACCAGATCTTCATCTGTGAAGACAATATGCTTGTTATAGTCGACGTCATCTGCTCATCAACGTTTTCCTGACTGTGACTTTGTTGGGTCGATCTGAAAAGCCTGCATTACCGCTGTGAGTTTTTTCATTTCCATTCGAGCAGAGTTTCCTTGTATCTGCCTGGCGTCAGATGCCCCATGGATTACCGCGAACTCATGTCCAGCGTCATCTTCCAGCACGTTGTCAGGTCTCGCCTCTCTGTTGGCAGCCGCTTTCTCTGCCTTCTTCTCCACAAACTCGTTCAAATGCCCAGACTGGGCCAACTCCTCGAGGTGAGACTTAAGAGTTTTGCAGTGATCGGTCTTATGTCCTCCCTCTTTGTGAAAAGCGCATCTTAACGCATTGTTCCTCTTCGAGGGATCTCCTCCCATCTTCCTGGGCCACTTGATGAATGGCTCATCTTTGATCTTTGCGAGAATTTTGTAAATTGGTTCTTTGAAGACGGTGTTGACCGGCTGGAATGCTTTCGATGCGTCATGGTTCCCTCCGTTCTTGGAGCCATTTTTGCCCCCGTTCTTTCCTCCTTTCTTCTGGTTTTCAGTTTTCTCACTTCCCTTGGTAGTGAGTTTAGCTCGATCATTTTCTCCTGTGCTGAGGCGGGTGACGTCCTCCACCTTAGCGTACTTCTCGATGCGATCCATTAGGTCATCAATAGTTATAGCTTCCTTCTTTGTCAGGGACTGGTATAGAAAGGAGGAGCTGGGTAGCCCGATTTTGAAAGAGGCCACTACCACTTGTTCCGATCAATCTTCGACCTCATTGAATAACTCCCAGTACCTCTTCGCGTTGTCTCGGAGTGTCTCTTGAGGCATTTTCTTCATTGTCGGTAAAGCATTCATCCTTTTGGGATGGGAACTGCTAGTGATGAACCGGGCCATAAAGAGCTCGGCCAGGGATTTGAAACTTCTGATGGACCGATGGGGGAGTCTTTCGAACCATTTATGCGCCACATCATGCAGGCTCGAGGGAAAAATGCGACACATTAGTGCATCCCGCTGATTCCAGAGGGTCATGGCCTGTCGATATGGCCTGACGTGATCGATGGGATCAGTCTTACCGTCATAAATCTTGAACCTTAGAATGGCAAATTTCTTGGGGGCTTCTTCTTCTTCGATTTCCCTCGTGAAGGGTGACTTCATCTGGGTTTTGAGAGCTCGCCTTGCGAGTTCTCTTGTTGATCTGGTACCGTGGTGGGCAGGATGTTGGTCCTTTCCCTGCGAACCAGATTTTGTATGTTCTCGTCGATGCGAGCAGGGCTCTGGTAATGGCAAGCTCTTCACAGCTGCTCGTGGAGGTCGTCGTCTGACTCGTCTCCCTCGACCTTTTGAGATCCTCGCCTAGGGCTCCTTCCTCGACTATGAGACTTGCTCGCCTGAGGGCTAGGAGTGCGGTATGGACGTCTCCGGTTATCAGGACGAAGCTCCCTCTCCAATCTTTCCAGTCTTCTTTTCAGGCGAGCATTCTTAGCCTCGTACCTGCGAGAAGACTCCCTCTTCTCGTGGAGCCTTGCCTCGTATGCATCAATCAATCTAGATATCTATGTGGACCTCACTGGTCCCTGACTTTCTTCTGAGGCTGGCCTTGCCAAGCGAGCCCTCTGATCGGAACGTCGAACTTCAGACCTGATCCTGCGAGGAGCATGTGGTTCTTGAATATCCCCTGCCTGGGGGGCATTGCTGCTATAACCAGACATTTTAAACTCCTTTCTTGGTGTGGGCTCTTCTCAGGGAAAGATGAATGATTCCCACAGACGGCGCCAATTGCGGAGACAATTATTAGGATTGTGGAGACAATTATTATGCAACATAAATAGATAAGAGAAAGGCAATTACCAAGTAGGAAAAAGGAATGTAAAATGACAATCACACAACAAAGGATGTACTTGGTTCAGCAAAGAAGTGCCTACGTCCACGGTGGTGCAGTCGATGCTATTTCTTTGTATTCTGGAGAGTGATTACAGAGAATACCCATTTTTCTTTTGCCCCGGACCTAGGGTTTAATATATACATGTACATTTAGGTGAGTGGGGGTGATGGGTTCCCCCACGTCTTCCATCTCTCCTATATCTTCCCTTCAGGGGAACGTGGGAAGAGACCGGATCAAAATAAGAGGTGGGGGGCCTGAACTTTGGGCCGCCAGAACTGAGCTACTCGCCCAGGCCCGTGGTCTTAATTCTGGGTACCCACAGTAAGCATATCATCCACAAAAACTTCCATATTTTTACCAATCTGGTCTTTGAAAATTTATTCACGAGACTTTTGATGTTTCTCTAGCATTTTTAAGACCAAAAATCATAATATTATAGCAGTAAGTACCTCGGTTAGTGATAAAGGATGAATGTTCCTTATCATCCGGCTTTATTTTGATCTGGTTGTATCTCAAATAACCATCCATGAAGATGAGTAATTCATGCATTGCTATGGCATTGACTACTTGATCAATTATGGGCAAAGGAAAGTGGTCCTTGGGATAGGTCTTGTTTAGATCTGCAAAGTCAACACACATGCTCCAGTTATTATTATTTTTCTTTACCATCACTATGTTTTCCATCCAGTCCAGATATTTGACATATTTAACGAACTTAGCTTTCTGCAACTTGTTCACTTATTCTTGGATAGCCAAGTTTTTCAAAGAACCGAAAAACCGCCGCTTTTTTCTTGGTCGGCTTGGCATCTTTTATGATGTTTAACTCGTGGCATATAAATTCAGGATCAATCCCTGGAATATCTTCATGGCTTCAAGCTAACACATATTTTTGCTCTCTAATGAAATTCATCAATTCTTGTTTGAGGGTTGGTTTCGAGGTTGAGTCGATCTGTGTGGTTCTTTTTCGTCTTTAATCATCAAGGATAATTTCTTCTGTAACTTTTACAAGTTGTCCTTTGACAATATCATTTTCTTCGCGAGGATCTAAAGTCTCTATCTAGTAAGTGGTAGTGAGATTCTTTACTTCTTCTTGGTCGACTGAAGTGTAATAGCATTCCCTTATTTTATTTTGATTTCCAGTAACAATGTTGACCCCATAGTGAGTGGGAAACTTTAGACATTGGTGGATAGTAGATGGTACTGCTTCAAACTTTTCAGACCAATACTGTCGAGGATTATATTATAAGTTCATTAGACATTCTTGTTTAAGACGAAGAAATGAATCCTTTCGGTCCGACTAGCTAGCAAGTGCCAATGAGAACTTCTAATTTTATGATTCCCAATGGGTATACTTTCTCTCACGAGAAGCCTATTAGGGGCTTGTGATAATGTTCTAATTTATTATCACGTAATCCCAAACTGTGAAATAATTATAAAACATAATGTCGGTAGAACTACCATTGTCAACCAGGATTCTACCCACCCTTGACTTATCTACCCTCATGATGATAACTAGAGGATCGTCATAGGGATATAGCACCCCATACAGGTTGTTTTTGAAAAAATCGATTACCAATTTGTCTTTGTTCGCCTTCCTTGACCGACCATCAACTTCATCAGATAAGTTAATCTGTCGAATATAGGAACATGGTTTGGCTTCATTTAAATAGGCTTTTCTTTTAGCTACTTCTTCACTGCCACTAGCATCTCTCCCTGTAATGAAATGACAATAAAAATATATTATATTTACCTCAACCTCAGGTTCCCTAGGTTTTTTCAGCAAATCTGAATCATCATCCCGGCCTCTTTTCTTATCTTCTTTCCCTTTATAGGGAGATTCTGATCACCCCCGTGATTCCGATTCCTCCGACCAATTAATAAATTTATATATCCTCCCATACTTAATTAAATTTTCAATCTCATTCTTCAAAGCAATGAAATTATCAGTTGTGTGCCCGTGATCTTTGTGGAATTCATAACAATTGGTCTTTTCTCTCCTATTAGGAGGGGACTTGAGCTTCCCAGACCTTTAAGGTCTGTGCTTCCTCTTATTTCTTCCAATATGTGATGCACGCCAACAATTAGAATAGTGTATTCCTCATACTTTTTAGGTTTTTGGCCTTTTTATCTTTTTTATCTTTTTTATCAGAACTCTTATGACCATCAGTTTTAGTACCTAGAGATTGTTTAGCAGCCATAACTTCCTCGACATTCATGATTTTTCAAGATTTAGCCATTAACTCGGTCATATTTTTAGGAAGATCCTTAGTCAAGGCATAATACAGCTTCTCAGGGAGCAATTCGCTCATCAAAGTAATAATGGGAGTCTTCTCTTCATAATCCACCACTTCTAACTTTTCACTATTGAAGCGAGTGATATACTCGCGAGTGGTTTTTCCTAGTCGTTGATGGACACTCAGTAGGTGGGCTACCCTTTTGATGGGCTTAGATCCAAAGAAAAATTTTATGATGAATAGCTCAGTGAGTTGTTGGAAGCTAAAAAAATTCCCTCGGGGAAGGTTCACTACTAGAAATAGACATTTTTATGATGGGGGAAAAGGGTCATAAAAGGTTATTTATGACGGTTTTCGAAGATTTAAAAATCTTCATAATGTTGTGTGTCATAATAAATTGGTGTTGACAAAACCGTCATTACAAACCATCCTATTACGACAGTTTTTTGTGCGAACTGTCATTAACAATAATGTTGTGTGTCTTAATAAAATTGGTGTTGACAAAATCGTCATGATAAGCCATCCTATTACGACAGTTTTTCGTACAAACCGTCATTAACAATAATATCATGTTTATTGAACATCATTATAAACCTATGAAAAATGACGAATATTAATAAAACGGTCATAAAAAGTATGATTACTTTAATCATTATAATGACAGCTTACATAAAACTGTCATAAAACATACGGTCATAAAAGTCATTTCTTTTCTTTCATTTTTTTGCGATGAATTCTATTATACTATTACAATATCCCAAACATGTTATGCATAAAAAAACGAACTGCCAATTCAAAGCACAAATTTTCGTACTCAAAGTAGCAAATTCCAAGTACCAATATAACTGAACCATAAGTATAAAAAATGTCAAAAATATTTGGTATTAAAGAAAATAAAAAACAACAACGGTCTCCTAATAGACTTCTGGACAACTCAAAAATAAAAAGATATCTAAAATGACCTATACTATAGACATAAAAACTAGCAAATTAAACTCCAACATTAGTTCTATTCGTGTAGCGTGGAAACCCAATTTAGCAACAGCTACACCGAATACGCAATAGGAAACATCCGGATCGATACCTGAATAAAAGGAGGAAACAAATAGTCGTTAACAACTAAAACAGATTCACCATATAAAGAATATAACTCAAACAATAATGATATTCTAATATAATATTGAGCATACAAAAATAAACATTTTCATAATATTAAAGTTAATTTTACTTTCATTCTTTATTAAGGCATGGAAGAGATTAATGGGGGAAGGTTTTATAGAAATTTCGACAAAATTTTCTTTGTTTTTTTTAATAATCCAAAATTAAGCATGACATGTTTAACCAACCACAACAATATAAAGCCCACCTCGGACATTCAGTATCATCATCAACAACAATAACAACATTATAAAAATTTACTCGAGAGATAAATGAGGAAGGTTTTATAAAAATTTCGACAGAGTTTCCTTTATTTTTTTAATAATCCAAAATTAAACGTGACATATTCAACCAACAACAACAGTATAAAGCCCAGCCCGAGCATTCACTATCAACAATATAAAGCCCACCAAAGGCATTCACCATCAATAATATAAAGCCCACCCCGGGCATTCAACATCATCAACAAAGTAATTAATTAGATTGAAGAAGAAAAAAAAGGTACCCTAAAAGATAGGCCAAAATTGTCCACAACTGCAGCTCACTAAAAATAATCCTGAATGAAATCGATGAACTCATGTTGAACTTCTTCTATCTCATGATTTTCATAGGTAGCTTTTTCAGCCAACTCTTTCATCTAACAAATCAAATAACATAAGTTGTATTCAATTTTTCCTTATAAAAGTAATTAGCAATGAAACAAAATGTTATAAAATAAATATTTATTACCTTTAGTTTAGTAGATTGTAACGGATTCTCCATTAAATCTCTCATGAACTTCAATATGTAAAACCCACATTCAACATTTTTCGATTGTAGAGGGCCCTATAGAATGATATGTTGAAGATAATAGTTATATTAAGATTTAAGATATAAGTCTGTAACGTATATTCATTAACATTAATGTACCTTAACATTCTCCGAGTTTGAACCTGAAATTCTTCCTCCTTTCGATACCACCAACGCTTTAAATTCACTTCAAGACAAAGATTAAAATGAAAAACATGTGTGCAAAGACAATGTGACTAAAGGTATATATATATAAGTCATTACTCACGTGCTTGTAAAGAGTTTCAAGTCTCGATCTGGCGCCCTATGTAAAGAATCTAAATAGAATATATTCCTCGAAGAGAAATCGATAACTACTAAAGACCAATGAAATCTGCAATGTAATGAGTTGTTAACATCAATGATACAACTATGTTTTGATATAATTATAACTTAAGACGATAAATAAACTTACCCTATGTTAATTGGCATAAAATATGTTTGGTTCTCTTTAGCATCTTTCATTGCATTCCTAATAAAAATATGCATTTTTTCTTCAAATAAGCTTGTTGGGCAACCCCGGGATTAACAAATACAGCAAAATCCCGATTATTTTGAAACTTCTCGTACAAAAATCTAAAAAACAAAATAAAAATATATTATAAAGGAGTAGCCAAATAAAATTAAGATGAAAACAACTTATTCTCACACCTCATGTAGCTGATTAGACAACTGGCATCAAGCTCCTCCATTTTACAAAAACGCACCAACTCATGTTTAGGAATGTAGGTTGATTGAAGTTAGTCTCCAAAAATCTCGACTGAAATTTTTACGGTATCACTTTTCATGATTGAATCTAGCATGCTTGCAAATACCATAAGTGCCCCTCTCTCAACACCATTTTCTCTATCTTCTTCCTGGTTTGCATTGGTTATAAAATAGTTAATATAAAAGAAAACTGCTCACAACTTTACCTTTGCATCTACTATAACAAATTCTTTAGGCCACGCAACATGTGAATTATGTGCATTCATAACTGTTACTAACTCATCACCACAAGGTACGGGAAGGGGGACATCCGGAGTGTAAACAGTAACCACAGACACTCGCACGTAATTTTCTCCCAAATGTTTATGGTGCACTTTGTCGTCTGGCCCAACCCTCTCAAAAACACAACCCTTAGCAACAATATTGGTACGTGAATTTAATGCCAATTTACATGGTTGGCCCATGCCATTATGAAGTGTGGGATTCGGAGATGTCATGTGAGCGGATCTCTTTCCATCATCTTTCAACTATATATACGTAAAAAATAAAAATAAAAACTCAAACCAATAACATTTATATAATATAAAAAATAAAAAGTCAACACCAATAATATATAATATTTATTTCTTACATTGCTATTTTTCCTCTTATTTGTCTTCTTGGCACGCGAATCACATGATGCACTTACATCTGATGAAATTATTTTGTGCAATCCATTGCCACTTTTTGGGGTGTTCAGTCCGACTTTCGTCATTGCCCTCTCGTACTCCGACACCTTTGCCAACAATTCTTGCATCCGCACATCTTTTTCTTTGCCTATTTCTCTTTCCGCATGAAGCTTAGACTCCAACTCACTAATATGCTTCTTTGATCCTCGCTTAGTGAGGTTAAAAAAGGTTGTGGGGGTGACTCCATGCCCTTTACCCCTAATGCCAAAGTTAAGACGTCTGAGGTTCCTTGGGTGACTAAGCTCCCAGCTTTAATCTGACAGTTTAACACATCCTGCAAAAAAATCAATCAAGTTAAGATATATAACATTAACAATAATTCAATTAGATGTATTTGATGTTGAATATTTATGTAAACAAACTCATAAATAGAAACTCACAATTTTATCCGCTATTTCCCTAGTAGCCTCATCACCAAATCGCCCATTTTTATCTTGGCGACCTTTTTTCCACAGATAAACCCTATCTTCGTCATCAAACTTATCACCTGCCTCTTTCTGTCAACATATTAGATAAAAAAAATTGGGTGAACTTAGAATGTGTAGTTTAATTCATAAATATCAATGTTCGTCCAGAATAGCCTTCGATAAGTCCATAATAGCCTTTCTTACTCATCTGATGGTTATATATATTCTCCCCCCCGTCTTTCAGCTTGTGCCGCACTAGGCACCTTATAAATACATAAGCATGAGCAACTTATACAAATAACTTTGAAAAATATATGATTTAACCATTTTCTATATACCTCAAAGCCCTTTGAGATTCTCACTTTTACGAATTCCTCCCAATCCTCCTGTTCAATATATTTTTCATACATTCCCACATTTAGAGCATGGGCATGGGATGGAGTTACTCCCCTTTGCATGTGCTTCAGCAACTCTAAAAAAATCCTTAATCCCTTCTTCATATTCATTTGATAATCTACTCATGGAAATCCAAGATCTATCCATCGCAAATAGACTGTGATCTCAAAGCGCACTTACTCACATCCAAGAGAGATAACATATAGTTATATTGTGATACATTAATTAAGTATTAAAAAGCAACCCATTAAAAACAATAGAAACTATGCCAGCTTGGCAGATCAATAAAATGCAAGTTGTCATGAATAAAGGGAAATATTAACTAAAAATTCCAGGTGTACGTTTAGTCAGAAAATAAAGAAAGTCATGATGATAGAGTGAATAATTTCTCTTATAAGGAAATATTGATATTTAACTCAAATATATAAATAACTTAGTCCATCATAACTAAACTTGTCATCAACTAGTATCGATAAACTTTACATGTTTTTTCAACATATAATTGAACTGTTCTTTTCAGTTTAGAAAACAACATTGAACAATATCTTTACATATTTATACGCTAATTCTTCATTGTGCTTGGTTGTTGCATATTGCTGGACCATTAGACCCAAAGGAGAGACACGGTGATGAAGAGATACAAAAATTCGTACTGAAATTAAGTACTTGATTATGTTTGTATTTAGATTTTAAACATTTATATACCGAATAAGATTTTATGGAATTGATTATTTGACCAGATTATTTTAAAAACATGTTAGCGAAGTTCGTATTAACAAGCCAATCAAGTTCATTTAATAAAGCGTGAAATACAGATACTGCACCAAAATTATTTCAGACATCCAAAGTTCTAGAGAACGAGTATGGCATACAAAGTTCAGAATAACATGAATAACCCATGTATCCATGTCCTGAAATTAAATTTCCTAATAGTAGCAGCCATTATACAAACAAATGACAAACCATCACACATTGCACTCTTTGTGACCATCATATCTTCCCCAAGAGGCCTACACTAATGTCGGGATCCCAAAAAATACAACGAAAAAAATAAAAATAAAATGAAAAAAAGTGTGACATCTCTGTATATTCTCATAAGAAATAATTTTTCCCTTCTAAGGCCTCTTTTAGTACTTTTGAATATCCAAACACGGCTAAAATAACTGTAAGAACGAGTAACACTACACAATCATATAACTACACACAATGGAGGGGGGAGAACCCAAACTGAAATGCAAGCTCCTCTTTTGCATATCTTTGTATACGGTTGAAGTTATAAGTAGAGGGTAAATTGTAAATTTTCAAACAAACCCTTAACTATTACTTTGACAACAAATAAGTATCCCAAACATAATAGATAATTGAAGAACTTTAACTCGATCGAGATAATAGCTTATAGGTTTTAATATTTGCAAACTTACCCCTAAAAAGTAATCTATTAACATAAAATCTATAAAGTTTTTTATCTCCTTCATAAGTTGCAAGTTAAGTTGTGGATTAGATGATGAAAAATTAACATAAAATAAAGAATCCCCCGCTCGCCCCATACAGACAAAGAAAAGAATAATGATGTTCGAGATGTTTGGGGTATGTCTACTCTTATATTATTACTTTTGAGATTCTATCATTATATATTTGGAAACAAAACTCATCGTCATTCAAGTGCAATTATTGAATTGTATGCATTGAAATTTTTCATGATTAATGTCATACTCTATTCCTCCCTAAAATTAATTTGTGTCTAGATATTAATTTGGTATTTTCTAATTGCCTCGCTATTAGTACATTGATGAATTATATATATATAAATTTAATGTTGATTCTTTTTTTGTCAAGACTTTTTGTAATTTATAATTTCGGTGTAAAAAATTGAAAATTATAGAATGACATTGTAAAAAAATCTAAATACAAAGTACACGGAAATTTTACTACTTTCAAAGGGTCAAAATATTCTACATGTATATCATTAACTTATATAATGTCATCCAGCAGAAGTATATTATTTTTGCAAAAAATCGAACACTAGTATATTATAAAGTTAAATGTGTCGCATTGTAGAACAAAACTATAAGTCGACAGGCATCACGCGACGCTATTGACGAGTAGAAAATAGATGTGTATATTGTTACCAAAAAATAAATATGAGTAACAGATGAGAATTCAAAATTACCTCAATAGACTTCAGAAATAATAAAAATCTGACAATTGTGAGTCCTCAATCAAGTTGCGACAACGAGCACTCCCGTGAGTAGAAACAACTAATAATTCAACCAAATAGTATGATAAATTATGTTAGGAATTGTAATAAAACCAAGTTATTAAATTTCAAGAAAAACATAAATGTAACAACAATAACACCTACCTACCTCTGTATTTAATTGATTCTCGAGATAGAAAAAAGGTAGAACAAATTCTTCAAGCTGACTTGGGTGATGATAGCTGTACAGAATGGCGTACGATTGAAGAAGAGGATGCGCAAGTTGAAGAAGAGGGTGGGATGCGGGTAGAAGAAGGGTTGTGAGATGCGGCTTAAAGAAGAGGGTGGGATACGATGGTTGTGGGATGTGGGATGCGGGGTGCGGTTGTGGGATAAGGGAGAAGACTCCATGATATTTGTAAGTGGGTATCTCCTAAAATCTTTGAGATTATGTTACGCATGCCTCTTTCCCTCCAAAATGCTTCAGGTCAATTGGTATATTTTCTTAAAATGGGTCGTAAATAATCAAATAAAGTTATTAAAAAAATATTAATTTTATAAAATTATTTTTAATATTACCATGTATATAAAACTGTCATAAAATTTAAATATATTATATGACAGTTAAAATAATACTGTCATAACATATCATATTAATATGACCCAATAAATATACATGGGTCATAATTATTTTTTTAAATGAAAAAAGGGTCATAAAATTGAATTTTAAAACTGTCATAAAAGGGTATTTTTCTAGTAGTGGTTATTATATCAGATCTGTGGAGATCCAGTTATTAGGTTTGAAAATGCTCGGCAACGCATCTCATCTGGTACTAAGTAAATATCAACAGCTGCTTAGTATTGTTCGATATGAAGGATGGGGTTAGTTTTACCGTCATACTTAGTAGTAACTACAGGTGGCTTGAATTTAGAGGGTATAGGAAAATCCAAAATAGTTGGAACAAAAGAAGATCCCTTTATAAATATTCTTTGCAAAGATTTTTTAGATTTGGCTATTTCTCCAAGGCGATCTTCGAATCACTATATAGATCATTTCCAAGAATGATCCTCCAAAGTAGTTTTGGTTGAGGCAGCTCTTCCGGCATCTACCATATGCTTGGGTTGACCTATCTTCCTGAGATGTTTGCTCGGAACGCGTGAAGCCTCGTATACTAGCTCTGGATCTAACAGATCCTTCTCGATAATCTCACGACTTGGTGGGCTCTCTATGATAACCTTTATTTTCTCATGGACCTAAACGATCGAAAGCAGAGGCTTTACTTAACCTTTCCTAGGCGCTCGGTTGTTTAGGAGAGAGAGAGTGATCGTCATAATAGTAAGTAGATATGACTGATGAAGTTGCTCCTAGATGGTAAGATCGGTCTTATGAAGATTAGGAATACTTGGACCTAGTTCTATCATTTCTAGTAGGGCGAGGGGGCATCTCCCTTCTGGAGGATGGAGCAGCAGATGTGGCTTGTAATGTTTGAGTAAACTGACTCATAGTTCCTTGCATTTCCTCCTATCCCCTAGGAATATTGAGTAAAATTCCTTGTTGGTCTCCTACTTCCGGAGGAGCAAAATGGTTGAAATCATTTCCTCCTACCAAACTACCCTCTGGGATATCAGCTATGTCCCAAAGGTGTGAAAATCTGGTTTAAAGGAAGAATAAGAAACAACAATGACTTGAAAGTTTTCCACAGACGGCGTCAATCTGTTGATGTCTAAATTTGGATTATTTATCTTCGCTCTCAATTACCAAATTTATTATAAAAAAAAAATAGAAAATGAAAATGTAGAGAAAGACACCAGAGATTTTACATGGTTCTACTTAGGAACAATGCCTACATCCACGGGGGAAACGGTATTTGGGGTTTTATTCCAATATCTTGAGTATAATATTAGAGTTGAACTCGTCTCCCTTCAGTTGAGAGAGATGGCATAATTATAGTCATTGGAATCCCAAGAGGGGGAATGCTTTTATAACATCAATCATTTAAACTTGTACACAATTATACATAGTTGGATGTTATTTACATGCATGGATATAGTGATTGTTGAAGTTCCACATGCGCGTCTCTTCATATGGATGATGGTTCGCCTTCTTGGATGTGGTAGACTGAAGATCCGGCCAAAGAATGTCTGAGCTGACTAGGTGTTATCCTCTGAGGACAGCTTGGAAAAGCTGTTGGCAGGTGTCATTGTTTCAGTTGTCCGAGTGGTCCAATATTTTTAGGTTAAAATAAGGTACACATATTTATTGAAGACTGTGAATTAAATCTGGGATGATACTTCCATACAGGTTTGACTTCTGAGCGGGGTTTAAATATGTAGACACGCATGAGATATATGTCTCGAATGGACAACAATGAGGTTGTCGTAGGTGACTAGGATGCAAAGACTTAGCTAAGAGTAGTATGACGCATTATGTTTTATATAATGTTAAGATGGTTTTGGGACCTCAGCAAAATTAGTAACTAAGCTTAGAATCTTTTGAAAATTTATCGTCTTATACAATTTTCTTGTTTTAAGAAAAGTTTGAAAAGTCATATAGGGCTTGTAAAGCAAGAAATTTGGTCTCGAAATTTTTTGTGTTCTTTAGTAATGTAGTTTTAAATAACGATTTTAACCCTCATAGAGGTCAAGTTATTAAAATTTTTGCCTTTTCTTTCGAAAATAATATTCTAAGAACTTACATGTTTTGATCTTTTAGTGATTCACATTTTAGTTGTTTATCTATAATATCAACTATTCATGTTATCTAAAATATGAAGGGTGTGGCTATCCCCACACCCTAAGTTCCTCCCCCACACCCTCCTCCACACCCTAATACCAAAATACCCTCCCCGCCTTTAAAATATAATATGATTTTAAAACATAAAATATTTTAAGTAAAATAAATTTTATACTTTAAGATAAAATATAATTTTATTATTATTATTAATTCGATTATTTTACTTTAACACATTACTAATTATTTTAATTAGACTACTTGTAACAAAATAAAAACTTTTTATAACAAAAAACAATTTATATCTTTAAAAAATCATAAAAAACAGTTTTTCGAGGTTAAAAAAAGCTTATAATGAAAAAAACAGCTTTTTAACAACAACAAAAAAACAATTTTTGAAAATAAAACAGTTTTTAACAAAATAAAAATAGTTTCAACGAATTTTTTTTAACAAAATAAAAACTGTTTATAACAAACAAAAAATGGGAGCTTGACAAATAAGTCTCGTTTACATGAAATATTTTCTAATATGTTCTATCAAAATATTTTTTCCTCGATATGTCTTATTTGTACATATAGTGAATATTTGTTATATGTTTACAAATAGGACCTATTAAAACAAAAATCTTTTTTCATAGGGCCTGATGGAGCAAAAAAAAAATTAGAACCTATTGAACTACAAACTTAGTAAACGGGACTAATTGTTAAAAAAAAAAAAAAAACAGTTTATAACAAAGAAATATTAAAAAAAACAGTTTTTAGAAGAAAAAAAACACTTTAGTGAAGAAAAAAATAGTTTTTAAAAACATTGTATATTACATTTATGGTTATTACTATAATTATTATAATTATTGTTGTTATTAATATTATTATTTGGATTTTTTTACTTTAACCCATGATATTTTTTTTATTTTAGACCTTACTACAAATTAATCAGTTTATTATACTTTGGTACATTTTTCATTGCTAAATATGAAAATTTCTCCATGGAAAGTTTTTACTATTAATACAGTTTTTTATTTTGTTAAAAAAACATTTTTGAAAAATTATTTTTATTCTTTCAAAACTGATATTTTTGTTAAAAACAGTTTTTTTCACCAAAGTCATTTTATTTTTCTAAAAACTGTTTTTTTTATATTTTTTATTCTTTAAAAACTAATGTTTTTTAAGATATTGTTTTTTTGTTATAAACTGTTTTTATTTTGTTAAAAACATATTTTTTTTGTTAGAAGTTGTTTGTTTTTTAAACTCTTTGTTGTTATAAACAATTTTTATTTTGTTAAAAGAAGTTTTTTCATTAAAACTGCTTTTATTTTGTTAAAAACTGTTTTCTTCATTATAATAATAATAAAATTATATTTTATCTTAAAGTATAAATTCTATCTTACTTAAAATATTTTATGTTATAAAATCATATTAAATTGTAAAAGTGGAGAAGGTATTTTAGTCTTAAAATGTGAAAAGAGTATGGCGGAATAGCCACACCCAATATGAACTATCGGTATATGTTGTAAGATGAGGGGACATACTAACGTATTTCCATGTTGGCTTCCTATATATTTGTATTGAGGTAAAAGGATATAATATGCACGTAAATCAAGGAAATGAACTTGGCCACCACTATAGGGAAAATGAAACTACTTGTTTTTCACTTAAGCATTGTAATATGTATTTTGAAAATAGGATAATAAATATTTTATTTATGGTTTTAGTTTCTATTTTTGAATAAAGTCGCTGACGCGAAATCATATTTATAAAACGTCAATCAATCACAGCAGGCCACGTATCCTTTTAATTTGAAAATAGGGACTAAAAATGGAAACGAAATGTTTGTTATCCTATATTCATAATCAATATTATTTTAAGTTCTAAAATTACATAATCTATTGTTATTATAATTAGAGTCTTTAACTTATATAAATGGCAGGTTTTTAATGAAGACTCATCTGAGTACTCAAAACACTGGCTTGATTGTCTCTGTGGTCTTAAGTGCATCCATTAAAACAGATGCAACTGAAGTTTCTTAGGTGTATATGTTTTTCGATTGGTGGTGTGATCTGAGATTACTAGAGGTGTTATTGTTGTGCTCATAAATGTGTAGTTTCTCAGCGATGTAGTTGCTTTGGACATTACTTTTGTGAAATTATTTACATTTCATTATTGTAAATTTGTTATGTTTTGAGGAATATAATAAACAAGGATTAGTTATCAATTTATTTATATCGCATTCTTAGTAAAGTTATTTTTTCAACTTGTTTTGAGTTAATAAAATATCATGATATTTTCCAACACTAATAGTTCGATGGTCGAGGGGTTGTTCTTGATGTGATATTTGATTGTCCAAAAAAGCATGCATTGAGCGGTATGTTATTAAGGCACGTGGTGTAATCCTTCAAAGTCTTAGGGCATGGTGTAGTTATAAATCCAGACACCTGAATTCGAAACTTGATCGCTGTGTATTGAGATTACGGACTGCAGGAATTAAACGCCTGTTATAGAAAGTCTTGTTCGGGACAGAGGGATTAGTCTCGAGGTGCGCGCAAGTTGGCTGGGAATTACCCTACGTCACAAAAAAAAAGTCTTAGGGCATTGTCCCACAATTATGTATTTGTACCCGCAAAATAAGATGATTATTATAAATTAATTCTTTTTTTCATTTTTTCGTCATTGTTCTTTAGTTTAATTATAGATTATCATGTATAAAAATTACAAATCGATTAAAATACTTTAGTGGAAAATTTTGGCTAAAATGTTTTGAAAGTTCCCACAAAATTCTTCATAGTCCAAGCAGCAAGCCTTCTACCTCCCAATGTTGGGGTAGCTAGCCCTTGTTATACCGAAACTAGCCAACCCAAAATTTGAAGAAAAGTAGCCTTCAATAAAAAAGGTCAAACCTATCTTTAACGGTTGTGTGGAGTTAAACATATATATGAATAATGTTGTCACCTCTATTCTTTGCCACACCTGACCGGGATCATTTTTTACCAAAGTTCTATGGGGAGACATTATTTTTTTTTACCTTCCCAAATGGTATTTAATAAGGGACCAGCGATTACAAGAAAAACAAAATAGCGTAACCCGAACATGCTCGAGTTAAACTAGAGGGAGAATAGTGAAAAAACCCTAAAAATAAAAGGAAAACTAGGATGACATGTATAACAAAACTTTTAGCCTACTTGATAAGTTTTGGGTCATGATCACAACTCGTCCCAGTAATGATACCGAAATGGAGACACTGGTGCAGAAAGCACTAGAGGACGAGCCTCTCTAAACGAAGTCTAGAAGCAGACAATGGAGTAATGCTAGATAGACGCGACTGAAACATTAGAGCCAAGAAGGTTGGCATCTCCAAATCTAAGGGACATAATAAGATCCAACTTAGTTAAGGTGGGAAATACCCAAAAAAAGATCAAAGGCCTTTGGGACTTCTATCCAAAAGGAAAACCCACTTGGACAGTTGAACCACAGCGCCCAAAGCCTTATAGTCATACTAAAAAAATGATAAAATGCTCCAAAAGGAGACGATAGAGAGAACTTCAAACGGAGCCCAAAAATTCATAAAAACGAAAAAAGCCAATCAATAAAATCAGACAACAAATCTTCATCATCACAAATCTGATCTACTGCCGAAGGAGTAGTATTTGTCGCAACCACTTCGATTTGCTCGTCGAGATGATCTTTTTTAGTTGAGATTAACGTTTTACTCATGTCACTATCTAGATTGACCACGCCGTCTAAGACCCACAAGACATGTTTAACTTTTTGTTTATTTTTTGGATTTAAGGGAGATCGGGAGATCCTCCCCCTTCTCACATGGAGCAAGAGGGGGGAGGAACAGTTGAGACGGATGAAGAAGTTGTTGGAGGGGGGGGGGGGGGGGGAGTAGGGTGGAGGAGGGAGGAAAGGATGAAGGGGGGTTAGGGTCGGCTGTGTTTTTTTAGAGAGATTCTCACTCTCTCTCCCATAGCCAATCCTTCCCGCACTAGCATAAGTTGACCTACATCTTTTCTCTACAAGTCAAGTCGGGGGAGATAATATTTAGACACAACTTTATTATCATGGTGTTGCGTCATGAATGCATTGACATGTGTGATACTTAAAAGCATCTCCTATGCAAATGTGAATTGGTTTCTACGTGGTTGTTTAAATAACATAATGTTTATCTTATGTGGTATAAAATATATTTTATAGACAATCAATATGGAAAATCATCTTCAATGCAAAATTATAAATGTGAACTTGGATGACACTTGTAAATTATTGATCTCTATAGTAACTGAATAAGGTGGAGAAAAAAGAGTTTTGATTGGATATTTTTATTCTTCACAATGTCTAAAAAAATCATCTACATTTAGAGGGTCATCCACACAATATCTAGAAAAAAAAAAGTGTCACATCATATTCATAGTCACCATACATATTTGCATTGGAGAAGTATTTTTATACATGTTGTCTATGCATCATCTGTGTTACTCCACTTTCTTGCAATTCACATTAGCATTAGAGATGCTCTTAGTATTAACAGAATTAAACTTACCCGTATATTTATAATTCATCACTCCGTCAGTCAAACTACGACAAAAAATGGTATCTCTTAAATTTAGGAGTTAGTAACCACCCCACCCCACCAAAAAAATGCTTATTCCATTTGTCATCTTTGTCCGGTTTGATAACAAGTTTGGGAGCACAAACAATGGTAGTTATAGAAGTAGTTAGCTTGAGCAGGACAACAACTGTAACTATCATGGTTTGGGAGGTGGGATATTGACTTTCCAAGAGCAACTGAAAGGGATTAATTTGATTTCTATGTGAAGATTGTTCAACATTAAAGGTCGGCACCACCTTTAATTTCGAATTTATTTACATATTTATCTACAAAATTTATTAAAATTTTGAATGTATAAACACACGCCTTGGTAAAGTTTGGCATTTTAATTTTTTTTTTTTTTTAAAACTTAAAAAACTGCTTAACAAAATTCCAGAGTCAACCTTTAAGTGAGATTGTGAGCTCCCTCATTAGAGTTTTGAGTTTGATACAGTTTTTACAGAGTTTAGTTGAAACTATTACTGTAAAATACTTGAGAACAAAAGGATAAAAATGCACAGAAACTTCTTAAGGGTGCAATACAACAAACTTCAGATTGAACAAAAACAATTCTCAAACAACATCAACTTAATTTCCCCAAAAGACAAAGAAATAGAACAGAAGATCAATTAAATCCATGGAGGGAAAAAACGTTTGTGGCTTGGATACGGTGAACCGGTGCAGTGGTACAATTCGCGTGTGCAATTAAGCACATCAAAAATAGGTACAAAGTGGTGTCGTGTTCATATCAGACCAACTAAATACACGACATACATGTTTTAGGAAAAAAAAATTGCACGCGTTACTATCTAGTGAGTACAAAACAACACATAAATATGTTACACCGTAATTTCATCTTACCAAATCATTTTATCTCGTTTTTACGCGCCAGTGACACACGAGAACATTCTATGGCTCCTAAATCGAACAAGTTGCTTAGACTCGACAACATTTCCCGAGGAGAACTGAGTATCATAATAGCCAAATTCCGAAGACTTGTGTTGTCGATGGCCGGCATTATTTTCCGCGTTAACTTCACCGTCAAATGGTTTTTCCTCACGTATCGGTGTTGCATTACAACGGTGGTGGTTGTAATCGTTGGGGCCAAAGTTGGAGATGTTGTGTTCGAGAGCCGATGTGGTGGTGTTGGAGGAGGAGAGACTCTCGTATTGCCGACGAGTCTTGTTTCGCCTAATGGTTTTGAAAACTATAGGGATGATACCTTCCATTTATCTAAAAGAATTTTTTTTTTGGCTTTGGGCTTCTTGTTTTGAATTTCTTTCTTCCTTTCTTTGGTTGAATGCAAGAGAAGAAGAACAAAGATTGAATTATATGAAGACTTTAATGTGTAGTGGGTTTGGTGGATGATGTCTCTCTTTGATATTAAATTGCTTCAACGATCTCTCTCTTGTGACTTATATTCTCACTTGAATATACATATAGATGTGTATGTAGGAGGGAAATAAATATTCAATAGAGATTTAATGTTAGGTCCAAACTAAGACTTGGTCAGTTAAGCGGAAAAAAAAATCATATATTTAAAATTTTCGTTAGCAATCCCTACTACATTGATATAATTTTAGTGTCTAGCAAGGTCACAAAATAGTGATAGGCTGTTAAAATAAATAGAGAAAATTACACTTTGATTCCTCAAACTTTGTTCTCATTTTCACTTCATCATTCCTACTTTTATTTTATACACTAAAGCATCTGAACTTTTTAAAACGGATCAATTTACCTTAATACCATAACGGTGTTGTGTTTTGGATGAAAACTGGTCATATACCACACACACGACTAATTTTCCATTAAAATCGTGTCGTGTTCGAGTCCAAATTGTGATTCGTATAAGCCATGTTTTTACATGCATTCTTGTGTATAATTGTAATTAATTTGGTGAAAAATTTATTAATCGTGATATTCATATCATATGTGCTTTAAATGGATCGTGTTGTTGAGTTAAAAAAACTTGATTTCGTGTCATATCAATGTCTACACGGGGTTTATCATGTTGTTTTAAGCCAAATCACGAGGCAAAAACACAAATTGACACACATAATTAAGGATAAGAATTTTGTATGGGTTTTGGTGGCCAAATAATTGTACACATAGTGAAAGTATTTTTATTGAGAATATAGTATCATATGTGGAGGACACCACGTGTCTATGCTAAAAACAAATAAAGTCACGATACGTATGCGCATTTAAAATTATTATCTGTATAGTGGGATACAGGTGGAACACGTATTACATGTATTACATACATACCGTATTTTTATTTATGTTGAATACAGCCTCCCCACATGATACTATTTTTCATTTTTATTTTAACATTATTCATGACCTGTTGTATAAAGAAAGGAGATCTATTTAGTAATTGGTATATATATGCGTATACATATAGAGAAACTTCTTGTTTCGTTCTTCTATTATTTTATTTACATTTAACAATAATATCTTCCTATTATTTTGACTTGGTCGAGCTTGTGTGCCCACTCATTTGCCTTCTCAAATAGGTTAACTTAATGGTAGTCTACCTGCTCTTTTTTTTGGGTCAATAAATCTCTTACTGAAAGTCAACCTATTCAAACAACTAATACTAATGTAACGTTTTCTGTTTCTTGTTTTTTGAGAATATACAATATGCTAAAACGGTCATATACGTTAATCTAAATACGGATTAAAATACCTACTACCACATTTACCTGCCATTGAGAAAATGAAATGCTTATAAAAAAATTAGGATTATTTTGACTTAATAAATTACTAATTTTTTATATTGGACTTAGATACATTTTAATCAGTTTTTTTAGACTTTAGTACATTTTGTCGTTAAATGTAGAAATTTCGCCACTTAAAATGATCATCAACTAGATATGTACTGTAGGTTAATAAATTGATTAAATGTATTAAAGTCCAATATCAAAAATTATTAATGTAGTAAAATCTAAAAAACTCAAAATTTTACTTTTTTTTTACTTTAATAAATCCTAAATTTTCGAAATTGGATTTTAATCCAAATTAATCAGTTATTAAACTTTAGTAGATTTTCATCGCTAAATGTCATCAAATATCACTTTTAGTAACGAAATTTTCATATTTAGTAACGAAAAATGTACTAAAGTCTAATGAATTGATAATGTTGATTTACGTTACGTCTAATATCGAAAATTTAGGATGTATTTAAATATTGTCAATACTAAATAGGAATTTTTTTTTTACTTTAATACATTACTAATTTTTTTTATTGGACTATTTAATACATTTTATTCGGTTTATTAGATTTTAGTATATTTTCATTGTTAAATATCACTTCTAGTGAAGAAATTTTCACATTTAGTTACGAAAAATGTATCTCCCCTTTACTCTACCACTCGAACTTTCACTTTCTACATCTACCCCCTCAACTTGTGAAACAGCTTCAACCAACCATCTACTGCTAACACCGTTAACTTTTTGAACGAACACGTGACTTTCACGTTCGCGCATCTAGACTAATTCACGTTCGCGGTCTGTGACTTTCGCTGATCAAATATTATTTTAACAGTGTCAAAAATCAAATTAGGGATTAAACTCAATCTAGCTTCAAGACTGTTACAGTAATAACGTTATACCACTTAGCCAAGAAGGTTGGTTCCAAAATTCTAGATATATCCCATTATCTCTCTTTCTCTCTATCTCGACTCACTCAGCCCCCACCCCAAGCCACCCCACTCCCACCCGCACTGTCAACCAGGATGAACCTGACATGCCAGCAATAACATCAACCCAAATTCCCTAGGGTGATCTGATCGGGTCCTCTTGATTCAACTCTGGTTGGGAAACATTCCCCGTGGCAGAATATAATAACTTAATGACGAACAAAGTAGGAACAATTCGACTGCAACCCAAACGGATTCCGACAACCATTTGCGGCATGTTCGTCTCTCTTTAATGAAATCATTAGGCCAACAATATTGTTACTGATCACGCCAAAGCCAATTCATCAGAGTTTAGGAGATCTTTTTTCTTTCTTGAAAAGATCCGTTTTTTCATGGAAAATATTTTTATGTTTTTTTTTTATCAAGGTTGGAATTTTTATTGTTGGAAATCGTCTATCAGTTTTTTAGAGTTTTGTTCAATATTAGTCAGCCAGCCTATTATAAAAGGATAATGTTATACTCCCCGAAACCCTCCTTCCCGATTCCATCCCCCAAAGTAATCCCCACCCTTCTTTAAATGTCAAATCAATCTCCACCCTTAATTTATTTTTTTAAAACAATGCATTATACATATGAGAGTTTTTATTTATTCTTGTAAATGATATTATTTTAATTTTTTTAAATTTATTTTAGATTGATAAATAACTAGAATTATGATTTATTTTAAAATTAAATATACTTTACATTAAATTAATATTTAATGATTACAAAAAAATTTCTCAAATATTTTTTTAATACACATTTAGTTCAATCATTTTTAGTGTGTTCCAAAAAATCCTCAAACACTCATTTAACTAATATTCTCTTGTTTTTAAAGGTCAGCGCCAGCGACACATATTGATTATTTTTAGGGGATCTTCCTATTAAGTCCCGTTTGAAGGGGATATTTCTTATTAGGTCCTATCACAATATTTTTTTCTTAATAGGTCCTATTTGTGCATACAGTGAATATTCACTGTATGTTTACAAATGGGACCTATTGGAACAAAAATCTTATTTCATGGGACCTGATGGAGTAAAAAAAAATGTTAGGATCTATTGAACTACATACTTAGTAAATGGGACTAATTGGTAAAAATCCCTTATTTTTATGTCGTGAAGGACTTTTTGGAATAAAGTAAAAAGGGTTGAACTAACGTGTATTAAAAAATAGAAAACATAGTTTTTTTATTTATAAAAAATTTATATTTTTAATTTTAATAAAAAAACTATTTAATTTGATATATTAGTCTCACAATTGATGTGCCGCTGACGCGGACCTACATTCCCGGACCCACATCATTTGTTGAATGTGGGTCCGCGCCACCAACACTAATCAAAATCATTTGTTAAATATGGGTCCGCCCCAGTGGGACTTTGAGTGTTTTATTTTGTTAAAAAAAACTTCAAACACTAATTTAATCAATATTCTCTTATTTTTAAAGGTCCGCGTCAGCGGCACACATTCAGTATTTTTATTTTGTTTCAAAAAGTTTTTGGGTGTTTTTATTTTGTTCCAAAAAGTACTCAAACACTAATTTAACTAATATTCTCTTATTTTTAAAGGTACGCGTCAGCGGCACACATTGTGTGTTTTTATGCGGTGAGTGACCTTTTGGAACATAGTTTTTTTATTTTTGTCGCGAGGAACTTTTTAATAGTAAACATAGTTTTTTTATTTTAAAAAAAATATTTACTTTAATTTTAATAAATAAAAAACTGTTTAATTTAATGTTTTAGATTCACAACTGATTAGTGTCGCTCGCGCGAACCTACATTCTCGGACCAACATCGATTATTAAATGTGGGTCCGCGCCAGCGACACTAATCAATCGTGAATCTAAAACATCAAATTAGCAGGTTATTTTTTTTTATTAAAACTGATTTTATCAAAAAAAAAAAAAACTCGTATCGTGCCTTAGCTAACATAATTTAATTGACATTAGATAGAACATAAACATATTTTATCAACAAAAAAAACACACCAAAAAAATGTGTTAAAACTGTTTTTTACAAAATAAAATATTACCTAAAAAAATACTACGGAAATAATTTATGTTGCGGCATGTCGTGTTTTAATTATGTTATGTTCGTATTTGGTAAAAAAAAATCATTTTTTTCGCCTTTAATTGGCTCTGATTCGGGTTATTTTAATTTAGTCATATTCGTGTTCTTTTTTTTTTTTTTAAAACACAATTTTTTTTTATAAAAAACAGTTTTTTTTTTTATTTTATAAAAAACAATTATTTTTTTTAAAAAAAAAACATAATTACTTAAGCTAATTAGGTGCCCGCTGGGATGGGGGCTTTCGGTTTGGAATGGGGATAAAACTTTCGGGGAGTATAGCACTACTCATTATAAAAAGGAGCAATTATCAAGAAGCGTCAAATATTTTTTAATACGCATTTAATCCAAATTTTTTTATTTTATTTTAAGAAGTCTCTCAAACACCCATTTAATCAATATTCTCTTACTTTTGAAAATTCGCGCTAGCGCCCTGGCGAAATAGAATACCTTAATGACGAACAACCCCCCCCCCCCCCCCAACCCTCACCAGAGACCTGTCAATGGGTCGTGTCGTTTTTATCGTGTTCGGATCTTATTGGGTTCGTGTCTAAACGGGTGACTTTTTTATTGTGTGAAAAAATCATATTCAAACCCGACTCGTTATGTTAACGTGACGTGACGTGTCGTGTTCACTCGTTTGTACCCATTCAGATAATTAATTATTTTTGAATTGCATATAAGTTGACATATTATCTTATTTTTTAACCCAAGTAGCGCATTAATTCATTGACATTACTAAATCTCTCATTTAATAAAATTCAATATCTTATTTACTTAAATTAACGTGTCATAACAGGTCTTATCGGGTATTAACAGGTGAAGGGGGTCAACACTAACCCGACCCGTTAACTATCGTGTCTTATCGGGTTGGCAATGATATAACCCGAACCCATAAGGGTCCACCCATTAATTTAAAATTTCGTGTCGGTTCGTGTCGTGCTTCATTTTGCCAGATTCCGGAGCTCCTTGTTTTGATTGTTTTTATGTGGTGAGAGACCTTTTGAATCAAAATAAAAAAGCTTGGACTAAACGTGTATTAAAAAAATTTGAGGGTTATTTGGTATATTACCCTAAAAAAAATAGATACTTTTTTCAGATTTTTTTTTTGTAATTTCAAAACCATTAACTATTTTTTTATGTTTTTAAATTTTCTAAATATTTATTAAATGTTTTTTTTTGTAATTTTCAATTTATTTTTAAAGGTTGAAATGGTTTTTTTTCCAAGATATCTTTTTTTTCTAAAAAAAAATTATTTTTTTTTTGGAAATTATTTTTATTTTTTTTATTATGGTTGAATTTTTTTTGCTGGAAATTGTTTTCTATTTTTTACAAGAAAAATTCATTTTTTTTCAAAAAATTTATATTCTTTAAAAGTTATTTTGTAAGTTTCAAAATATTTTCAGTTTTTTGCAGTCTTTTTAAGCCTTTTTTTATAATTTCCAAAATATTTTTTTGTACTGTCCTATTTTTAATTTTTTTCTATAATTTTCAAATTTTAATTTTTTTGTAATTATCAGATTTTGTAAATATTATACTGCCATTTCTCTTTTTTAAATATTTTATATTGTCTTGGACCAAAATATCCTCATGTGCACATGACCAACCACCTTCCATTAAAAAATTTAGCATTTTAGGATTTGGGGGTTATTGGAAACATTTTTAAAAGTTTGGGTGGTTAAGTCTAGAAATTTGAAGTGCGGGTGGTAAAGTGAGATAGAAGTACATTCGGGAAGTCCAAGTGTAATTAATCCAATATATTTTGTTGAGTTGATCGAGCTTCTGCACATTCGGGACCGTGTGTCACACATGTGTGAAGTGAAGAGTGTTAGGTGCACTCAAAATGTTTTATAGGTTGACACTCAAATGCAACACATTTGACACCTTGGTGCATCGCACTCATGCTGGCTCGTTTTTTTGTATTATTATTGTTGAGCCCGGATACGAACCAATACGGGTGCAAAATGTTAGGGTGTCTCCCCAAAATATGTCGATTTTGGATGTCTACATAGAACTACTCATTTATTGACCGGATAATAATAGTGGGAGGCTCGAAATATAACAGCTTGAGTTGGAATAGATTGGTTGGCTTGTATATATTTGGTAAAGAAGTGTCTGTACCTTATTTACACTTGCTTCTTTCACCTACTCCTCATTGTCCTGTCTTGTATGGGGTGTAACTATATATGCACAAAAAAAAATATTCTTTTAGATAAATGAATAAATTTTTTAACCAACTTGCTTTTGATGATCTCCATATTGATATCATTTCCACGAATTCAAGAAATTTAATCCAATAGTAGGTTTTATATATATATATATAAGGAGTAGAATAGTTTTACTATTCCATAAGTTTATAAGATAATTAAGGACTAGGATGCAATGACTCTATTTTGAATCCAATGGTTGTGGTGTTCCCCACCCCCCGCTTTTTTCATTCTAACTTTTACTTTAATTCAAATTTGAGGGTATTATTATAAAAAAAAAAACTCCAATCAGTCACACTCATACCGGTCATACCCACTCGGTCAGGCTCACCATCACACACGCGATCTTCACGCGCTCTCTCTCTCTCTCGACTATGGCTTCTCCGTCTTCGTCTTTTTCTTATTCTTCAAGGTATGATTTTCCTAATTTATTCTTATTCTTTAAGGTGTGATATTTATTTTTTGCAGATTTATGGAATTTAGATCAAGGTTTTTTTGGTTTTCAAACTCTAGGGTTTATGAAATTTTGGGGTTATGATCTTAGGGTTTGAAAAATTGATTTTGAGAATTCGTCATTCTCATACTTGCTTCATTTTATACATAGCTATGGGCATCCCTCCCAGCCCTAACCAAAACCCATCAACCCTAAGTGCCCCTCATCTCCTTCATAGTCCCGACCAATATCCAGCAATCCGAGCGCCTTTTATACATAATAAATAGATGAATTAATGATATTTTGATTGTGGATGTTAGGGTTTATAATTTTAGATTGTGGATGTTGGGGATACAATTGTACTGATTGAAATGTTTTAATTTTTAAATGGTTTGTAATTTTGGAGGCAACCCACTGTCATCCATCTTTCTCTAAACTTTAAACAAGTAAGTTGGCTTACATTCTCTACTATGTTTTATTTTATCTTTTTTGTGATGATTTGGACACTTTTATTTTTAGAATTGTGTAGTTAATACTGTAAAAAATATTTTTAGTTGGGTCATATCTTAAATTTGGTCTCCAATGGCCTTTATAAATGCTCTATTATTGTGATGCTGATGATTTTTTGGCCAGGGTTCAGCTGGGTGTGTTATCTAATAGTAATATTATCTCACTGTAACAAGGAGGAATAAAATTCAAACTGGGGTAGGGTTTGAAAATTGGGGATCTTGAATTTTCCTTTTTCTGGAGGTTTTATTTTGCAGAGTTAATTATTTGTTTGTGTTGGGCTTTCATTGCAAAATTGGGGATCTTTGGTTTTTGTGTTGAGTTTTCAAAGCAATATCTTTTTTTATTTTTAACATTGTTACTAATTCTCATGTATGCTTAGTTAACATTGTTTGATTGTTAACACTATTTCAAAGCAATATATGTTTAGTTGAATCCAACAATGCCATGTCAAACAACTTATGATTCTTATATTTTTGTAGGTTCGGTTGGAGATGTCGTTGATTATGTTAGCCTATATATATAGTTTATCAAGTATAATTTTTTTATCATTGATGAGGTATCTCAAATATTAATTGTTCTGGTGTAAGATTTATATTAACATTGTATTTCAAATGTTTGTCCAGATGTTAAATTTAGTATCTTATATGTTTTTCCAAATGTAACATTTAGTATTGACATTGTCCAAATGTTCAAATATTGTTTGTGCAGATTTGGTATTTTATAGATTCATAGATGTTCTTATAAATTGAAGAATATTTCTTTTAATTCTATGTTTTGCAATATTTGCTCAGAATCTAATTGGCATTGACCTTATATTTCACATCAGACATTGTGTTATGTAATGAAAATGGGACATCGTTCCCCAATTGAGTATATTTTCGGTTGTCGGTTGCAATGATAACAGTAGAATGTCACTAAACACTGCAGACATGTAACGAGTTTCTTTTCTGTGAATGTGAATGGGTGCTAGAGAAACATACCAAAATGTCAATCTTTATTTTATCTCCCATTGATTATTGCGGCTCACATTTTGATAGTGAGTCCTTTTTTTTTCTTAATTTCAAGTAGGCTTGACTAACTTTGTAACTCTTAAAAGTGTTCTAATTTGTAAGTTTTGTTCTTTCGTGTTCCTTTTCCTTGTGTAACTATTGAAAGGGTCATGGTAGTTAACATTTTGTTTGAGGCTAGCCACTAGATCACTTTGATTTACATTTTTTTAGGTTATCCATTAGATCGCTTAATAGTTACTCTTACATATAATGGCTAATAATTACTTTTATTGTGTACTTTTTAGGTACTTTTACATACAAGAGGGATACCATTTGACACATATTGCTTAGGTACTTTTACATATAAGAGGGATGCCATTTGACACAGATTGCTTAGGTACTTTTTTTTATTGGAAGATGTTTATTATTTTTCTTTCCATTTTCTCAGTTGTACATGTTTAGTTTCAATGGGTACACATAACTTTGTGATTCATTATATAATTTACTCTTCTAATTGTTCTTTTGTGTTTTGCAGTTCGTATTTGCAAACGTGAATTGTTGCGGGCACATAACACCACTACAAATCAAAACCATTTTAAATATTCAATAGTAATTTCTTTGAAGAACAATGAGATTTATATTTAGAAGTTGAAGGGGTAATCTCACATTTGTTCTCTGATGTTTGTATCTAAATGTTTCTCTATCACCAACCACACTTGACAAGTGAGAAAAAGGAAAGAAAAGACATATAACTCCGAAAATCAAAGGAGATTGTGAATATTGATTTTCACTTCACAATTTCTTTTCGCCGCAATCTAAATTCTGTTTTTGGTTGTGCAGAGAGGCACACAGTCATATATTGGTGATCCCTCCTATTAGTTTTTATTGTCACCCACTTATCATCTTCGCTGCAAAAATTGAGGAGTAAAACCATCATAACTTTTTTCTTTTCTTTATGTTTTTGTATATGTATATATTGGTTGTGTTTGTTGTTTTGACTAGGAGGACTCACTTAATCTATATATGGGGTCTGAATTTGCATATACAGAAACATAGACTACGAATTGTATATGCAATAAACAATCACTTACCAGCTTTGATTTTTGTATATGTTTTGATTAGGTTTGCATTTGCATGTCTCTAATTTATGGTATCTCTCTTCCTATCGAGGTGTTTTTTTAACGATTAGTGTTTAAATGTTAGTTTTTTAGTTCCAACGGATTTGGGTAATTTTTATTTATGAATTTTCAATGAGCTTTGGCATTTATAATAGTCTACTCTACAAAAATTCATTTCAATGTGTCACTCTATATAATACGAACCCCACCACTGAGCAGTCAACTTTGCTTTGCTACCGACAATGGCAACAGATCTCACTCCCAAGTCTGAGATCTCATTTGCCAAAACCTTCCTAAGCAGCTCTTTTGCCACTTCTTTTGCCAAGTTAATTTCTTGTTTTCGCTCTACACTACCTTCCAATTAAACCTTTTATTTTTAGTATTAACTTTCTATGATTTGAATTAGTAATTTAATCTCTTTTGCTTTTATGTTATGACATGAAATTTGATGCACATTTTCAAGATTGCCAAATTTTACTATCTTACAATGAAGTTAGAATTTGTTTCAGTGTGTTTTTATCCATGCATTTTAATTATATGTTGCAAGTGTCACAAATTAGAGCTCAGTTATTGGTGGATTTCACTACACCAAATCTGCCTAATTGTCACGGTCATTAACCTTGACAAGTTCAACCTGTCAAGGTCAATGATCGTGACAATTCGGGGAGAGAAAAGTTTTTTTGTCACAGACTTGTCACGGTCATTGACCGTGACAAGTTCGTTAGAATTGTCACGATCGTGTAACGGCCCCTGACCGTGACAAGTTTAGTCACGTTTAATAACCGTGACAAAGCCTTGACCATTTTTTTAAAAAAAATGTCACGGTCATTGACCGTAACAATTCTGGGCAAAATTTTAAAAAAATCTGCTGGGCAGTATGGCCACTGCTACTGCCCAGTAGTATATTTGTACCTGTTATAGCAACGTTGTACCTGTTCAAATATCATATATCCAAATAAACTAGAGATAATGCAAATATACATTCAAAATAGAAACTATTTAAGAAGAAACAACATCACCATCAATTATCTCAAATCTACAAACTATTTAGCTGGAAAAGAGATTTTGTACCGCGACGCTCGGGGACACCTCCTTATTCTTCCCTTCTCGTCCGAAGAGCCACATAAGTATCGAGCCTATGTGGCCTACACCCTGGGCCACTCCTTGTCCCCTGAAATAAAATAAAGTAAAATTAGTATCTGTCCCATAAATATAGATAAATATAAATATAAATATAAATCGAAATCGAAATTGAAATTGAAATTGACATATAAATATAAATATAAATACATTACCTGTAGTGCCACCCAAACAGCTAACTTGAGCTCATATGGCATCTCCTTCCAGCTAATGTACCCTGGGAAATCGTGTCAAATATAATTCCCTTCGTATCTGAACACTAAGAAATGCCATAATCCTATGGAGTTATGCTCTGCAAATTCCTTCCAACCGTTGTGTAGCCAAAAATCACCAGTTGAAGTTGTCAATTCCACCTTCCAATGGTCTCCCATGTTTTGCTAGAGGTTCCAAGTGGTGGGGTATGGAAAGTGGAATTGACAACTTCAACTGGTGATGTTTGGCTACACAACGGTTGGGAGGAATTTGCATAACATCACTCCATAGGATTATGGCATTTCTTAGTGTTCTGATAGACGAAGAGATTCAGTCTCCTCTCCACAAATAGGACACCCCAAATAACTATGTATTAATCACCAATTAAAGGTAAGAAGCATATATTCATGGATTAGTATAAATAAAACTTAGATGTAGTTGGAATATTTATGTATTAATCTCCTCTCCACACACGCACACTACACAAGAGTGAAAATGATAAAGTGCAAATCAATTAAAAGCATTAAAAATGGATGTTTCGGTACAAATTGAAATATTTATTACAAATTGAAAAATTGCTTCAAATTCGGGTTATCATAAAAAATGGATTGATATCCGGTAGGAGCAGCCAAGTCATCCACACTAGGGGTGGCCATAGGCCCGAGGCCCGCCAAGCCCGCCCAATAAAAAAATAGGGCTTGGGTAAGGTGAATAGGCCCGCAGAGCGGGCCTGGAAAAATTTTATAGGCCCGATTTTTTTTCGGGCGGGCTTGGGCATGAGTTCTTAAGCCCGATGAGGCCCGGCCCGGCCCGAGGCCCGAATATATATATATATATATATATATATATATGGGGGGGAACTTCTATAAATATAAAAACATATACCAAGTCTTTTCATGTAGAGTGAAAAACTTTATATATGGACTTTGTAATACATGGAGTTTAAAACAAATTTTTAATTAAAAAAATTGGTCTTTAAATAAAAAAATAGGTATTTTAATTTATAAAAAAATCTTTTAATTAACATAACAAGGCCCGATCGGGCGGGCCTGGGTAAAGAGCCTTCAAATCTAGGCGGGCTTGGGATTACATAATAAGGCCCGATCTGGGCCCGAGCGGGCTTGGGATAGCACTTAATTTTTCAAGCCCGGCCCGAGCCCGACCGGGCCTGCCCAGGCCCGGCCCACGGCCACCCCTAATCCACACTACTATTTAGACGCCTTGGCGCGTGTTGAACAATTGACCACGGCTTGTTGTTGATATACTCCGAGTAAAACACTTGTTTAACCTTTTGAAATGCACAAACAAACGACTCATCGCTCACGTGGTCGTTGCTCTTCAACTTGGACAAGTCAACCATGATCAAATTGGTGAGAGGATCAACTTTACAAACATTTTTATCCTCAACTCTTACCCAATCACAGTAAAATACAACCTCTTTGAAGCTTATATAATCCAATTCAAATATATTTTGGATTACACCATAGTAAGTCATTTCAGCTTCAACGAGGTTTTTATCTTTTGCGCTCGCTCGAAAGAAAGTAAGAGCCTTGTTTGAAATGAGTTTTGTACATTTTTACTTTCCTCGTACACTTTAGCACCAAAAATGTAACCGTTCAATCGATACTTTTTGTACTCTTGTGCCACGAACAAAGGTCCAGTGGCTAGACGAGTAAGCCTTGATGTCGTATCACCCGTCTTTAGGAGCTGAGAATATAGATAAATTAATTATATTAGTGGTAAAATTTGAGTGTAATGTAACGTTATATAACGACTATTTTCATTATAATTACCTCTTGTGTCAACCACAGCCTAAATTCGTTGTCTGACTGTACCATTATTTTTCGTCTTTTATTGTTCTCACAGGCTTCATATATTTTGCATATTACAAAATTAACCATGAATAAAATAATCTAAAATAATGTTAAACATTATAATAATCGAAACTTACTTTTTTCATTCTTCGACATCTTCATGTGTGTCAAATAGATAACGAGCTACATGTTCATGTTGTAAACTCGTTAATTTCACTCGTTTTCCCATCACATGACCACCATCATCGACGAACTCATTAGTGTCATCAACGCTGGTCGAGTCAGGCATATATTCCCGAGTATATATTGATGACTCCACGGTGATGTATTCCTCTGCAATTGATCCTGCAATGTATCGCGTATTCTTGACGTAATCTTTAAAAACTTTCATCAATCTTTCAAACGGATACATCCACCGATATCTAACTGGACCACAAAGAAGTGCCTCGTCACATAGGTGTACCAACAAGTGAACACTTATGTCAAAGAATGCTGGGGGAAAGTACTTCTCCAATACATAAATCGCTTCGATCACCGCCAATTTTACTGCGACTATGTGTTCTCGATTGACTACCTTCTCACATAAGAGGGAGAAGGTAATACTAATTTGCATAATAGCCCTACGCAAATCCTTGTGCTTGAAGAAACAATGCTTAAACAATAGAGGAACCAATTACATGATCACATGCCAATCGTGGGAGTTACACTTATGTAAATCATGAGTAGCATAATTCACAATCCTTTGCAAGTTGAACGAAAAAGTAGATGGGCCCTTCAAATTATATATTGTGTCTAGAATCACCTTCCTTTCCCCACTCGTCAAAGTAAACGCACCAGGGAGAATTATTGTCCTTCCCCTACTATCTTCTTTCAACCATAGTTGTGGCTTAAGTTTTAACGATTTAAGGTCTTTTCGTGCATTTTCTCCATCCTTCGAATGACTCCCCCCAAGGCAAGTGCCCACAATATGTTGAGCGAAGTTCTTCTCTGCATGCATCACATCCAATACATGGTGCACCGGGTTATTCTTCCAATAAGGCAAGTCAAATAAAATTGACCTCCGAGACCATGCCTTTTTTGTCTCAGTTTTACTCCCAGTTGGGGTCTTCTTATGCTTGACGTTCTTAAATTTTGGATTTTTACCTGGCATATTAGAGCCACATTCAGAAGATTTACTTTCAATTTCTGAACCCGAAAGTTGTCTCGGCAGTAGCCTATGTTCAACCCCGCCCAATAAAAAATTGGAACCTTTCTCATATCTGAAACTATGAGTTGGGTGTAAAAACCTCATGTGGAGATGGTATAAATTTTTTAAGCTAGAGGATAGACGAAGAGATTCAGTCTCCTCTCCACAAATAGGACACCCCAAATAACCATGTACTACACAACCGGATAATATCCCATAAGGTGGAAAATTATGAATTGCCCACATCAACATAGCTTTCAGCGTGAACTCTTCTTTTCTAAAAGAGTCAAATGATTGCACACCCTCTTCCCACAACTCATTTAATTCTTCTATCAAAGGAGCCAGGTAGACGTCGATGTCATCACTTGGTGCCTTTGGCCCAGGTATCAACAAAGCCATCATCGAAAATTCAGGTCTCATACACTGTGAAGGAGGGAGGTTGAGTGGGGCTAGGATCACTGGCCATACACTCTGATTGGTGCTTAGATTTCCAAATGGATTGAAACCATCTATTGATATAGCCAAACAAATGTTGCGTTGTTCTCGAGTAAAATCGGGATACTCAAAATTCATCCTCCTCCAGGCAGTAGAATCAATAGGATGATGCATGATATTACCCCCTACTTCTGCCCTAGTATGCCAAGTCATTGCCTCTGCAATCCATGGTACTGTGAAAAATCGCTTTAATCTAGGCCCAACGGGAAAATATTTCAATACTTTTTTAGGCACTTTTGAGCTTGTGCCTTCCTTACTGATAGATTGGACATATCTAGGTTTATCGCATACCGAACAACGATCGAGATTTTCATACTCCTTTCGATATAGTATGCAGTCATACACACAAGCATGAATCCATTTATACTCCATTCTCAAACCTTTCAAATTGTTCTTCATAACAGGATAGCTATTTGGAAGTGTATTCACCTTGGGTAATAAGCCCTTCACCCATTACAGAATTCCCGTCACGCTATTGCCAGACAAACCGTACTGCGTCTTCAAACTGTGCAAACCAACCATGGCATGTAAAGTTGTTTGATCTTTCTCACAGCCAGAGTATAACGGTTGTGTCGCCTTAAATTTTAAACTTTGGTAGTCATCATTAAGTTTTATCATGTTATCTTCACGAGCACTTGAATCTTCTACATCATCAGTAACCTCATTCTCCTCTGCTTCATAAACTCCGTACGCATCATCAACTAAATCCTCTAACATATTATGATCTACGTCGTCCCCTTCTACATCTATTCTACTTGTTGAAGGTTGTTGTAAAGGTTGGCTAGGGACAAAAGGAACTTTCAATTCACCATGAAAACTCCAAAATCGATATCTATCTTGCATACCTGATCTTAACAAATGTAGTTCAACTGTTTTCCACTCAAACACCTTACCATTCTTACACCTAGCACACGGACACGGAAACTCTTCATCATTATGACATCTCTTTGCATATTTCACAAATCCGTTAGCACATCTGCGAAACACATCCCCCATTCTATTTTTCTCACCCATTCACTATTTGTATTTCGGATATCCCATCACAGCTACCACAACTAATCACCTATTAAAGGTAAACAAAACTTAGATTTATAGTATGTTTCATTTAATTATCCCATCATTTAATTTATATTTCCTCCACCTTCTCTAAAGGGTGAGTGGTCATATCCCATTCAAGACCGCATTTTTCTGTAATATACTTAACAGCTCATGCACATTGTTATGATTTGAAAAAAATTCGACAGCATATCCCCGTAGTTCTCCAAGTACACGACGTATATTGGCAAGTGTGAGTGTTATTTCAATTGATCAATTGAAATAACAGTCACACTTGTCAATCTAGTATGTACCCAAAGAACATTAAGATACGACTGCAGAACTTCTTCCAAAAGTAACAACTTTAAGCCACTAAGAATATTATACAAAAATTATACAGTCTCAAACTGTCCAAACGGGACAATTCGAGAGATCTCATTACAGGGGTAATGACTCTCGAATGGGTCTAAGGGCTATTGAATGCGTACGCATAAGAACTAGAAGGCTAGTATCTATGCGCACTATATTTAATTTCAAGTATGTTTCATTTAATTATCGTACTATATATATATTGTTCGATATACAAAGTGATTTTCAAAAAAAGTTGAAAAATCCCACCCCCATATGGACAATAATCCAGTGGTCATGCCACTTTTAAAACTAACCAACCCAACATTTACTAAACAAGATAATCCAACAACAATGTCAATGACAAATGTGTATCCCATACTCCTTCTAATTCATCTACTCAATTAAGTCATTTCATCAATTAAACTAACAATTAAAGTATACAATTATTAATTTACTAATTTACAATGAGGGGCAATCCTACTTTCATATGAAATGGGCACTAATTATTAATTTACTTTCATCTAAAACTATACGATTAAAATTATAGTGAAAATGATAAAGTGCAAATCAATTAAAAGCATTAATTTTATTTATGCAAATCATGTTTCATTTATTAATTATATTTTAATGGATGTAATTATAGAATCTATGGATGGATTCAACTTAATCTTACTATGTGAATGTTTTTATCTACAATGAGTTAACCTTGAAACAATATATATTATCTCATAGAATCATCAAAACACAATATTAAGGGAATTACAATGGGACCTTGTCCCCTCCCCCCCCCCCCCCCCCCCCCCACCCACCACACATATACATACACACACACACAACAGCCCCCCTGCCCCACCTCCACCCACAACACACACTACACACACACACACAACAGCCCCCCACCCACCACACATATACACACACACACAATAACCCCTGCCCCACCCCCTACTCCCACCCTGCCCCACCCCCCACCCCCACCCCACCCCACCCCACACGCACATATATACACACACACATAAACATATATATAAATGGAAGAGAGAGAGAGAGACAGAGAGAGACAGAGAGAGAGAGAGAGAGAGAGAGAGAGAGAGAGAGAGAGAGAGGGAAACGACGGGGGGGGGGGGGGGGGGAAAGAAGGGCAAAGGGTTTTTTGCTGAGCAATTTATCACGGTCGTGTCATGGTCATTGACCGTGATAATATTATAATAATTGTCACGGTCATTGACCGTGACAATACTTTGTCACAGTCTTGTCACGGTCATTGACCGTGATACAAAACGCGTGTTTTGTTGTCACGGTCAATGACCGTGACAAGGGTGGCCGGCTGAAAGGTGATAATTTGATCATTTTGGTGTAGTGTTTGCCTTCTCATTGAAAGTAACTTTTGGGCTTTTTGAGGGTTTCATTCACAGTGAAAGGATATTGATGTTCGCTTTGTCACCTCATGTAAGTCCTAAAATTAATTGTACATAAACTAAGCGAGTATTGTTATTGGTAGCCTTTTTGTTCGGTTTGATCTTTTATATCTATTAACGTAAATAGATTTGGATTTTATATTCATTCACTCTTCATATTATTTTATATCCCTTTATTTGTTTCTTTGCGTTGCAGATCCCAAATGTTGAAAATTTTGTCTCTTAAAAAAGGTAATGGTTCTCTATTTCTATCTATTTGTAGCCTTTTGGCCTCATAATGTTTTGTCTTAATGTTATAAAATTATGCTTTAGCACAATTTTCTACAAATGAATTGCTTAAATTATGAATTTAGTCATGGCATTTTATGGGAATTTCAAGAAAGTCCAATGGGGTGTGTGACTTATGAATTATGATTAGTTTTGCACCTCATATATGTGAATAATCAATTCTCACAGTGTTTAACTCTTTAGTCTTTAATCCTTTAGTAGCATGGGATGTGATGTAGACACACGACATGTTACAGACTGAATTTGTGATTTTACATTTAATTACATACATATTTATTTTTTTTATCAGTACATCTCGGCTACGATTTTCTTTAATTTGATACCTTTCCACTAATAGAACATTTTCGGCACACTACATATCTCAGATTAACATTCTATCCATCCCCATCATATTTATTTCAACTATTAGTATTTTGGGTTTCAAATTTTTGGGATTCAAGTCTGCTTTAAGGATGTAAGTGTTTTGTGTTTCTCTCATATCATGTTAACCATTATTTTTTGGCTTTTAAGATATGTTATGATTTGGTAGATTTTTTGGATTTAAGGTCTTATGATTTGATTATTAAGATTACGTTTTTTTCAAATTTGGGTTATTAATTTATATTTACGTATTAAGATTACTTTTTCTACAACCATAACATATTGCATATGGAGATGCTTTGTGACTATTCCTTTTTCCCATGTCAATTCATTGTTTCTTCCTCACTACTAATATCATCAAATTCATCATCTGCCTTGATGGTGTGTTTATGTTGTTTTGAATTACTAAACAGGGGTAATGGCCTTTGGTGGTCCATAAGACATTGCATAAAGTGTTTGTGGGATTTCTTTTATTGTTGTTTTGAAATTTACAAACATCATCGGTTCCCTTAACTGTTGTTTTACTTTAACTTTAATTCTATCTGAAATTTAGTTATATATTTATTTATTTGTGTGTGTGTTTGTAGACTACTTATTTAGTTAAGTAGTCTTGTATGTCGGTGTGACGCTGCCTAACGAAGTGTTCTTCGTTCAACATCATATGTACCTACAAATTCCATTCTTCTATGTGGTATCTACCCAAAGATGGCATTTTCTGGAAAATGAGCTGAGTGCCAACTAATTCCCTTTATTCATTACCTACCTAACATGCTATGAGTACAAATTACTTCCCCTAATTCATCCCCTAGCTACCGCGGCATAGAAATAAAGTGTTGTACTATATAATAATTACTTACATACAATACATAATACAATATTTACTACAATGCCACATCAGTTGAGGAATGTAGTTGTAGTTGGGACTCATAGCATTACTCTTTTTTTAATTTTTTTTTTCTCAGATTTCGATAAAAATCTTTAATTACATGTGGGAAATTACCAAATCTTAATTTTATTTAACCGAAAGGGAGGAAACCCCAACATTTATAATTTTAATATTTTTTAATTAATTTTTTTGTCTCAAGTATTCTCATTACATAGTTTAAGTACGAAGGTCACTCTGAGTTCTTGAGTTTTTCACTGACTATTCATTTTGACTAGCAATGAAATTATGAGGGATGCTAATTGACAAATCTTTCTTTTAAACCCTTTGGTAGGTTTGGGCAATTGGATTTACTGTCGCCTTGCTTCAAAGGCATAGCTCTTTAGGAGAATCCTCAATTGAGGCTAGAGAAGGAAATGAATTAGAAAGTAGAGGAAAGGAACCTCCGTTCATTCAAATCTTTTTTCTTTTAACTTTTGAGAAGCTCTTCTCTTTTCTTCTCAAGTTCCCTGTAGTAAACCATTACGTTCCCTAATAGGTGATAGTTATTTATTTTTAGTTCACAGATTGAATCTAAGTAGTAATCTCAAAACCCGTGAAAAATTCTGAAGAAAAAATGGTTAATGTCAGTTGTTTTACATGCAGGAGGTTGAGTAAGATTATCTCATTGCTATCAGAGAATCAGCCTCATTGTCCTCAACTTTACTTTTACAGTACAGGTGATAAGGTGATCCCATACCAGTTCTTGCATACATAAGGTTTATAGAGTTGGGATTTGTGCATTTTATTCTAATTTGATACATCTTTTCAATTTTGTAGATCTAATAAATTTATTTTGGGTATATAGTTTTTCAAATAAATGTTGGTTCCAACAGATTAGGTTTGGGTATATGGTTACCTTACAGTGTACTTGGAAGTCATTTTAAAATTTATTGACTTACTTTTCAATTTTTGTATATCTCTTCTGAATGTTTTAAGTTATGGAGATTTCTCATATGATTTGGTAATGTGGTTTTATAACTGATTTGCAGATTTCTCATAGGATTTTCAATGTTTTGCGGGGGCTTTGTGAATACTTCAGTGTTCAAGGTACCTAGATTTTGAAATATACATTTCTCCAGTATCACATGTTGTTTTATTTTTGGGTTGTTTAAAGTATCAAATTTTGTTTAAAGGGCATAGGATGAAATTATTGTTTTAACATTGGTTTTGAACCTAGGGATACACCTACAAAGTCTATTATGAGTTTCCTAACATAGGGATAGGGGTTAGCTATATATATATATATTGTGGAGTACACATTGGAATAAATTGATGTATCAGAGTAGATCAGTTCTTTCATTGTCTAATAATATTCAAATATTACTTTCTTGAAATACCATAACCTATATGGTGAAGTGTACATACTTTGATAAATGTAACTTCATTAGAATACGTGATTGCATTTATCAATAGGAGATGATACCTTATTCTGAGGTGCGCGGACAAGGAATAAAAAAAACTCCAAGATAATGGATGATTACAGTTTCAATATGAGACGGGAACTTTTTATAATACCATACATTATTATTGTAGAACATCTTGCTCATGGGTTTCCTTATTGTTTTGTTGAATGGTCCGAAAGTGTAATGGTAGTATCACAATTTGTAGCACGCTCAATTTTAATTGATGTCTACTATATGCGTATGGCACATAATGCAACAAAGCATACGTGTATCGTTAAACAAGTTCATGGGCAAATAAAATTATCACCGTGCCATTGGCAATGACTTATTTTTTTGTGATGGATCTACGTTTTTTGTATAGTTTAAATGTACATATGGTTTTATCATCTCACTAATTACAATACATAATGTGTTATTCTTTTAAAAATATGTACATGTTTTGAAATACATTGCAGATTGAACAAAATGGCCATTGGGATGTGCATAATGTTTCCTCGAATTGACCACAAGAAAACATATTTTTCAATAAGTGAATGTGCATAAAAATTTAGTAGAACCCGACAGGTATTTTGTTTTACATTTAGTTTTGAGTCCTT